>UFQX01000030.1:250744-367690 GCA_900497675.1 Arapaima gigas
CCCCCCCCCCCCCCCCCAAAGTTTCTCTGTGTGAAACAGTGGAAGTTGCTGTACTGGAACAGATGAACTAGAAATTTCGATGCAGTTTCACAACAATGGTTTCTTGTGTTCAAGACTGCTAATGACTCCCCCCCCCCCTTCTCTCATTTTTGTTTGTGTGCTTCGATGTATGACTTGGTTTCAATGTGTATATGTGCCTGTCTGCATGGTCATGTGACTGTGTGTGCGTGTAATCTCAGGGCGGGAGCAGTTCCACGGGCTCGGGTCCATGTACTGTCGAGGTGCTGCTGCTGTGCTGCTTACGTACGACGTCACCAACTGGCAGAGCCTGGCTGAGCTGGAGGACCGCTTTCTGTCCCTGACAGACACCGCCAAAAGCGACTGCATCTACGCTATTGTGGGCAACAAGGCTGACCTCACCGACTCTCAGGCTCTTGTCGAAGAGCCCGAGCCGGAGGAAGATGGACCCCCGCTGGTGTGTCCAACCCCTCCAGCATCCCCCACTGCTCACAAGCAGGTCCAGAGAGAAGACGCAATGGCTCTGTACAACCGCATCCTGAGGTACAAGATGCTGGATGAGCATAGCAGCTTTCCTGCGGAGAAGATGTGTTTTGAGACAAGTGCCAAAACTGGCTACAACGTGGACCTGCTGTTTGAGACGTTGTTCGACATGGTCCTGCCCTCCATAATGAGGAGTCGTTCAGAAGGGAGATCTCCCACAGTGGATCTGGAGGAGTCCTTGGATGTGAAAAGGACTAAAACAGGTTGCTGTGCGTGAACTTTCGGTTGCTAGTTATGTTGCATATGTATCAGGTAATACCATGTGGTTCTCTGACTGTTATGACCAGCTGTACTGCCTTAGTGATTCCGTGTTGCTTGAGCATTTAACTGTAACTGTGCATACACTCCTTTTGCAATTCAGAGTGTCTCTCTTTCACAGTTGAAGAAGAAAATGGTTGAGAGTATTAATCCTAAAATGCATTTCACTGTTAGAATTTCAGTTCTTTTCTGGCAGTTGCACATCCGGTGGCACAAAGATTTACAAGTATCACATTGGTCTGACAGGGAAAGGCTCATTCTTACATGAGCCAGGCATGGGAGATGAAAATGTGAAAAGTTCTGCAAACCCAAACTTCACTCTTAAGCTTATAAATCACTCATAATCTTGCTGCTGTTCACTGGAACGTGTAGCCTAAATCACGAGTAGTTTTTAGGAAATCGGATTTTACTGCAAGGAAACATTCTTTTGGAAGGCTTTTTTTTTACGTTGTTTGTTTAATTTATAAATCTGTACTGAAATCTGTGGAAATATTTATGGAATAAATTTTTAAAGGTATTTTCATTGTTAATTAAAGAATTAAAATTAAGTTCCCGTGACTTATTTACACTTAGGTCTCACCTCTGTAAGGATCAAAACTGAAAGCCCAGCTCGAGCTGAGGTTTAGGTGCTCCAGTCCTCGACGGCTGCAGACACTACTGGCTTTTGCTGCAACGACCTACTTCTTATCCAGTTGTGGCTTAAAGTTTTCCTCTTCAGGTAGAAGAAAACTGAGTTCTACCTTGAAGGTGGCGTTATCATGTGTACTAGCATGGCTGGTGTTTTCCTCGCTCCCATTCTGAGGGCTCAGAAACCCTTTTGTGCTACTTTCACCTAATGACCACGCTTAAGCGGATAAGTATCTGGAACTCCAAACTGAGGTGGTGCTGAACAGGACACTTGGAATAGAGCCGTCTGACCTGATGTTCACTGTGACAGATTTGTCCTTTGCCTGTTTAACCTGTTGCATGAAGGAGCACTGATGTGCAACTGTGCTGTACTCTGGTTGGGGTTGGACGAATCCACTTCTGCCTGTACTGCTGCTGCTGTCTATTGTCTCCCTCACTGGCATAGTGATGCTGTGCAGGAAATCTTCCTAAATCCTAGGCTGGGTATGGTGTTTTGTGTCCAGCCATAGGTGCCACTAGGAACAGTCCTCCTAAATTGATTGGTTAAAGGGGAAAACTAATTAGTACAAATTCTAACACTTACTACTGTTCTAATGCAAAGAATCCAGGATTTATAAAGATCTAAAAAGTTAAAAATTAGTGTGAACTTGACAACGCATCAAAACTTATCAATTGAAGTCCACACCTTAAACACCACCTCAAAGTTTGTGTCTAGAATTTTTATTTTATATAATCCTTGATCAGTTACTGAAAACAAGCCCTGATTCACAGAGACACTCCAAATCAGAAATTTTAAAAGGTCTGGAAACTGGCAACTTCCGTAAGCTTGTTGAATTGAATAAGCGTTTCCAGTGCTGGTATTTTTGCCCTGAATTTTCTGCATAATTTTTATAACTCTTTACAATTACATTTATAGTTGTTGACCTCCCTTTTTCCCCTTGGAGCATCTGGTGAGTGTGTTGCTGACCTGCTCTACAGGGTGCACGAATGTAAATTAATGCAACAGTGAATCTTTTATATTTTAAAACTATCGGTAAAAGGCCCACATTCCTCGTCAATCTTTCTTAATATTTCACTTAGTGCAGTACTAGTACATATTGCATGTAAGTGGATCTTTGTATTGTTTTTAAACTTTAATCTCATTTCCAAAAGTTATAAAATCACAGGTTGGGGTGGGTTGGAAGAAAGAAGGTGTACAATAACAGTAAAAGTTTATTTGTTTTCCTTTCACTTTAAGGTGAAATGCAATAAATTTGAATTAGTATACTTACATCACATGAATAGTCAATAAAACAAGTAATATGCAAGAAGTTTGTCAAATGTACATGAGACTCGATTGATTAAAAAAAAAAAAAAATTCTCGTAATGTTATAACGCTATTCCACAGACGTACGTTTTCAAGTTTGGCGTTTATGGCTTCACCTGACTGCAGTTTAGTGAGCATTTTCTGTAGCTGTATTGCATGTGTATTAAATGTAATAGTACTAGTGAAAGACTGAATGCTTATAAATACAGATAAATTAATGACAGATTCTCAGTGCATTCTGTGAAAAATAAGAAGTTCTGCTTTCTTGGTTTACTGAGCTTTCTGAGCGTTGCTGTAGGACAGTTAAACAGGACAGTTAGCCGCATGTTACACACTACGTTGTAATGCTTTGCAACACAGCAGTACCCGTTGACATTGGGGAAGATTCACGTCTGTGCTAGAGAACAAAACAGGAGTTGTTGCTTTAAAGGAACCGATGAATCCAAATGGATAATGTATACAATCTGTCAAAAACCCCAAAAGCATCATCACTCAGGGTGAACGGAGGGAGAGTGTTAGTGCCGGATTTCTGCAGTACTCTTCAAGTGCTGTTGCAATTTAGCAAGCAGGAAAAATCATAAGCAGTGCATAACTCATGGGCATCTTTGGTTTGGCTGTATGCTCTTTAGGTTATTAATGAAAGGTCTTCAAAAATATAGCTGAGGTAATAACTTAAGCACCATTTCAAAAGTGCAGGAAATATCCTGTGGTTTTATGACTTGAGACCTACTTACAGCTTGGCACTAGTGTGCATTTTCACTCCTCAGCCAGAAAAGTCCAAGGGGTAGAGGTGGTCACAGGTTCTTCATGCATACTTGGCATCGGCTGATCCGGGAGAGAAGCTGGCCTGCTTTTAGGGTTTCAGACGTGGGTGTACTCTGGAAGGTCTGATCAATAGAGGTTAACCAAAAGCTCTGCTTGTTGGCAAAGTAGTGGCAGGTACCCTTGGCTCCGTTGCACTCGATGAATGGCGTAGTACGGAAGTCTTCCAGACAGGAGCCTGGTGAAACCAAGGACTGGCCACCACCTTCGTCACCTGCCGCTGTGTGCTGTGGAGAGGGAGAACAGACATTTTCACGTCTTTCTACTGGCTTCCTATGGTTGCCTGTATCGAGTTTAAGACTCCTGTCATAACCTACAAGGTGGTCAAAGGATCAACACCCCGAAACCTACAGAACCTGATCACTCCCTACAACCCAGCCAGACTGCTATGCTCCCGCACCTCACGGCTGCTTAGTGCAGCCACTCATGAAGGATCCAAAGTTGAAAATCTGTGGGCTGCTGGTTTTGGCTGTCTTGTGGTGGGATGAGCTCCTCCTGTCTCTGAGAACCACTGAATCCCTTTCAGTATTAAAGCAGCGTCTCAAAACCCATCTGTGTCAGAACCCCTATCTCTCCTGATCTTCTGAGAGCTCCATAAATGTAAACAAACAAATATTGTGATGTCAGTCAAACAAATTAAGCTTTGAAATCAGTGTATCTAAAGCTGCTTGTCAACTGTTAAATGTACTTTTTGAGTTTTATGTAACTCTGAGGGGCATCTTCTAAACAAATAAAAGTAATTGGACTCCTAAACCTGTTATGACCCATGTTAAATTTAAGGTCCTGAAGATATTCAAACACGGCGATGACAAGTTATGCTCTATATTGAATTGTGCTGGAAAATATAATGGAGTAGTGACCCACCATGAGAAAGGAATAGCCAATCCACAGGCTGCGCCATCCATCCGGACACTGTGGGATGGTGATGTCCTGACTGTGGACTGCAATGGCCACCGATGGTGCTTCACACACAGAGCAGCGGCTGATATAGGGTTTGATGTCTGCCTCCTCCACAGGCATCATGGGAATGGGTGCAGTGGTAGACAGCCAGTAGGACTTGTCATTGCGACTTGCATAATAGCACACATCTCCAGGGTTGCAGTAGAGGAATGGCATGGTGCTGAAACGGGGAAGGCAGGAACCAGCCAAGCCTGCATGTGTGAGAAGTATGAGCAGCCAGACTGTTGACTTACTAAGATAAAACTGCAGTATGTTAAAGTGAAATTACACTTGAGTAACTCAATCCAATCATGTAGAGCTGTATCTCACACACTATATACTCCAACAACCGAGATTCACACTGCAAAGTCACGCCTGCCTCACCCAGGTCCTGGTTGTGAGCTTTCTCCTGGCCCTCAAAGTAGAGTAGACTGAAACCATCCCATAGTTTGGCCATGCCCACGGGACACATGGGCATGTCCTCCGACTGGCTGTGCTTCACCAGCAGATATCCCACATTTACACTGCGGCCAGGCATGCCAGGGAAACCAGGGGCACCAGGACGGCCAGGCGGACCTAAACACAGGATAGAGAAGATTTTGTAATCCAGCTGATTTGTATTCATACTGTGTGCTTTGTCAGCACACTTCAATCTCATGCAAGGGAAGGAAAGTCTTAGGAGACAGGAGGGTTATTAACATTGCTGGTTGTCAGGTTCACCTGATACAAGTTACCTTAGAGAGACTGAATAAAATAGGGTGTATAATGCTCAAGTTCCAGGTTTAGTTTGAGAGCCTATATTATCTCACCAACATTGGTCCACCATCATGTGGCTGTACCCTTACCTTCAAGACCCTGGAGTCCACGATGTCCAACATGTCCTTGATTACCACGGGACCCTGGTGTCCCTGGTGTGCCACTGACTCCAGGCATACCTTTTTGTCCGTTTGGTCCGATAAACCCTTGTGGAAAGAAAGTAACCAAACATTTCAGCTGAATTGATTTGTAAAAGATGTTAATGCTAAATAAAGAACTGTGAGATTCTGCAGTTTCTTTCGATTAAAATACCCACTGAGCAAAGAAATAGTTACAGTGTTCCTCTAGTTTGCATACAGCCAGTGTGATTTACAAGTTATCTCTCTTAAATGAACAATAAATGCCTTAGAGGCAAAAAACAAACTGCTAATATTACATATTGTTGCTAATGTTATATTGCAGTGACAGAGTAGAATACGCAAAGAAAAGCAGTGAAAACAGCCCTCACACAGGCAGTTAGAATCCATGTGACTGAGAGCACATTTCCATACATATTATCTTGTTTGACTGATGAGCTATCTTCAGGTTTTTGTTCTTGTTTGTAGTTGCATAGATTTTGCTCATCAAGCGGGGCAGTAGATAGCATTGCAGCAGCATCTGTCACCTTGTACTTGCAGGACACAGGTTTGCGTCTCACGTCCTGCCATACCATTGTGAATCAAGGTGGTCACCCTATATTGCTTCCTTAAGAATTACTCACCTGTATAATTGTGTAAATCAGTGTGACTACTGTAACATTTTAAGTTGCTGTAGAGAAAATGTTATGTCAATACCAGTGAAAAAAACACCAAAGAAAAAGGATGCTTTGAAGCTAAGGACCACATTATTATGTCTGGAGCCATTTCGATGTCAGGAGCTATCATCCTACCTGGGTCTCCAGGTGGTCCCTCAGGGCCATTTTCACCACGCCTTCCTTCTGGACCCCAGACACCTAGAGGACCGGGTGGACCTCTCTCACCCTCCAGTCTGGGTGGTATGGGGGCAGGGCCTGGAGAGCCAGGGACCCCAGGGGCACCTTGGTGGCCCCATTGAAGACAAACAGTTGACACAGTGAACACGAGGCAACATGGACACTACTTCACACACAAGTATGAAAGATACTTCTTTGTGCCAATATATTTATTTTTTGTACC
Source organism: Arapaima gigas (assembly GCA_900497675.1). Taxonomy (NCBI): domain Eukaryota; kingdom Metazoa; phylum Chordata; class Actinopteri; order Osteoglossiformes; family Osteoglossidae; genus Arapaima; species Arapaima gigas. Next base: position 257,207 of record UFQX01000030.1, read on the forward strand.
ATTGAATTTCTTGTTTATCCCTATTCAAAATAACAGTGCTTCTGTGCTGCAAAATGCTAACTGAGTTTTAATAGGTTTCATGGCAAATAAAAAAATTGTGAAGCTGACAGTACCTGGGAATCCAGTGTTTCCCTTGGGTCCTGCTGGTCCCCTGTCACCTTGTACACCAGGTCTTCCAGGAAATCCCATTTGCCCTATTTCTCCCTTTGCCCCTTCAGGTGACATACACCAGTGTTCATTTACACCACTGCAGGGTCTTTACAAACCCTACAGTCACCAACATCATCGCATCACTTCTTTTTCAAGCAAAACTGTATCTGAAGTAACTCCAAAATAAAGTAGGTTTAAGACTATAACTGGTGATACCCTTATAATAACTCATATGAGTCTAGTAGACTCAAGGAGGGAAGGCCGTTGGTAGACTGTACCTTTGACCCCAGACACTCCAGATGGGCCTGGAATGCCTTGTTGCCCTTGGTCTCCCTGGATGCCCTTCAGACCTGGTTGTCCAAACAGCCCAGGTAGACCCTGCTCCCCCTTTGCACCTTTTGGTGAAGGTATCCCAGGATGGCCTTGTTCACCAAGAAAACCTGTAAAACAAGATAAAGAAAGGTGACATAAACAGTCCACAAGATGAAAAAGCCTGATAATATGTAATGGGGAGTGAATATCTGACCAATGCCTTTTTTTGCTTAGCGAGCTAAACGCATTCATCATATCAAGTTATTCCAAGAGAATGTGTTCACCATAACTATGAAATTTTGTATTCAGTATTTATATGTGTAAAAAACAGGCATGAACTAGTACAAGTTCATTGTCCCTACCTTTATATCCTTTCAGTCCCGGGAAGCCAGGATCACCACTGGAGCCCTGTTTGTCTGGTGTACCCGGTAGCCCTGGAGGACCCTGAAATCCTGGGGGACCAGTCGGGCCATGGTCACCTGAGGAGGGTGAAAAAAGACATCCCACAATCAAAAACAGGTTCTCTCCATTTCAGAACTGGCATCTGGAGTTCACTCAAAGATGTATAAAATGCACTGTTGGTCATTTTAAAATAAAATAAAAGCAAAACTTTGTTTAAAGTTCTTCAAGACATTACCAGGATGAGGCTCATAGATAATGTATCGGAAGGTGCACCTCCACAGGGCTGCATGAAGATCTAGCAGACACTATATGGAAACTCACCATAATTTCCTAAATGTCCCTTCTCTCCTAGAAGTCCTGGAAGTCCAACCTCTGCACTTGGAATTCCACGTTCTCCTTTGGTACCCTTAACTCCTGTGTGACCTGAGGATCCCTGGACATCCAATCCTGCCAAGAGAAAGAATCTAAAAATTGGAACTATCTTTGCCCTAACATCATTAAAGTTTTGACTTATGTGGGAATGTGGGTTGTTGTCACTCTTCCCCAATGTTTTTTCCAAAGCCCTGATTGTATGGAATGGGTACTGAACAACATCTGACCACAGTCCACCAAATGGCTCATATACAGTATGTTGTGCAGTTTTATTAGGGTAAATCAGCAGACATACAGTAACAGTAAGTCCTGTGTATTGTATGCAGTATTATAAAGATACACTGGTCCATATTTCTCTCGAGTAGATTGAAGGAAGATACCTGGGACTCCAGGCATGCCCTTTTGGCCTTTCAAGCCATGAAGCCCAAAAATACCCTTGAGACCAGGAAAACCTAAAGAAGACATATATGGCATTTCATTACTTTTTCTTGCAGTTAACACATATACTTGTTCATTCTAGTCTTGCTCTGTGGTTTAGTGAGGTAACTAGTAAAAATTTAGCATGCAGAATTATGAATGAAAGGCAGAAAGAGACTGCATAGAGCTGTACAGAAATAAAAAACAGACAGCTGTATGAATTGTTCTGGACGTGTTTATTTTCATTAGTAGTGAATAAGTGAGGAAGGATCTTCCATATGCTAGGCTCAATATGACAGACAACTGATGCCAAATGCTTCATACATGTTCCATACCTCTATGTCCAGGTAGACCTGGTCCTCCATCTGTCCCTGGTGGTCCTGCAATCCCAGGTACACCTTTCTGTCCCTGATTCCCAGGAGACCCCTTCTTTCCTTCAGACCCTGAAAAATTGACACAGAAGATACCCCTGTTGTCTCTGCTTCTGACTAAAGAGGTCCAAGACAGGCTTGGGTAAGAAAATGCAAGTGTGACCAAAGGTTTTAGTTTTGTATCCAAGACATTTCCTAGATGTAGTTTATGTATTAAAATGTATGAAATATTTAACAGTATAATGTGCTAAAATTGTATCCCTATAATGATCTGGCAAGTAATGTAATAAAAATAGCAACTGATATTTTAATGGTGTCAACTGTCTTGTTAAAATTACCGCAGGGATAAGATGTGGTGTCCTACCTGGGATTCCCTCAGAGCCAGGGCTCCCCTGCTCTCCTCTCATACCCTGGATGCCATCAAAACCCGGACCGCCTTGGTCTCCAGGCTGGCCAGCTTCACCTTTGATACCTGCATGGGAAAAAGTTTCTCAAAATGACATGATCATTGTAACGGATTATACAGTAACTAAGCATTGGGATGAAACAGATCAGTCAGACATGTCTATACTTAGCAATTAACTGCATTGAGATAAACAAAGCGCAGTGCAGTGGCTCAGTGGGTAGCACGGGTGCCTCACAGCATAGGCTATTGTTTTGATATGGGTTCAAGTTTGGCTTAGTCTGTGTGGAGTTTAGTGCCCTGTGTCTGCATGGGGTTACCAGAGACATGTATGAAAGGAGGTGATAATCCACTTCTGAACTTTCCCTCACTGTGAAACCATGCAAGGAGTCCACTTTGACTTGATACCACTTACCATTCCTACACCTGTGCAACATGAGTTTCATGTTTTTTGACCTTCTCTGAAACATTTCAGCAATAGGTGAAAAAATAATTTCATAAATTACACCGTAGAGCCAATTTCATCTGGATTATTTTGACATTCAAGATACAATTTTCTCACAACCAGTCCATGTTTTGGCAACTCACCTGACAGGCCAGGTAGGCCGTCTTCACCTCTCAAGCCTTTGGAACCAGGCAGGTTCATGACTGGGCCCTCATCACCTGTAATAGTGAACATGCTTAGTTTCACTTCATAGATGCCTGTAAATACCTATGTAACAAAGGCCAGTGTTACAATCAGACTAACCTAGTCAATTACCTGCAGGGGGCCAAATTTTAATAGTAAAGTTGAATAAGAAGTTGCAATCTTGGGAAAAAAACTGATGTAACCACTATGCTACCGTTTGCCACAGAAAGCTGCCACCCCAGCCTTATATAAAACTGTTAGATAATTTCATTTAATCCTAACATATCACAAAATTCACCCATATTAGACAAAACACTTCTAAAATCTAAACATATTTTTGTGTTTAGTGAACATACCTTTGATTCCCTTCAGACCTGGTTCTCCTGTGGAGCCATAAGCACCCACAGTTCCTTTATCTCCCTGAAGCCAGAAATAGTGGGAGTCAGTTGCTGCAGCTGAATGAACCCCCTGGCTCTGCTTCCTTAACTGTTCTGCAAGCCTGAGACTCAGCTACTCACCCTGAAACCAGGCATACCAGGAAAACCTCCAATGCCTGGTGAACCAGTGAACCCTGGTATTCCCTTGGGACCTGGCAAACCCTGTGCCCCAGGAGTTCCCTGGAGGCCCTTCTCCTTGCTGGGGTCTCCTGGCATGCCATCAAAACCAGCTAGTCCAGGTTTGCCAGGAAATCCTTTGGAACCTGGGGTTTGTAGGGAAGGTGCAGGGTTTGTCGTGTATCAAATCACCTACCGACTGGATTACAAACCAGAACTGTGCTGGAGGTTTTTATTCTGACCTGCATTTTTTATATGAAAGCTACCACTCAAACTATGGTACACTATTTTGCATCATTGTCTGAATTTTAACGGCTGGACAGTAAAAAAACACTACTGGACCAAAACTGGAACAGTGTGCAATATTTATAACCTTCATGAAGCCTGTGACTTAACTTGCATGTACCTAAAAATTGATATTTTGCTTTGCAAAATGCTTCACAATGCTTGTGCTGGCATGAAGATTCTCACCTCTGGGTCCTGTGAACCCCTGCTCTCCTGGAAACCCAAGATCACCCTTGGCCCCTTTCATCTCCAATTTCATCAGGGGTGGAATATATGGCTTCTCCCCCGCAGGACCAGGAAGCCCTCGTTCACCTGAAGCACACACAGAAACACACACTCAGACAGAAGGACCTTCACCTGAACATCAAAATAAATTCAAGTCACTCAGCTAACATACTTCTCATTAGTATCAAACATCAGACTCACCTTTGTCACCCTCCAACCCCATGCCACCTTTCTCACCACCAACCCCAGGGAAGCCAATCTCCCCTTTTTGTCCTGAAAGTCCTTGTTTGCCTTTGAGGCCTTGGTCTCCTTTGAATCCTGCCATGCCATGTGAGCCTTTGGCACCTGTGAAGAAAACTCAAAGGGGTGAGTGGTGAGGGGCTCATTGATTCAGCTATTGTTTGGCATTTTCGGTGAAGGAGTCCAAGGAAGGGAGATAACCTTTGAGTCCTGGCACACCAGGAAAGCCCACGGGTCCTAGTTCTCCTGGATCGCCAAATAGCCCCTTGTAACCTTTGTGACCAAAGTTGCCAGGGTCTCCTGGAAGGCCCTTCATCCCTACCAGACCAGGTAGCCCTGGATCACCTTGAACTCCTCTTTCTCCAGGAATGCCTGTGAAATATGACCCAGACTGTGGTATTTTGCTTAAAACCTGCTACAGGTTGGGGCTATGCAATAAGTATTGACTATTTTCTGTTGAAAGTAAAAAAGCAGGGCTGCCATTAACATACTGTACACCATTTACATAATATCATTAACAGCTATAATTAGAACACTGGACTCTTTCTCACCTGGTTGCCCCATTGCTCCCAAAGGGCCCAGTGGTCCTTTATATCCAGGTGCTCCAGGGAAACCATACAGTCCTGGTGGGCCAGTTCTTCCTGTTTCTCCCTGTAAGCCCGGAAAACCCACTTCACCCTTGGGGCCAATGATGCCAGGCATGCCAAGCATTCCTGTGATCAAAATGAGATGTCAAATATATCACAGGCAACATCTTGGTTGGCACAACTAATGAACCAAAATGAAGTCACAGATATTGCTGGAGAATAAGCACAGTTGTTTCCATGATGCCATGGCCTTCAGATTTTATAAGTCTGTCTGAAGCTGCTTCTTACCAGGGTATCCTTGCTGCCCAGGGTCTCCAGATAAGCCCTTAACCCCTTGGAGTCCGGGAGGACCTGTGTCTCCAGGTGGCCCAGGTAATGCTCTCAAAATTTCACCATGAGGACCACTTAGTCCAACTTCTCCATCCCGGCCAAGCCTACCTGGCAGACCAGGTGCACCTTGCTCGCCCTTGGAGCCAGGGTCACCTCCATCTCCACGAGGCCCTACAAACCCTGCAGAGGAATGAGACCTTGTCAAAGGTTAGAAAAGGGCTTACCTATGAGATCCATATAATGTCACAGTACATAGTATCTTTGATTTATAGGACTAATTTGGGGGAGGAAGTATAACTTTCCAACTGTCCGTTAAATCCAAAGGTCTGTAAAACATTTGTAAAGCATCTATATGAGTAACTTAGTTAAATAACAAACTATATATTTTGAAGCATATTTGGAACATTTCTGTCAGACAATTAGGGTGAAATACCAAAGTATCAACATATAAACAGAAAAATAATGGGGAAGTTTTGACATATGAACCATAGTTAAAGACCAAAATCCATTAAATTGGGATCTATTAGCTTAAAGATTTACTGTATTACCATCTTTAGTGACTTTAGTTTTGGAGGTCACGTTTTTTATAACGGCAGACTGATGGAGGACTTAAAGCATTGCTGTTCCCATAGCTACAGTGTTAATGTTGCAATCTGTCAAGATGCTGGGTGCTATTATAGCTGTATACACTGGTGCATGATACCAAACTTACCTGGCTGCCCTGCTGGCCCGTGTCTTCCATGTTCTCCTCTTTCACCTTTGGCTCCTTCTTCTCCAGACAGTCCAGCCATCCCTTTGAGACCTTGTATGCCTGAGGAAAAAATTGCCACATTAGTCTCAAAACCCATCTTTAGTTTTCTTTGCAGTCTTAATATTGCAAATCTTTGTGCTACATAACATACTTGATTTACTTTTGTATACAGGAATGAAGTTTTCTAAATTCTGTTACCTGGGAAACCATCCAATCCAGGAAGGCCAGGAAGTCCTGGTTTACCTGGTGGCCCTGGCACAGGGATACACTCTCCTATGATAACACAAGAAAATAGTTTAATAATCATTATGGGAACAGTGACTATTTCCGCATGTACACCGGACTACAATGCCACAAGTGATCAACAGTTTACCAGTTGTGACTGAAATCACAAAAACATTTCATAAAGACAGTGATATTCAGTGAAGCTTTTTAGGGTTGCTGCTGGTGGCTTCTTCACTGCAACGCACGACTTACTGTGGAAAATTTCATGGTTATGGTGGCTACATACAGTCTGACTTCATATCAAAATGCATTATTAAATACAAACAGTAGCTGATAATACTGCAGAAGCTCTTTGAATCCATTATGATTAAGAAAGTTGTGGCAGGAAAAATAGTGTAAAAACAGAAGATGACAAAGTGCTCTAATGTAATGAAAGCTTGTTCCACATGGTGGCAGCTACCTGCTACGTCCTCCTGTCCATCTCCTGCCAGATCACAGCCTCCTTCCAGTACCACACAAGGGAGAGAGAGATGGGGAAGAAGAGAGGAAGGCCATTTGAGACCAGGGTTATTGCAAGCAGAGGCACACACTGACATGAGCACAGTACTCAGGGCTCCAAGGGAGGTCAGTGGTTTCATTAGACAACACCATGTTTTCGGTGAAATGCTGAGACTGGTTCAAGAGCTGATGTTAAGCATTAACTCATCAAAACTGTAATGGTTAGCCATTATTAAGCAGTGTGATGTACAAAGTGACATCTGATCATTTAACTATGGGTTGATGGAGATAAAAAGAGACCATTTAAATTATCAGTAAACAGTTCACTGTATCAAGAATATGAACAAACCTTGGGGGCCCGGGGGCCCTGGGAGACCACTGGGACCATCAAACCCAGGATCTCCAGGAAAACCTGGCAGTCCTTTCTTGCTTCCCAACACCTGACCTGCTTCTCCTGCCAGCCCAGTGATCCCTTGCTGACCAGGCAACCCTGGCGAACCCTTGTCTCCTCTGTATCCAACTGGCCTGTCTCCCTGAAATAGAAACAAAAGGACAAACACACACAAATACAGTGTTTAAAATCTTCTTGTCCCAAATGCACAGAATGCTTTCCATTTAACTCCATTTGACTAAGAGTCAAAGAGCAAATTATTAGAATTAGTAAACTAGAAAACCAAGAGCATAGGTTAAGGACTTTTTTAAACAGAAGTAAAATAAGCTTTATATAATTAGTCCTGTACAACAAAAATAAAGGACATAATTTAATCATTTTAATTATGCAGTACTATTCAGTACATTTACTTTGGAAACAGATTTTTTTTTACCTTGTACAATAGCTTGTTTGAGATGGTTCAGAACACAGATATACACCTGGCATCTCCAACCCATTAGGGTTTTGCCCCTTACTGGTGTCAGTCTGGCTCTTTTTCTTCAGTTTATTATCATGTTCACACATTTTTCACAACAAAGCCAACTATATATTTCTACTTCCTATGACATGTACTTACATCTTCATCAATAACAAGCACCACATAAGGTAAATCTACCATCACTACTAATAGAGCAGATTTGGCACTAGTATTAATTTTTCACGCAGCTGACACTTTTCTTCAAAGTATTTATGTTATTTACACACTTAGACCGCAGGATGATTCTTACTGTACCAACTGACTATGGACTTGGGAGCTCTGGGACTCCATCCTGGATGAGGGGTTATCAATGATGAATGCATGAAAATATAATATTAAAAGACAAGCTATAAGTAATGTATTTAGTTGCGAAATATTTAGGTGTTATCACAGTGATGTCTAGCTTTACTGAAACTATTATTGTCTTATAATTTTTATATAATTTATTGCCTATTTATTTTGCACCTTTTGAACAATTCTCTATAGTGTTACACTGCAAGACAGTGTTGGACATGCTTGACACGTAAACTTTGAAATTCTTTATTTCTAGAAGATGAATTGCACTGCACTGACAATGCATTATGGTTGTGGGTCTATTGCACAAACCAGGAATTGGTATTGAAGGGGTAGCTGTGTTATAGTAAAAGTGTGTATACAGGGCTGCATATAACAGGGATTATTTGTATAAGAATCTAGACTCTAAGCAGACACATGTATAACATAACACTGTGTCCAGTGTTTTATGTAAAGTACCCGAATTTGCCATCATTGGGCAGAGAAAAACAGCACTCACCGGGGGGCCTGGACGTCCAGGAGTTCCAGGATAACCAGAATGTCCTGGATGACCCCTCTCTCCTGGTTCACCTGCCACACCAGGATCTCCAGGGTCACCCGCAGGTCCTAAGGAATACCCACAGAGTCACTCACCTGACAGATTCTTTTTTCCTCGTATTAGTCTAAATCTGTAAGCCACCTACACACAGGCGTTAGCTAAGTAAACAATAAAGTGAAACTAGTGACTTGTTTATCTGTCTGTCAAGTTATCCTTTTTACATGTCATCAGTGTTCAACTTCAGTGTTTATAAAGGTATCACAATGCAGACTTTTTGATTTTGACCCTTGTGCTAGAGCTCTAGGATCACACAGGAGCTGGGGGAAACACAAATCCTGAAGTAGACTACTTCACTATGGATCAACCTGGCATCTACTCTGCAGATAGACACTACAGAGTCCCCATTGGAAGCACAAGTGACATGGCATGTAAGGAACACTGAGAGCCCCTGGGGACGCACCTTTCTCCGTGACTATCATCACCTGCCCTTTAATGCCCTTGGGTCCAGGAAGGCCAGGTTTTCCGGGAAAACCCTGCAGATGAAGGCGGGAGCTGCTGAAGGGACAATGATACCAACAGCTATGCAACTACCAGTCTGTATAGAATATTGCTCTGATGTGACTTCAATTTGAGGCTCATGGAATACCATGAAGTATAGCAGCTTAAGAAGTGGCTAGGTACAAGAATTTTGCTGGTTATAATTTTATGAAGCAAGTTGATATTATTCTGACAGACAAAAAATCCAGATGTACATATCTGATGAACATTGTACATGCTTATGATCAACCACCCCATTGTATTAGTTAGGTTCAGGAAATGATGGCTTTTTAAACATTTAGTTATTTTAAATTAGTTTTAAAATTAGTTTTAAAATTTTTAAAGTTAATGAAAACGCTAAGATCCTAATAGAGTTTGTAAGGCTTATCTGGGTTTTTACAAAATCCATCCATCTGCATTACATTAATTTATTAAGTTGAATTTTTTCCCAAAACATCTTAAGATGTAAAGCTACCAAAAGGCATTTTTGTTTAGCACATTTTCACCTAACACCCTGTTTTCCAGAAATGAAATAAGGGTGCTAAGCGGTAGAACCCTGCTCAAAAAATGTTTCTCCTTAAAATGGCTTTTGCACTTTCCCCATTTTCTGCAACCCTGACCAGCACAAGTGGTTAAGGATAATGGTTGGCTGGACAGATGGATCTTCTGCATATATTAAAAATGATTTTTTGCTGACTGTTTCTTACAATGAGTCCTGGATCTCCTTGTGGTCCTGGCAATCCTAGGTCTCCTGGCTGCCCCCACTCTCCTTGCACGCCTGGTGGGCCTTGGTCACCCACAGGACCAGGGGGTCCCGCAGGGGAGTGGACAGGCTGACACTGGCAAGGACCTGCATCACCTGATCAAAAAACCCCCAGGAAATGAACTGAGGGATGACTAACCAATACTGGATCAGAACCTGGTTTCTGAGTTAGTGATATCTCTCATAAATGTGAAAGATGCAGCGTTTACCTTTTTCACCTTTAAACCCTGCAGGTCCTGGGCGTCCATTTTCACCTGGTGGCCCCTGACGTGCTACCACCCCTGGGATAACAAAACAGAAATAGCTTTCAATTATTCTGTGAATAACCATTTCCGACTCTGTTAAACTCTGTGCTCCTTATCATTTGTAGTATCTGAGAAAGAAATCACATGGTTATTTCTGCAAAGGCACAACTCTAAGAACCCTGAGCTACAGTAGCAGGATTTTCAAACCCACTTACAAGATCCCGCTGGTCCTGGGGGTCCTGGTGGACCAGGTGGCCCATCAATACCTGGTTGCCCGGGGAATAAAGCAGGTTCTCCATCCTCACCTTGATGACCTTTTGCCCCCTTTCTGCCCTTTGGGCCCTTTGGGCCAAAGAGGAGCACTTAGGGTAAAAGAGGGTAAGGGTATGATGAGTGTCATGACAGGACAATGGGTATCTACGTTAAGACCTTGTGATTTTCTCACCTGTCTGTTGGATAAAATTGCCTGGGAGTCCTGGTAAACCTATTGGGCCTTTTTCACCTGGGTCTCCTGGCTGCCCCCGGGGGCCAAGCTCCCCTCGAAGGCCTGTTAGTCCACCTGTGATGCCAAAACAAATAGAAATGTCAGTCAGTGCAAGCTTTCTCCATGCAAGGGGCACATGATCAAGGAGGTCTACAAAGAAAAAAGGGTGGTTTCAAACTCAAATTTGCAGTCATGTTCTTTAATAAATAAAAGAAATGCAAGGTAGATATGTTATCATTAAATGTATCAATATTCAATATGAAAGTTAAAAATCACAAGTGCTAGTAATGAGCCCCAGGAGTATTCATCCATTTGAAATAACACCCATGAAAGAAATTTATAGATAACTCCAGTTAGCGCTCTCTGTTTAATACTTAAGTCATCAATTTTAAAAGCATCACATCAGCACAAGAAAATACCTCCTGCAGGACTCTCGAGTGATATTACATCTCCAGGCTCTCCCTTTTCACCCTAAAAATGATGTACACATACAATAGTTAGTGAAGACCCATCAATCCCCCTGAATGTTACAGTGTCATCAGTATACAACACACAACGAAAGTCAGTGGTTCTATGGTCCAGCTGTTCATCACCTGTTCTCAAATACATCCGTACCATGGTAATCGAGCTCCTGGATTTTGAATTGCCAGTATAACGGGTGGTATAGTACATGTTTATTGCGGTGTAGAAGGAAAATATAACTGGTAACTGAAACTGTACGGTATTACTGCATCCTGCACGCAAACATACCAACTAATGACTTCATTAAGTTTTTAATAATTCTGCAATTGGTATAAATGCATTATATTATTCAGAAATCCTTGGTGGACTTATATAGGTGTGAATTAATCAACTGAACAATACTGTAATAGGATGTCAAAACCTTGATTCCGTCTGTTCCTAGCGCTCCTGGTACCCCTGGGTCTCCCTATAGAGACAGAAGAATAAAAAAACAGTGAGTTTGTACTTTCCCAAATTCTCACACTCAGATCATCATTTGCCTTCGCTTTTATTTATCACTGTATTTATATTCCCACTCTGACACAGATCCAGGACACTGAGAGACAGGTTCAGTCCAAGGACCAGAAGGAGGGGAGAAAACAGCAGATAGAAAGTGACAGGTAGTCTTTTAAGTTGCAAGCAAACATACCCTAATTCCAGGTTCACCATCCAAGCCAGAAGGTCCCTGAAGGAACACATTGCAGAAATGTATTAGATTTACCAAAGAAATAGACAAAATAAAAAGGTAATCAAAAAAGTGACAGAATTGTGTTGCTGACCCGTAGTCCAGGGAATCCCATAACACCGACTTCTCCTTTGTTATCAGCCTGGGTAATCGCAAAACATGTTGTCACACAACTTGGGACATGTCATGGTCACAGAGTACTGGTTTATAAATGAGTCGTGGGTGGTTCAAAACAGACAAAAAAGGCAGGGAAAAGATGCTGGTTTACAGGATTACAGGTTTATAGGTATTGTTGAGATAGTCAAAGGGTGCTGGTTTAGAAGGGAAACAGTCACATGATGCTCGTTTACAGCGGCTAAGACAAACAAAAAAGGTGCTGTCATTCACTCACCAAATCTCCTTTTTCACCTTTCAGCCCCTTCACTCCTTTGCTTCCCTGTTGAAATGATACAGGTATAAGTGGACCAGGTTCATGTATTTTTAGACATCCCTGGTGTAGCATCATTACGGTTAAGTGAATTTGGCTTCTGGTTCGTTTCAGCCGAAGGGTCTTGTGCTGTATTGTTTCAGTTAAATACTGACCTGCATAAAAGGTAAAACTTCACAGCTGAAAGCTATATAACTCACTTTGGGCAACTAAAATGAATGAATTAAATTAAACAATTGTTAAGCTGCTAAAATTATGGTAATCTAAGGAGATCAACAATGTGTTGAATGGGTAACGGTGAGCTCAGGTATTGACAGTGGACTCACCTTTAGCTCACTCGGGGGAGAGGTGTAGGGGTATGTCCCAGGGGGGCCTGGATCTCCAGGGTCTCCCTGTCATCAAGAATACAGATTGACTAAGGCTCATTTCATAGAAAAGAGAGTGGGTTGTAGCTGAAAATGACACAACCTAATCAAAGAGACAAAATGTGGGTGATGAACAACAACTTACAGCATCTCCTTTGACTCCTTTTAGCAATTTTGTCATTTCCCCCTAAAGAAGAAGCAAGACCATGTTTTTTTGGACCAGAACTCAGTAAATATACTTCAACACCAAAAAAATCACCCCTATCTGTAACTGTAACTTTAATTCCAGCCTGCAAAAGGCAAACACTGTTCTAGACAACTAAGGCTTCTATACCCATATAAATAGTAAATTAATAAATGGCTTACTTTTGGTCCTGGAGCTCCACGTGGGCCAGGGGGACCCTAAAATGATTTTAACAATATCATAAAAATGGTTAAGGACAAAAACAATCATAGCAGATTTCCAGGGCAAGAGGTTAAGGGTTCATTCTTGCTCACCATTGGTCCTATAAGGCCCACAGGGCCCATCAATCCTGGGGCGCCATCGGGGCCCTGAGAGTGGGAAAGACAGAGACACACACATAAGTGAACTTGCATCTACAGAATCTGCTAAGAGAAAAACAAACAACTCACTATTAATCCTGGGTGGCCATCGGCACCTGGGTCGCCCTGCAAGAAACAAGAAAAAGAACACTCACTTCTCTTTGTGAACGGTACTGTGTACCCTGGACCAGATTAACGCTGATGCCGGATTCTGAGCTGTACTGCGGTTTTGCCCACTTACTCGGAACCGCTCCATATACACACTGATCTCCAGGGGATCTCCTTTCTCACCCTTCAGACCATGAAGACCCTGGAAAAAGCAAAGGTGTGGGACACATTGTCTATCAGTGTCCATGTCATTCTTTTCACATTTACTGTCTTCACAAGATGTCCGTAAATATTTGATATACAGTTGAATACAGTTAAATTTGTGTTGCATAAACAGAGAAGAAAGTTTTAGCTCCAAAGAGCTGAGTACATGCTGCTGGATATTTTTCATTCATCTATGCAGCATCATCACAACACAGGTAGTTTTCCTTCAGATACCCACTGGGTAGCCTGGCTTGCCTTCAAAACCTGGTTGCCCTGGCAACCCTGGATCTCCCTGTGTTCCATTGCAGCCATCAGCACCTGGTTTTCCCCTTGGCCCTCCCTGTCCTGGGTGACCCTGCAATGACACAGTAAAACAACAGAGACCACAGACATTGTCAGTGGCACATACTCAGAGTGCAGATTGTGTGTGAGAGTGCAAGATGCTGGAGAGACACAGGTGTATCACAACAGCCTCCTTCCAGACATGTACACACTTGGTAAAGCTGAAAACAGTCTGCAAAAGTGTTGTAGCATACGTTTAAAGTTATAACTGCTGCAGTAAATGGCTAGGATCTCAGTCTTACTCACAGGGATACCATCCAGTCCCTCAAAACCAGGCACACCAGGCAGGCCCTGCAAATAGAGGTAAAAGTACTTTAAACACATTGCTGGTGCAAACCCCATCCCTCTCTGCACACTCTTCCCCACCACTAACAACAACACATCCCCGCCTGCACCCTCCCCCACAGACAAGTTCCCATCCCGAATCCCATCCTATCCCACCCAGCTACTTCATTTCCACCCACGGTTCACCTGAATTGCCATCAACCCATCTGCACTCCTATCCCCAAACCCACCCGCATGTGCCACCTATATTCTCACTCTCCCACCCCACTGTCCTCTTGTTGGCTCTCACCACAGCTCCTTTTGGTCCAGTCACACCACTTGACCCCTGCTCGCCTTTCATTCCTTTTGGTCCATGAATTCCAGGTTCCCCGGTGCGTCCTGGGGGTCCCTGGTTACCCTGGGGTCCGAGGGGACCAGGCTGGCCCTGCAACCATGGAAACGCAAAAACATATAATACTTTTGTCATTTTACAGGCCACACCACAGCAATCGTGAAAATGTAAACTTCAAATGTGAATTATTGTTTCAAGACACAAGTAAATGTGTTACCTCAGCTAAAAAAAGAACAGTGTCCAGGTGCATACATGATGTGGACTCACCACTCACAGCTCACTTACACAAATGACCCACTGGGACTGTCAAATTGTGACACCACAATACAGCAAACCAGCCTGTAATACAGCTGCACATAATAATGGTGTACAGAAGAAAGATCAGAGAAACCAACAGTTCAGCTTTTCAGTTTTACAGCTACTTTGTCACCAAGTGCACAGGAATGTTATGGACTAAACATATACAGGATATTTGCAGATTCCCTGCAATGCTAAATATGTACCACTAGGTGGTGCTCCAATTCTTCCATTAGAAAGAATAAAACCCCAGGTCTACTTTAACTGTTCGGCTCTATGCTGTTAATAATAAATAATAATAAACAAATAATACATGGTAAGCACTATTATTGGCAATGCATGGCATGCATGGACGATAAAATTCAAATAAAAACAGACATATATGAAGAAAAACAAACACCCAGGCAAACCAATTTCATGAGCAAAGTGACTGCATTTCACGTGTTTAAGCCAGACTTTTTATCTCTCCAACGTCACAGTACACTGGAGTTGAGGCTCCTACCCTTGCGTAAGACCCCTTCCCACAGAACAAGTTGCAGCATGTTCTTAGATGTCTTACCCCACAAAGGTACAGCAGACACCTGTGATATGGCAATGCTTAACTTTTAACTAACTGTTGGTAGCAAAATTGCCTGGTACAGGGTCCTGAAACTGCCAGCCAGGGTTTCAGTCCAATCTAGGCTCATGGATCTGCCCTTTTCTGCAGCACACTTTCCCGTCTGCTTGCTGTAGTTGCTGCCCAGCTGTGTGTCTTTCTGTTTGTCCCCCTGTTTATGATGTATGCTCATACACAGAACACTAGGAAGATCAGGATGAAGCTGAGCACCCAGGGGGTTCACACCTTCACTGTTCGCATTACGTGATGCACTGAAGATGACCTACTAATCAGACAGGTGTCTGCAAGACACATGTAACCATGCAGATCTGTGTCAACAAACAGACCCCGGAAGTTTTTTCTGCTTCACTATGCTTAAAATTTTTATTTCTTCTCCTCTATTGCTTCCTGGCTTCATCACTTGTTTCAGATCGTCCCCTACTGCTACCAAACACCAAAGATTCACCATGCAGAGCTCTATCCCTAGTCATCTCTGCTTTTATTGTTTTCAACCTTGACTTTATTCAGACATCAGTTATTCACACCTGTTTCTGAAGAATTTACTGATTGTTTGGTTCCTGGAAATATCCTCATGTCTTATTTGCTATGTACACATTTTCCATCATGGACACCTACACATTGCTGCTCCCCAATATGACAAGGTCGCATCCCACTATTTAGGGGAAAAATGGTGTTGATTTCAAGTGTCAAAAACGAAGGACAGACCATCATGGCCATAACTGGGTGGTGTTTTAGTCAAAAACTTGCCCATGTTTAAGATCCTATACACACTGCGTCAGCTTCAGTTTACCAGCGCTATCCATTATTGGGAAAATCATTTTCATAACATCTAGGAGAAGCTAGAGTTATGTACATAGACCTTTTTTTATACATGTTTGTCCATTATGGCTAGCTCTGAAAAACAGAAAACATAGTCCCACACCTCACTGTTTGGGACATCATTACACAAAAAAAACTGCTGCATGTGCCAATGCACTGAGGAATCCAGGTCTGAAGACTGTGTAAATGAGACACTGCAGCTGTTTTCTTGTACACAGTGCTTATCACCAAAAGCCCTGTGGAAAATCCAGATGATACAGAAGAACAATAGGACACACAATGTAAGCAGTGTATGAGATGGGATGGAAATACACATAAACCCAGTGAATAACACTCTGAGTGTAATGAAGATGATGTTTTAGTGAAAAACTAATAACATGTTACCAGTCAAATCTGAGTATTATTATCCCTGCAACTCCTGTTGTTCCTAAACATGCTTGCAGTGTGTCTACAATTGCTCCAAACACAGTGTCTGAGAGGAAAAGGGATTGGTGTGTGTTTGTGTGTCTCTACAAGGTAAAGTCTCTTTTACTTGTTCAACAACTGTTCACTGACAGCACAAACTATGCTGGTACTAAAATGTGAGAAACCAAGAGCTGAACAAAGTCAACACCTAAGATCATGATGTTCTCTTTCATGGTGTCTTGGACATTGATTCTGAGCATAGAAACAGCTGTGGCCACAAAACACATAAAAACATCTTGGCAGATGACCCTTCTTCCTTACTTTGGAGAATGGCCTCTTGTTCTTCTTTTCTGCAGTCTTCCCTTACCTGCATGCCACTGTGATTAAAGTGCTCATTCATGAGTAAATACAATTCATTCACTAGCACAAAAACTACATTAAAAATAAATCCTAAACATTGGCAGATGCAAGTTAATACAACCGCAGCATGATCAACTGAAGGAAGTAAGACCTGTGTGGATACCAACTTTTGAAGCATGGGATGGTGTGTTTCCTCAAGCAGACAAACAGGGAAAGAACATGTTATAGACGTGAATGTGCACCAGAGAGAACATCTGTGAGAGATGGGAAGAGGCACTGGAGAGAACATCTGGCGAGTCTGATCTACCACACTTTTTTGTGTTCTTATGAGCAGAAAACACACTGCAGCCCAAAAACTGGGATTGTTCTTGTCCTCAAAACACATAAGGTGTTGGGTGGGATTTACCATCTTGTTTCAGGAAACAGATGAGCTGCATACCTGTCGTGTTTGATGTGGCCAGTGCCCAGAACATGTGCTTCCTGTCAAGTGGCCTTTCACCTCTGAAACAGCCTAAACTGAACCAGATGAAAGCTGTCATATCAGAGGAATCCGCTTTTGCAGTAGATTATTTTCCATCTCTTGACTTGTTGACAGTGGCAACATCCGGCCTAGTATCTGACGAATGTTTAACTCTGGAAAGCGGCTAGGGAACTATGTGATGTCTGCTGCTTGTTTTGGGTAAGAAGGAGGGAGATATCTTTTATCCACCGGCAGTTCTAAGATATGTGCTGCATCAGGAATGAGGAGGGGAGGTGGAGTGTCACAAGGTCTTCGCCTCCAATGTGCAGTTAGCAGCATGCAGGCTGCAGTTTCAAGAGGCTTGCTATTCTCCCCCTCACAGTTTTCAGAAGCAGGTCTGAGCTAAACAACGGGTCTGTAGGACTGGATTCCCAAACTAAGGGAATGACTGGTGAAAACATTAACGTTGCACAAGTTGTACTGCATTTTTTTTTGTTATCATGGAATTCCATCCATCCATCCATCCATCTCCATCCATTCATCCATTATTGTTAACCACCTGATCCTGAGCAGGGTCATGGCAGTCCACAGCCTGTCTTTGAATTCCATTTAGTTAAAAAGAATGAAATACACCACCCCTTTCTTGAATCAACAACATCTAAAGCAAAGGTCTCACATTAGCATTTCCATAAAGACAAAAATCAACTTTGCTTTCAGTTGTGCAATCTCAATTCTAGCAAAATCGTGAAGCATTTTGGGAATTTTATAGGTTTCTTTTGATATCTATACTGTGCAGGCCCTAGCCAGAATGCATGGGGTATGTAAGTGGCTGACCATTGCCTTCTTCTACCCATCTCTGTACTGCAGACATGGGAAGAAAATGTGGAGAAAACTCACAGCTCAAGCTGTCTGAACCTACATCCTCAGGCTCTGTGATGTCCGGCTCTCTATGTCCTCTAATGAAGTGAGGCATGTGAGAGGAATGGCAACAAGAGGAAATGTTATATGTCTTCAAGGAGAACAAAAGAAAGGCATGAGCCTTGAAATCATGACAGCATTGTAGTTACTATTACACTGCTTACAACATTGACAGCTGTGGTCTGTTTTTTTCCCAGAGACTTTATCCAACCCACTGCCTGTGGGACTGTCATGGCAATGAGGCAACCCATGCTGCCTTCTCAAAATCCAAGTTGGCCCAATACATTCCTCAGCTGCATCATTCTTATGCTCAGTCAAGAAATGTTGGTATCCAGTGCAGAAAGGGAGGAGAAGGGTGGAGGGACTGAACACCTGATGGTAACAAGCACCAGAGGTCAGATGTGAGAGCTTAAAGGTCAGGAGCTCAAGATGTTTCTGACTCTTTGCAGATGAGTTGTTGACAGGGACCTTGACACAACTGATGTTTTTCCTTACAGCTGCATGTGGGGATATCCTGGGACCTCTTGGCAGAGCACCGTGTAGCTCCATTTCAGCTAAATCACCCCAAGGCCTCAAAGCTGCACATCAGCCCCCAGAAGCATCATGTCACACAATGGCAGGGTTTCGAACAGCTGCAGGAAATAAGGGGGGTGCAATCCCGATGACAGGATTGCCTTCTTGGTGATGTTACTCCAGAGATCTGGGGCTCCTTTGCAATGTGAGAAACACAACCTCCTCCCATTTGAGGAATGCTGGACTGTACCCCATCTTAAGAAAAATGAGTCAAACATGGCCCATCATGAGATCCATTGTTACATGTTCCAAATCCTGGTCTCTGACTGAACTTGACTTTGAGCAGGTCTATGAACCAGTGGAAATGCTATGGTTTTTGTTGCCACCCCACTCTAAAGAGATATTAGAGGTTTATACAGATTTCGTTGAGGAGTAAGAGATACCAGCCAGAACGAGAACCTATTATGGAAAAATCCCCTTTTATAGCTCTTTCTTAAGCACTATCTATCATTTTTGTACTTTTCTGCTCTACAGGTTTGGTGAAACCAAGACTGTCCGACAACATAAAAAACTTGAAATAGATGATGTCATGCACGAGATAAACATCGGCATCAATTTTGCTCCAAAGCAGAGAACATTAAATATTTTGACTGTAATCTGAGTTGGATTGTTTATCTTGAGCCAAATATGTTTGCCAAGATGGCATCATAAGAATTAGGAAAACAGGATTTTCCAAAAACTTTAATAGCATTCAGCCAATACAAAACTAAGTACAGTTTTAGGTTTTTACTGCCAATGATCAATTACTACCACTTACTTTCTAGACTAGACCTTTTTCATACAATTAGTTCTGAATCTGTACACAGCAGGTTTCTCTTAGATTCACACAGATCCTAACAATTTCACCTGCTGCATGACAGAGAGATAACAATATACTAGATAAATGTGCATCACGATGATAATGTAGAATAACAGTATAACTGCTTTTAAGAAAATCTATTTGACAAAAGGAACAGAGTATAAAAAAGTTTTATGGTTTTTTTAATAAGCCTGGCATTTGGACAAATGACAGATAGTTTTATACAGTCAGAGCATGAGTAAAATCCTCACCCAGAACCAAGAGGCTGTGTGCCTGTCTGAACAGTGTGGACAACCTCACGGACTGACGACATACGGACGTCAGCAGGCCACAGGCATTGCTTATCCCAGTGTTACCTCACTCTTTTGGCATGTGGGCAGTTTTGGGAGGTGGTATGAAGCTGCTTCTTTTGGGAAGCGGGAATGAGTCTGGTAGAGCAGCACTTGCCCCACTCAAGGCTGGCTGGGAGTTTGTCTTTAAAAGGTAAATATGAGCACCAGCTTCATCCATGGCAGTAAACACACTGACAACTGGACAAGCACCAGAGGTGCACCAGGCACAGGAGAGATACGGCATATACACAGCCATGGCCACGTGCACGTTAGCTGCCAGAAGCAGGCAGACACGTGGATATATACGCAGACATCCCGGCAGTCAACTGCACGTGCACAGACACCGGCACGTAAATGTGCACATGTGCATATATAAGCAGAAAGATGTGCACTTCAACTTTTGGCCAACATTAACACGTGCAGCACACACAGTAATGTCAGCATCTGGATCCTTCTGGCACCTCTTCAATTGCATCGTTAGGGTAAATCTCTTATTTCAGACACTCTTGACAATCCAGTGACTCAGAAAACAGAAATAGCTGGTCTATGAAACGTTAACTTCAGTTTTAAATTAAATAGCATCTAAATAGCAAGTAGGAGTTTGACGTGACCCATATGCTGAAGTATGGGAAAACTGCTTCCACTGAAAACTGTTCAGCCCCTCAAAAACAAAGTAATGCAATAAAACAAAAACAAGCATCTCAGACACAAGCCATTTCTAGAAATCAGAGAAAGGACTGGCAAAGTTCCTCCACCCCGCTTTCACCAGAGCATTTGGACCTGGGGGGTCAAAGTTTTGTGCCAGATGCATCTATGTGCTTTTTTCTGCTGGGTTCATTAGTCAGAAAAATAGCAGATTCTGTCCCCATCATGGGCGACGGCATAGAATACATATCTCTAAAATACACTTTTCCTTCTTATGCAGGACCTTAAAGAGTGCTTGTTTGAGTTATTATGCTTACTTTTAGAACAAAAAAATCATCTTGGATGTTTCCACACTCTTCAGTGGTCAGTTGATTTAACCTCTTTCCCAAAATGACTCCTTGACCTTGTATTTAGTCTGGGTCTAGTCCACCTCCCTGGGAACAGCAGCACACAAATACAGCTCTTAATGCACCTACAAATGCAGCAAACACCTCACAGCTAAATCCCACATGAACAAGGCATTTGTTTCCACTCTCTGTTTACACTGGTACTGCCTGGATGAGGAAGCAGTAAATATGCACAAGAAGGAAGAGCAGGGGTAAGGTGATACACAGTTTGAAGTCATTTTCAAGACCATCACTGGGACAGGTTTCAAAATGATTGTTTCTGTCATTTCTATAACTCTCCACTATTCATTTCGTGAACATCAGAGTCACAGCTCCTGGTCTTAGCTCTCAAATGGTGCTTCAGTCTGTCCTGATATGTGCTGACCTTTGCTCAAATGTATAACTGAAAATGGTGAATCCTGGATTAACCATTTGATGCTTTTTCACCTTCCGCTCCAACCCAACAGTCCTCTAGTTATCGTCATACTGATTAGTTGGAGCGCTTTGTGAGTTCTTTGTTATTCTTGGACGCAGTGCTGTGTAATGTCAACAACACTCCTGGCTTATGGGCTGAGACCCTGATTTTTCTCCAGGGCCACAACCACAACCGTGGCCCAGAAATGGGTTGTACTCTGGGACAGTCACTGCCCTGCACATAAACATCTGTGTATCATTTTTAAACAACCTCAGCTAGATATGGATCTGGACAGGCAGAGGGTTACTCTGAGGGTGTTCTCTTTACAGAACATAACAGAATTAAAATAGAATATAAAAAGAGGACAATTAGGGTAAATAATGGGACCTGAAGACTTGTTGCAAACATCTCTTACAAACAAATACACATGTTAAAATGGATAGTGTTGTTGCATTAATTACCTGTTTCCAGGTACTTACAGTACATCACTGGTCTAGGATGAGGTGTGGTGGGGCAGCAAAGCCCCTGAGAAATTTCAGTGTGGTGTTAAACAGTGTTATTTTGTGGCAGCAGGTGGCATGGGGGTTGCAACTGCATTCAAGAAATCCAGATTTGACTCTCATCTCCTGCTCTGGTACCCTTGTGCAAGATACCTGCTAAAGTATCCTAGTAAAAATTTGGTAAACAATTTTATGTAGCTTCACAATGTAAGCTGTGTTTGTGCGTGCAGTTTAAATGCAGTGTATTCTGCCTCCTTGTTTCTCCTCTGTGCTTCCCCATCGTTGCAGGTACCCAAGGAGCAGGCGGGAGGCTATTTCCCAGATGATGCAATCCAAAGCCAGGGAATGCATGTGTCATAAACACAAAACAACAATCTGGCAGCAAAAATCAAACCAACTGTTCCTACTAAGAAATACATTTATGTTGCAGTCTTGGTTGTGTTTGCTGGAAATGGTCAACAGCCAAAACACATTGGTCAACATTCTCCTCCTCTCTCTTATAAACAAAAACCCTATATGTTTGCCTCCTGTTTTTAATATATTTAGAATTAGTTCAGACATTAAGCATTTCCTTTTACTTTGGGGTCAATTGGAGGAAACACGTGTGGCGTCTCCTAGAGAAACGTGAGTTTGTGGCGAAGATTAAATGTGCCATTTTGAAATAAGCCCACATTCTTCTCCTGTTGCTGTCAAAAAGGAAACAAGTGAAAATATTGGAGAGTAGACCACGAGAAGCCATGTGCTGCAGTTGCTGCACGTAGTGCTTGAAAGGAAGGGAGGCAAAGGTGACCTAGAACTGCAGAATGAAACCATAGATCGAGGAGTGTGGGAACCAAAGTGCAGAGTATTAACAGCCATTGTTGCTGAAATGGCTCCCATTGTTACTCCATTATCACTTACATCCTCAAAAAACCCTGGAGAACTTTCTGTGCCAGGCCTCAGAAACACATGCACACTGGAAGCCAGGTCAGAGGATGATCCAACACATACATGCACTATACAACTACCTTAAGATGGGAATTTCATATAAAACAATTAGTGAAGTCTGTAACTGAGAAAATTAATCCAATACAGCAGACTGCTAGGTTGTGCATTTGACATAAAGCAACAACATGGATGTATATTCTGGATTGGAGCTCTTCAGCCTCTGGATCCTCAGCCTCTGGATCCTCAGATTCTGCATGCAATTGTGCTTTTGACTTCTCCAAGTGATTTTAATAAAACAGAGTAACACTGGGTAAACTGTGACTGATCAGGCATGGCTTCCTAGCAGTGTGCTGCAGTCACAGCATTAAGGGGGTCTTACTTGAAAAAAAGAAAAACAAAGACTGAGGACAACCTGTTGTCTGAAATCAAATCTGCTTTGTCACCTGTATTGATAGACCTCAGAGCTCTCCTGAACAAATTAGATGTGAGACTTAACCTCATAACCCAAACAAATTTAATGAACATAACAGGATTCTCTGCATGGTCACACAGGTCATATCACATACTGGTTTGCTGTACAGGTTAGTCTAGGAACATCCCATAAGAACTTGAATGTTTTTGGTTCTCACGCTGATCTGCACACTCCGATGCAGCTGTTGCTCACATTCTTAGACTGTTGCAAACCAGCCATGCAATTCAGTTTAGAGAGGAATTTCACAACCTATGCTTCTGGGAATAAAGTAAACCGGGCAGTCTTCGAAATGTGTACCATTAGTAGGCCAATAGGGGACAGACAGCCACCAGGGATGCGAAAGACATCTTGCTTACACTTATAGTGTTAAAACAGACCAATTTTATATTTGGACAACTAAATATATTAAAAAATATTAACAGTAAAAAAATGCAATAGTTCTAACAGCTTTCATAAACTGTAAAATAATGTAAGAGATCCAGACTATGAGTAAATTGTTAAAGCAAAACATTTATCAGTGTAGCCCAAGTATTTAAAGGTGAACAAATGCTCAGGTCTTGCAGTGTGCTGTCAAAATAAAAGTTTGTTGGCATCAGCAAAAACCAAGGAAGGCACTATGCAGAATTCACATGATCATGTAAATCTTACCACCTAAAGGAGTAGCTAAGAGAATTATTTTTAATGGACAGGAGGAAAATGGGAATATAATCTTTATAAGATAACTAATTTAGCGGAAAACCAAAGTGAGAGGCAAACTGTATGAGTGTACATACAAACTGTATGGTGGGACACGGCACAGCTGATGCCAATTTAAACTATTCAAAATGGACAGGCTTCTGGACTCATTCCTTCTGGGCCTGATGGTAAAGACACATCAACATGTATCTTTGTGAAAAGGTATTACTTCAACCTGCTCTATATGGAGCAGATTCATCACGAGAAGGCCATTCTCAGGCAGTAGGTGCCCTATGTTGTGCTGGGTTAAAAAACTTGCAGCATGACGGTTAAAAGCCTTTAGATGTCTTTAGATGAAAAGAATGTTACTTCCTATGAAATGAAATCTTTGTTTTTGTCATATCCTCTGCACTCTTTGTGCATTCATTCCTTCAACCCCCAAAAATCATCATATGCAAAAAAGAAAGGCCCACATAAACCTGTTATTTCTGTGCAGCAAATGTATCTGTTAAGCTTTTTGATCCAACAGAAGATGTTTAAAATCATGTAGAGTGATCACTTTGTGACAGTCTCTTCTCACAAATTTCTCCTTAATCCCATCAGAGTCTAATGGAGGCTGTTTAAATCTGACCCTTGACCCCTTAACAAAGTCTCCTTGGTAAGTCCAACCCTATAATCATGGCCAGTGATCAAAGAACTTTTTAAAGTTCATGATGGCCTGCAGACACTAATGGTGGCTGCTTGTCAGTCCACCCAGCGAGAGGCTGATGGTCTATTTGCACACGATGCTCTGAGTGCGCCAGAGTCCCATGCACTAACAATGTGGCCCTTGTTGCAGCACTACTCTTTACATTAAGTCCCAGCAGCGTGACACTGCAAAGAACTTATCCAGATTGAGGGTTTGTTTCTAAGAGGGATGAGAGGATTCTTTTTAGTCATTATCTTAAAAAACCTGGCAAGACTAAAGATCTCAATTTCTAAAGATGGTAAAACTTGTGACTCTGAGGCACAGGGTTTTTCAGCAAGGTCAATGTGAGCAGCATGAGAGTAGGGAATTAGAGGTAAAATAAGATTGGTAGCTCAGCTGAACGAGATTTGTTATTAGATAATGGGAATTATTAGGGAGCTATTATTATGGATTATTAGGGGATGAGAATGTTAATTTAGCTACATTAAAAATAGAGCTTGTTCCCTGCAGCCATCACGAAAGTCACAATCACCTTTTTAACCTGTTTATATGGAATCAACTTGAAGGAAGAGTTGGAATCCTGTATTAGACCATCCTAGGACTTCACACAAAACATGTTATAAAGTGGGAAAAAGAAAACAAGAATAAAAATGTAGCCCTAGGAATTCCCATTTAAACCTGAATGAGTTTCTAAGATAACATGTTCACAATTACATTTTTTTTACAGAAGCCTGAGCATTTGAATCATGCATTCAAGGTTTTTCATCTTCTGTCCTTCATAAAAAACAGGGGAATGGGTTTCTCAGCAGTTTTCCATGGACATGAACACACAGAAAGGATATAAGAAAAAGCCCACCTTTCAAATTTTCTTCCTACCCAGATGACCTCAGTGTTTTACTCAGTGGTTCTGCTAAGCACTGCTACATGCTGATGTTCCAGCAAAATGCTATCTAAGTCTACCAACACCCCCAAGTATCACATAATGCGTTTGACTTTGGTCTACACAAAGTGCAGCCAGATCTGGAATGGTGAGAGTCCAAAACCCTACCCAGGCTGTAATCTGGAGTATGCCAGAGAAAAGGGTAGGTTTCAAATCCAAAAGGAGGGAACAGAGATAGACAGATGGGAGGATGCAGAGGTTATATAGAGCTTCCTGCCCTCTGAATTTTTGTGATTGTGCCTTTGGATGTTTGGCAGTAAACCCAAAATCACACATACAGAATGTATCACTCACAGGCCACCGACTTAAAACCACTACTGCAAAAAAGTGTGGTAGCTACAGCACCTATCCCAGACAGTCTGGTGTCTCCTACGCAAAGGAAACACCTCCTCATGCTCTTCTACAAGATCAGGACCTTTGGGGTACAGTACTGATGTTCATCACAGTATAGGAAATTTGTTTTCAAGCAGTGATGAGTCAAAACATCCTTCCTGAGGAATATTTATACATTCCACCCCCAGCCATACCTACAATAGCCCTAGGGACCAACATCTGCATAAATGCTATGAAGTGTTCCCACCAAACAGCAGTGGTCCCTAAATGAAGACCAATGGTTTTCCGTCATGGCAGGCATCCCACACAACTTCCTGTCCAAGTTGACTCAAGGCTGTTTCCCAAGGGTTCTAGTCACAGACAGACATGTCGCTGGGATGCTCTTTTGTCAGCACAAAGGCAGGCTCTTGCTTTTGAGGGGGCAGGGTGGCCCTATTTTACATTTTTACATGGGAAATTTCAGAAATCTGCATTCCAGAGAATGACATGTTTTCCAGAAAAGACAAAAACCACTAAGTGGAACGGGTCATGTGCACTATGTGAAGGTTCAGGTTAAGTGATGGTGGTAAAAGGGAGGGAAAAAAGATGGCCATGGCCCATTATTATTTCATATGAGTGATGTCAAGCCCCCTGAGGTGTTTCAGCCATTCTACCTGTCATGGGAGAGGTGAACACACACAAACTGTTCACTAAGGTGGAAGGGACTGTAGCTGAGGTGTGGGTTTTGACAGTCAAAGACATCAGCGGGTTAAGGCTGAGTGTGCAAGCTTTTGGTCTTCTCTCACCTATTCCAAAAGTCTCACTGCTGATATTAACACTACTGGTGGCCACAAAAGCATTTTATTATTTCATTATTATTTTATTGCTTTTTGTTATTTGCTTTTTCATTATCTTTGGGGTGTTCTGTTAGCAATTCAAATTTGGAAATATGAAAATGATGCCACTATTGACTCTTCTGAAAGTGATCATAACAGGTTTAAATTCCACAGTGACTAACAGTTGGATGTTCTATCCACTTTTTGGTTCAAACTCCCATCACTACCAGCTATACATAACTGATTTCTCAGTTCGAAATGAAGACAAAAGCACTTATAAAAATGTGAGATGTAGATATGTTACAGTAAACTGACAACAATGAAGAAGGCTGCTTATTTAAACCATGTGTTAATGTTCATGCTGGTTTAATAATGGAAAAAAAATGACAAATAACTTCTAAGCCCTTAAGCATCTACAGACAAGTGGTTGCTAATCAAATTATATGGTGCACAGGAAAGTTAAGGCTAATATTTTGAATTTTTGTGTATAATTTTAAGAAAGCGTCTAAATGAACCATCTGTCATATGGTTGACATTAACAGCTGCCAGGCAAGAACATTGGGGCTGTCATTTCAGAAGTCAAGGAGAAACCAGGAGCTAATGAAAGACTTGCCTAATCTCTTTTGTGCTTTTAGAGGAAATTTATACATAATGAGAATTAATATACTGTTTATTTAGCCGTTTCCCAAACAAGACAGCTGAACAACGTTTCTTGCAAAACCGTGTCTCAATTGGCTCACTGATGTAAACAAGTCTTGTGCTTAAAACTATCTTAGAGTTTCTTCTTTGTGCAAATTATTTAATTTTGACATCTTAATGCAGACACAACAGCCTAAATTGAGGTTAGCTAGGGCAATATCTGTGTAATTTTATTGATACTTTATATATCATATCCAATGTATAAAACTGAGAAGTAAAAAATTCTTTTGTACATTTACTCCCGACTCCCACTGCTGTAAATTAATTGGTTCAACCTGTTGCACAGCATCATGAAAATATGTGCAATGTAGACCTGTTTTCTAAACTCAAAGCCACTATCCACTATCCACAGACCACACCGCTCAGCCCTTCACCCAAACACACCCTGCGATCCAGACTAAATAACTGTTTCATTGAACATCCCTGTTTACTGACGTGATAAACATGACCCTTTTGTTTCGGTGCCCCTGGTCAGGAGTGCTAACCCGCCACAGCACAGACGAAAACCACTACACACCCAGAATAGCCAGGAGGCCTTCCTCTTCCCCCTACCTGACTCATGGGGAAATCTTTCACATTATGGAAATGTGAGCAGACAAGTGTTTGGCCTGCGCTGGGAGGAATAAACATAAATTTTACAGCAGGAAGACATGCAACATGTACTACAAAGCGATAAGAAAAAAGGACACATAAAAATTGCTTTTTGAAAAATGAAAAACATCCGGGAGTTTGATATTAATTGCTGAAGAAATCACCTAGTTATTTTCTGAAAGAAAAGGTCAACTCAGGGTGGTTCTGAAGGATCCTGTTATCTCAGTGTTAATTCAGGGTTTCACAAAAGCTGCCACTGTACAGGTTTAGCTGTCTAGTCATCACAGTGTTAAACGGTTCATGGGATCCTCCTGTATCTGTGAGGTTTAAAGTAACAAAGCTTCCTTGGGGTGGAGACATAGGCCTCAGTCCTTGTCACATATGGTACTGTATTGACTGGGGCCGTCAACAGCATTTCCCATTGTACTGGGGCTCCCTAGGAACTCAATGAATGAGTGAAGCGACTTCCTCACAACTGTGATGTCCACAAGACTACATACAGCCCTGCATTAACCTCTAGTGAAACTGAAGCCAAGATTTATTTCCTTTGTTTTAATGAGCGCAAATATCTGCTAGACCTTAACTGTTTTTGTACTAGAACAAGATTTTGCAGAACAATGGAGCCCATTTGAGTACAACAGACATCTAAGACCATGCACACAGGGCATGTGCATTGTTGCAGACTCAAAAGAATGTGTTTCCTCCCTCTACTATCCCAGTGGTTTCCTCTAGACTACAGAAAATTTATGGCCAGAAATACCAAAAAAAAACAATATCCACTTTCTCAAAAGCCGTTGTTAATCAGACTGAATCAGAGCTAATACATTATATATCTCTAGGACTTTTTTATCCACAGTTTTCTGGCAGACACAATCACCACAGAAAGTCACAGTTCAGCCCCCCCCCCAGAAAATAATTCATTAAGCAGAAAATGTTTAGTCTGCTTCCTGTGTCTTGTTTAAGTATCATCAGCTAAGGACTTCAACTACTTTTATTTACTTTAATGACAATAAGAACATAACAACCAAGGGCATATATAGACATAAATAGAAAGTAATCTTTTGAAGACATTCTTCTGGAGCCAATCAGAGAAAAAGTTGTAGGGCAACAGTACATGTGAAGGACAGTGCTAGGTTTATTGTGGTGAAACAATGAGGCTTTCCCATTGACTAAAAACAGAGAAAAGACCAGAGGGAGTGAGACTTACCCTTGCGCCCTTCTCTGGGAAACACTGACAGCCTCCACTGCAGTCTCTGCCTCCACATGGTCCACTGTACTTCTTACCTCCCTTGGAAACAGGTAGACATCTGATCAGATCACTTTAGATCATTGTTAGGATCTCCTCAGAAACATACTGACACAGCACATCTTCAGCATTTTTAATAGGCCAGAACCTGCTGATCTCTGGGTTTGTGTGACACGATACCTGTATAAAGCTTATTCTCGTCCCACAACCCACAGATAGACCACCTGCTGGGACAGCACCTGTCACCAAACCGCTTGGTTTATCATTTTTTCTGCATGGAAGGAAACATACGGCCCCTGTTAAGTAGCTTTCCTATTTCAGCATGTGAATACCTGTCTTTTATCTGCTGTTATCATGCTATAAATATTTGTTAAGAGCTACTTGTTTAAGAATTATGTCAAGACTTCAAAGAAGAATGACACACTAGGGCATCTTCATTCAAGGGGTGATGGAAATATGGAAAGCATAACAAAAACCTAATTCTGAATCTTGAATTACTCCCAAAGTTTGTGTAAATGACATATTTCAGTGCTTTGAATGCCCCCAAAGGAAATTAAGTTTCAGACCTGTCTTTAACTAAGCTGTCTATTTGACTTATTAAAAACATACAGTGCAAAAAGAAATACAGCACAAAGAAAAATCTAAACCATAACTTTGTCAGCCACTCATCAACTGCACTTTCTTATTTACAGGGACAAACAAAGCTCTCACAGAACAGCACATGAATGGTCAGAGTTTGTGTTTCCTCCTCTGTGTTTCTCCAGATAAACAACTGGAGAATGGGTTATGATCTGTGGAAATCGGTCTTCTGTTGTGGAAACAAATAAAAGGATGGTGACAGATCAAGACCAAACTAAATGCAAACCGCAGCTGTAATTGGGAGGAACAATACAAAGAATCTATGTTGAATGTCTATTTATCTACAAGTTTTAGTTTAATAAAAATAATCCCCAACTGCAGATTTTGGACTATGTTCTATACTCTTTGTTGACAATAAATGACAAATGCCATTACTCTGGTAATACCACATCTAATACTAAATCTGATATTTAGAGACTAGAAGCCCAGTTGAAGAAACCTAGATGTTTTAACTATTGAAAACTTTTAGACCGTTCTGGAATAAATCTGCTTAACAACATTACCGACAAGCAAAGACAGTTTAACCACCCTTGCTGTTTGTGAGAGGAGGGCATTTATGTCCAAAGTGGCTGCATCACTAACCCCTTAGTTTAAATGGCTCTGAGACACTGAGCCATCATGTGTCTCTGCATGTGAACCCTTCCAAAAATGTTCAGCACAGGAATCAGAAAAATGTCCATTGCTGCACAGACACAAAACTCACAAAGCACTACATTGAATCCCATACCCAGACCATAAAGGAGTCTTTTTGTTCTACAATGTCTTTTCATGCTTCTGTATTTCTTCTACACAAAAGACAATTCTCTGAATGGAATACAGGGGCATTGATTTTCTTCTAGACTTATATCCATAATCAGAACGTTTTTTACATTTATTCCACAAAAATCTTTATTGTGATGGAAAAAGAGTTAAAAACATAACTATCCTGTATTTCATTCCAGATGAGACAAAACAGAAGATATGTAAACAGTCTCGGTATGTACTGTGGCAGAGTCCTGAGTAAAAAACAATACTGTATATCTGTACTTAAGTCAAATTTATCTCGGTGATCTCCTCTGTAATGGTGCAATCCCTTTCCATTAAAAAAATACATTTTAAC
Organism: Arapaima gigas; assembly: GCA_900497675.1. Taxonomy (NCBI): domain Eukaryota; kingdom Metazoa; phylum Chordata; class Actinopteri; order Osteoglossiformes; family Osteoglossidae; genus Arapaima; species Arapaima gigas. The sequence continues at coordinate 288,166 of UFQX01000030.1, forward strand.
AGCTAAAAATACCTCTTTCAACACCTAATTCCTCTTACACAATTATAGAATAATTTTGAATATATTTTGCTTTCCCAACAATACTTTGGGAAGAACAGAAAAAATGCTAGTCACACAATGAATGAAAAGTTAACGGTTATTTCTTATGGAGATGTCTGTAGCTCCTGCCAGTCTACCCGTTTTCTTCTTTTTCAGTAAACGTTTCTCCATTAGCTACTGTATCTGCAGACCAGAGTGGGGAAGAACAGTGTTGGGGAGATTTGGGAGTTTCCAGTGGGAAAAAGCTTATGGAACAAACCGCACTTGATGCTGCACTAGGTGTAATCTTTGATGCAGTTCACCTTTCAGTCATCTCTTGCTTTCCATTTGGAAATGGTGCATGAACACAAAGAGTGCACACACTCCACTTGATAGATAATTATCACAGACCACCCTGCTACTCTATGGTTTTAATCAGGGTGCTGTTGACTGGAAGTTGAAAAGTGGAATATTTACACCATCAAAGAGCAGGAGTCCAAGTTGTGAACATGGTCTGTAGACAAGGTTTGACACAAGCCCCACAGATCAACAGCATGGAGCTCCACCAATAGGAGACAGATGGCCTTTCTGCCTCTGTTTGTATTTATTCTTAGTAAAGGCCTGCACTGAATTCATGTAAAAGATGCCAACTGATCTGCAGTGTGCTGGTGGTCCATAAGATTTAGAATGGGTCAGAACCAGGTGGGCTTCATGTCCTGCTGGGAGCACATTGCCAAGTAACCAGGAAAGGCTGTGCTTCACCAAATAAATGAACAACATCCCTGATGCTGTAACCAAACCAGCCAACAATCATTCCAACAGAATTTTAACAAATACTACTCAGATGTAATTAGCATAGTTTCAAAACTGCTGGGTGAAATTATATTGAGGCCACTGGCAGCCCGAAAACAAAATAATCATCTCTGTACAATAATCCACAGCACAGTGATTTATTACATCCAGCCTTTTCATGACGCTATAAACCAGACACTCTGGTAAACTATGTCTATGGCACAAATGACAATTAAATTTCTTCAAATCGCAAGTAATGTTGTGTGATAAGTCAGCACCTTCACTGTGGCTTATGAACAAGCTTGTAACAATCTGGGGCGCAAGAAAACTCAATCTACAGAGTGCCAAATAAAAGTGATGACATGGTATCCAGAGAAGTAAATCAACTGGCCTACAAAGTCATGCAATGATCCAAAAGAGCTGTTTCATTTAACCTATTTTAGAATTCTTTCAAACAGTAAACAATCTTAAAAGTGTGTCGACATGAAAATTTCTTTCTGAGAAAATTATATAATAAAAGGAATCCTAATAAAAAAAAACTGCCATCTAACAGTGTCTGAACCAGCAGAGCAGAGTCACTGCATGTGGGAGAGATCAACACAGGAATGCGCATACACTCCATGGTGGTCTCTAAGATGTCAGTCATTTCAAAGGGGAGGAAATACAATTTACGCTTCCACTAATGAAGAAAACAGGAGATCCTCCTTCTTTCAACAGGCTCCTCTCTCTGATCCCACCTAATGCACTGGCTCCAGGAGGTAATTGCAATGTTGTTACAGCAATAACCCTGTAAAGAGTTGGTCTCCATCACTTTTTACAGCTAGTGCAGTTTTTCTGAAAATTGTATTTTTTTTTCCCCACACAGAAAGGTGTGACAGTAATAATCATAAAAACAAACATTAGTCCAGTAAACCAAAAGAAACAGGCAACAGTTCATTTACAATGCTCTGACATAGAGACAAATCTGTGAAAAAGTATTTGCTTACCATAAGAGTGAGTTTGTGACCACAGACTTTCTGGAAACAACTGCTAACATCAATGCTCATCTAAAATTTGCAGAAGACACCTGGATAACCCCCAAGCCTTTTGGGCTTAATTTTCTATGGACAGACAAGCCAAAGGGAAACTGCACAACAAGTAAAGCAAATACAGCCATTCCACAGTAAGAACATCATACCAACGGTCAAACACAGTGGCGGTAGTGTCATGGTGTGGGAATGCTTTGTTGCTTCAAGACATTGATGGCTTGGTATTATTGAAGGAACCATCAATTCTGCACTGTACCACAAAATTATTACAGAGATTGTCCAGTCATCTGTCTGTGAGCTAAAGCTGAAGTGTAATTGAGTTATTCTGCAAGACGATGATCCAAAACACAAAAGCAAGTCCACATCTAAAGTTTTGGTGTGGCCTAATCATTGTCATGACCTGAACCCAACAGAGTTGCTGTTGCAGGGCCTAAAATGAGCAGTTCATGCACAAAAACCAACCAATGTGTGTGAATTAAAGCAGTTCTGCAACAGTTCCTTTGATATCAAATTAATAGAAAGTGTTTTGTTGCAGTTACTGCTGCTAAAGGTAGGGTAGTACAGTTATTAAGTTTAAGGGGGCATTCAGTTTTTTACATGAGTGATATGGGAGCTGGATAATTTTGTACCTTAAATTAAGTAAGTAATAATTTAAATACTGTGTTAGGTGTTCACTCAGGTTCCCAATGACTAAGATTACATTTTGCTTAAAGATCTGAAATTACTCAGTGTGACAATTATATGATAATAGGGGAGATAAGGAAGGGTGCAAATACTTTTTCACAGTACCCTATTTGCCTAACAGTGAGGTGAACCTTTGATGTGAATCATCTTATCTATAAAGTGGAGAACTCTGCAGAATACTGCTTACAACTACAAAACCAGGCATCTCACAGGTATCTGGTATGCAGAGTGTAGAAGGCTGGCAAGACTTGTTAATGTTACCAGATGAGTTATAAATAGTCCACTGTTTTACCCATCAGTGAGAGGTACATTTGTTCTGTTCCCCGAAGCTCAATGTGTCTATAAAAGTTTAACACAAGACAAAATCTTCAGGATGACCATAAAGGTAAGTAATCACTAGCACAGAACTCTAAGCAGAATGCTATATGAAGTAAGAGTATAAGGAATCTATGGTTCCCACGGAAACTTGAGAACCCTATAGTCCCTTCAACTTGCTTGTACAAACATGAAGCATATGGTAAGAAGATACTTCAGCTAAGATGCACAGAGAGGAACATCAGCAAAATAAACAGTTACAGGATGTTAAAAACAATGATCTAGCACAAATGCCTGGTCATCAGAAGACCTTAAATGTAAAGTTTCAAACTGAAGAAATATGCAAATATGGCATGAAAATGTTATATGTATTTAATGAGTGACAAAATGTTTTTAATGAATTTAATACTATGATCAAGAAGAAAAAACAAACATCTATGGTCTGTGGCTAAAAGTTCTCATCATCCAGGGGACAGAAAGGCAGTGAAATCATTCAAAGAACCAATGTCATCTGAAATTTGAAGCTATAGGGCCAGATACTAAGCTCATTTCTATCTGACACTAATTTACACTTTGGTGTTGATTTCTCAGGTGACCAGTGTATTGGATCACAAGTCAACACCTAGTTCACTGCTTGGAATAAACTATTTAGAGAAAATGTAAAGAATCTATGAATCAGCTGGTTTCTTAACGTTACCACTTCAAAGTTCTGATGGAACAGAGCAGATGAATACCAAGGCCAGTGGGGAAAACTTGGTTAACCCTTTCCTAGGCCATTTTAGAACATACCATGGCCATTGACCAGTCACCCCATTGCATTGGAATTTCAAATACATATTTGTACAGAGATGTCAGAGAAAGTTAAACATTTCAAAATGTTCTCTTTCCAGGCATTACCGGACTAATTAGTTCATTTTTGCCAAATGTAGCCTCCCAATGCTCTTTTCTCTAAATTTAAGATAATTCTGTGGTTCCTGACCACACGCTAGTTCTAACACACCCTGTTTGACTGCAACTTGACAGAATGCAACATCCTTTTGGGCCAAAGGTGATTCTGACTCATCTATACAGGAGCCAGCCAGGGTAGAAGCCGAGGTGTGCGGTGGGTGGATTCAAGTGAGGATTAAGTCCACTTGTCTGTCAAATTAGTTTTAGGCAGCCTATGATGTACTTCCATTTCTGTCTAACCCGTTCAGCTGGAAGGACTGACCCTTCATCATGTTTGTTTTTTATTACAAAAGAGACACTGGAGCACATTCACAGCAGCTGTACAAGAGCACTAAGTGATAAGTGATCTATGCTATCATTGGTGCCATGACCAAGTACTAAAGATTGTGGGAGAGTCTATCATCATGGGGAAAGCAGAAAGCAGGGTGTGTCAGACAGCAAGGCAGACATAACATTTGCCAGGGCGGGTGAATGAGTATACTCGCTGACCAGAACAAATTTGCAGCTTCTGGTGACAGGAAAAAGAATGGCAGCTGATTATCGATTTAGGACAACAAGTGAGATTTCCAACTACCACCACAAAGGCATTGTCTGTGCTGCAGCTGGTTCAAGGTAATGCCAGCTGGATGCAGGCTGGGGTGTTAAAAGACCAGAAACACCCCTTCATCCTAATTTACATGACTGATGATGTGGTCAGGTGCATCACAATATGTGTGCAAGAAACACAGTATAATAAGCTACAATGGAACCGGGGAATTTTGATTTGTGTAATGAGGGTATAGGAGGATCACTGTTTCTGTGGGACTCACAAAACTCCTGCACCCTGATGCTTCGTAGTATGTAAATGCATACTATGTATTTCTCTCATAGCTTAGGTACACATCTAATGTACTAAAACACACATGAAATATGTAACAAGTCAAAAGCAGAGTAAAACAACAATTTTAATATGTGAAATAAGAAAGTGGTGTTTAGCCAAAAATTTGTAAAGGTTAGGAAACACTAAATTAGATGGGGGATATGGCAGAGATTATCTCAGGAAGTTGATACACAGCTGTAGAAGATGTCTTAAACAGCTCACTCCCCAACATACCCAATCTGGCTCGTTTGGCAATTTCTGGCTGCAGTTTCCCTCCTCCGTCCTATAGTTATTCCAGGTATGCAGGTGCTGGGTTTCTACATTGCTCCCATCACATGCACTGCCACATGTGTTGACAGGCTAGCTGATAAAGTGCCTTGCACCAGTGGGAAACAGTAGATGGGATCCAACTGACAAACCTGCACCCAATCAGTGGGCCTGGAGTCAAACAACAACCCTAGACAACCAGGGTTTGACCCAATCAGCAGGCCTGGACCCTATCAACAGTCCTGGATTCAATCCCACGGGATGTGAGCAAGAAGTGAACCTTAAGTCCGTCAGTGTACTTGAACCCAACCACTTAGCCTAGAGTTGAAAAAGGACCTTATTCACCTTTCCAGTAGGACACTGCCTTCCCTTTGCTAAGAGTGGGACTGACATGGAAGGCAGATACCACTCAGGTGACTCTTTGTCCTCCCTTCTGAGGTTATACAGTACTTCCATCTATTGTGTCTAGTGTCCTACAAATGCTGAGGATGGTTTCTGAGAATGGCTTATTCACTGTAACCATCTGTAAAGTAAATCAAAGAAAAAAAGCACGTTAGGTGTTTTTTTCTGCAGCATAAAAGGGAAGAACAATGTACTCCTAACGGCCCACATGTATGCTTTGGCTCAAAGAATGCAGAGCTTGAAGGAAACAGGGAGCCGGGAGCCAAGGAGCTCAGTAAAATGCAGGAAAACAAGCAACGTGTTATGACAGACTCCGTGGGCTCCTGTCCTGGAATCCTTTGAGTGGGTTCTTAAGGACTGATTGGAAATTATATATTTGCCTTTAAAATCCAAGGCTGGGATTAAACTGCCTCACACACTGTGGTCTTCTGAGGCAAGGCTGGACTCTAGTACTCATACAGACACCATATACCAATAAAGCAAGGCCAGAAACTAACACTCTCACAGATGTGTGCCCTCTGCTCCCAGTATATTAAACACATGGTAACACATGTAGAGTAGAGTCTATCCAGCCCACAACAACTTGAACTAAGTGTGTGAGGGCCAAGAAACACACTAAATAACTTCTTAAAATTCCCACACACCTTTATGTGAATGTTACTGACAGATTGATCTGAAGCATTTGTAGGGGCATTGTTATTTTTCTACAGTCATGGCTTAATACTCATGAATATGCAATGTAAAGAGGTAAAGTGTCAAAAAACACTTTGATATGGTGTGATTATTCAAATTTGTCCAAAACTTTCCAACTGTGCCAGCATATAATCACGTATACATTTATCTCTGTCAGAAACAAAATCTCGCATGTAAGGCTGTTGAGAAATTCCCTCTTACAGATTTATACTAAGAAGAAAATAAACATTAATGAAAGGAGTGTTTTCATCGGCTCTGGATCTGTAATTAAAGAACATCTTAAAAACAATACTTGATATCCTTAAGATAAACCCATTAAACAAATCACATGAATTTCTGAAATGTACTTTCTGTGAGCTTCCCACATGTACGTCCCATGTGTGGCACACCCACCCTTTGTGAGATCTGCTTTTATCTGCCAAACTCCTGTTCTCTCATATCACTGTCTTTCTTGCCTTTTGAGAGCAGCAACTAGATTAAAACTGAAATAAAGCCATGTTTAACACAGATCTGAGCCAATGCAGGAGATGGGAAATATCCCAAGCAGCATTCCCGAGAAGCCACAACAGTCTGAATACCAGGCTTGTTTTTGGTGTACTGACTTCTGTGAGATTTCAATCTAAGACAATCATTGAACTCGTGCTGTTAATTTCCCCATAAAAAGGAAAACTCCTGCAGGTACACGGACCATACACACGTGTTTCCTTTCATCACACAAGTCTAACATTGGTGTGCATTTGTCTTGGCTGCTGTCGAGCACGTGAAGTCTGTATATGTTCCCTGACACGTGCGCAGACACACACACGCACCCCTGCATTCCTTCTCACATGGCCCACATAGCGGTGGTCCCCAGAGTTGTGTTTGTTGCAGAGTTGAGGATGCGGGCAGACAAACACTGACAAATATTGGTAGAGCAGTGTGAGAAAGGAGGCCACAGGGTCGTGAGGTCCCCATGTTCCCCAAGGTCCAGACCAAGCTGAAGACTGGGTGGAAAACTGGCCAAAAAAATGTGCCTTCCCTCCATCCGGCAAACCCCATCCATGAGAAAATTTCAGAACATTACAGCTACAAGGGGGAAGGACACCGAATCCATACACATGGAAATCTGTGCTTCATAAGAGACTGACCTTTAGTCGGGCAGCCTCCCATGTGGTTTCCTGCTGTACAGCAAAACTGACACAAGTGCTGGCAAGACCATTTCTGGAGGAAGTGTCACCTTAGGTTAAAGTAAAATGCTCCATTCATCCATCCCTGACAATCTACCTGTCAAGCAAAGCTCAATAAATTGATCAGTCCAAATTTTGATGCTTCCCAACAAGATGCCCTGAGGTGAAACTATAAGTTTAAGAACAAAATGCTCCAGACAATAAAACAATGGCATTTGTACTAACATTTGGTTTGAATAAGATTATACAATGAATTTGAACAGCTGCTGTCTAAGAATGCAATTTGTGGCAAATTATCACAGCACACAAAAATGAAGTCAATGCTGTCAAGGAGTTGCTGTGAGTGTGGGGGTTTGTATGTGTGTGTATTTCTTGTGTCAACCCAAGTCTTTCATCCACCCAAAAACAAAAAAACTCTCTAAATGGTAGCTTGACAATTTTACACATCCAGAGTGAACAGGGATTTTGTTTACCGTCTTAAAGTAAGTATAAACTATACTAAAAAGAGGTGAAGAGTTTGCCAAGATGTTCTTAAAATTATAGTGATATAAATGATATTTAAGTGCCACATGTGTGACAAACACCTGCTAATGCAAAATGTTGACAATCGTTTACAGGGCCAAAAATGGCCATAAAAGACGCCTCCTTGTCACCTAAGGAATCAGTGAGAATAAGCAGACGATTCATAAACAAGAGCTCACTGAAGTCAGCATGGCCAGGACTGCACGTGCTGAAGTTTGAAGCAAAAAATCCCTCTCTCCAAACGGGTCACCAGACGCCTACTCCCTACCCCTCATCTGCTCGTCCTCCTGCCAAGAGTGTGACAGCTTCTCCTGAGGGGAAATGGACAAATGGCAGCCCTGGAGCACAGTGTCTCATTCGGACTATAAAAGGAAGGAAAACACAACTATGAGGGGGATTTTACTGTCACTGTACTGGGAGCCCAGCAGAACATTAATCAGGAGATGTCAAACACTGACTCTCTGTCATTAGAACAGCCTTTTCTTTCAAAATAAGTTAATTAAATTGATCTGTGTGTGGCATTTTATATATACACTTCCAAAAAAGACAGAAAATAACTAAACAAAATTGTAGGAATTCTGAGTTAGCATAAGCAAACAGTGCAAAGATGTTAAGAACATTAAATAGTGCAAAACATTGACTGCAGACATGTAGTAAACCTGGCATGGTAAATTGAACAAACCATATTTTTGAACAGTTTGAAATTTAGCATTACACACACATTTATTCTCATTTTCTGTACAGAAAGGTCTCAGAATTGTATTTATTCCATGGCTGGTCAGCAAAGCCCCATGGCAGTTTTGTGAAGAAAATTTAAAAAGAAACAAAATGCACTGAGTGTGTCCAGCTTTAAGTTCAGACCTCAGTTTTTTTCCCAGATAACCAACATCAGCAAAGTTGTTGAACCAACAAACGGGACCTACAGAGTGACTGACATAGGGATACCTAAGAGAGGGGAAGCTATGCATGTAACCAAAAGCAAACAAATGGATGCAACCAGCGTGGGAGTAAGCCTACATTCAATCAGGCCATGTGGGCTGATGACATCTTGCCCGGGCACAAGTGCTCATGCACAAAAGGAAAATGAGGCACGAAAATAGTATTTGTCTATGAAATCAAACTCTCTCATTCCATTAACTCATATCTCCTCACCATAAATATGACATGGATTGCAGGGAGAGCCAACAAAACCCCACATCAAATCACTATATCCTTCTGTCCACCTCATCCACTTTGCATCTGTAACATTGAATGAAATATAAATGTTTTTTTGTTATCTAGCAAAATGTGTGATTTTGTCAGATGTCTGAATATTTTTGCAGGGCACCGTATGTATATCACATCTCCTCACCATAGCCATTAACCTATGTCACCATGTATGTCCAGTAGTCATACATGACATGCCACCTGCATGCTATTTACTAAGTTCCAGTTAGAGTATGCATTTGGTAAAGACCTAGATATGAAGCATGTTAGATATAGAATAATTTTTTGCATTAGTCACAAAGCTCTGCAGAAAAACTTGCTGTGGGTAAATGGGGTCCATTTCCTGAAGTTCAGTATTTGCCATTCAACAAGGCCATATTGACCCACTACTAATATATTTGCAGTAAATTTCTTAATATGAGAACAAATTCCCATGGACCCATCAATATCTGTACTGAGCTTCTTTGCACCTCACATCTCCCTCTAGGGAATTCTCTAAAGCTCAATAAAGTTTATTGGGATGTCTTTCTGATATGTTTTCATTTTTAAAGACAAAAAAAATTACCATTGATGGCGAAATAAACATCCCCAGTTCACAGGGTTAATCTTCGACTACAGAAAGACATCATGTAGCTGTTTTACATTTTCTTGGATTTTCATTCCCTTTTGACAAAACTTTGTGTGAAATACTGATTTATCGAGATACTGTAGCTCACGTTGCATTACTTTTCATGATTATAAGCCTTGACCCACTCTATGTTGATGGAGCACATTTGGTTTTCAAATGGGCAAAAAACATTTGCCATACTTAGAGCCTTATCGATAGTAGGATGGAAAAATTGGTAGATCTTTTTTTAATACAATATATTGATTCAGGGCAAAAAATTACAACTTGACCTATAAACTGCTAACTGAGTTCCAAAGGCAGCAGTGTCTAGCAAACCAGTTTCAAAAAGTCTGGCTTCTCACATGTGAGGAACAGAAAAAAAAACATGAGTGTTTCTGGGTGTGAGAAGCAGTAAATTTACCAGTAAATTTATTGCCAAGATCAGCAGGTGTCTAAGGAAAGTGAGAGAAAATCATTAAAAAAGCCTCTGACACCCAAGCTGATGCATGGTACCTCTAAACAAAAAACTGACATAGTCTGCACCCTCAATATTCCGTCAGGCACTTTATCTCAACTTCCCCCACTTCTCCCCTTTTCCTCCACCCTGTTCACACCCCCTTCCTGATCAAGGCTCACACAATAGGGGTTTCCCATCATTGTTGGCCTTCCCTGCTATAGACTTTGGTAGGGTGCAGCCATGGTTTGCTGATCTTGTTGGCACTGATGCTGAGGACAAAATTCTAATCACACTTTGCATCAGGTAATCTTTGCTCAGTGAAAAGCTTTCAAGTACAACATCAGGGCAGATAGCATCGGGAGTTACTTGTGATGCATGCCTTGCACTGAAGGGCCTGCGGAGGCGCCCCGTACATTACCAGTTACGCATGTCCGGAGGACCCTGTCATGGATCTTCCTCAAACAAACACATGAGTAAATATGTCTTAAAATATCTGGAGGGCTTCCTTACTGTTTCCAGAGCGGATAAGACCCAAAGTTAAATGCCTCCATGTTTTTTCCTCTATTTTGGTGCCTTTTCTTAATTCAACATTTAAGGAACAATAATGCTTTCATGAGAGGAGGATGCAACAAAGAAACTATGGAAGAAATCCTCGGTATTTTAGTGCTATTCCAATGAAACGTTCTATAGTTGGACTTCCACGCCAACACATCCCTTTGGATTTGATGCATTTAACACCAAAACAGAGGCACAGTTTGTCAACAGGAGCTATCTATGATAAAAGACATTTTGAAATATATTTCCACATATGGGACTGAATAAATCTCTCAAGACCATTTCTCAACTTCCTGTTGACAAGATGCCCAACCTTCCCTTGCACAATTCCTTAAGGGGGTAGTGGGGGGTGGTCCCAAAATTGGTAAGTGTTCAAACAGCAGAGCCCTCACTTTCTGAAAAGAGGCCTCATGGACATAGAATCAATTTCGGTTGGAGGCTGCAACAAGAATTTGAATCCACATTTTCCTCTTTAGTGTCAAAGCAACAGAGGCAAATTGTAAAGGTCAGTCTTTCACAAAAAAAACCATGTATGCATAATATAGCAAAAGGAATGCAAGCTGTAATTCTTATATAAAATTATACAATGCTGGTATACTGAAGACTCATTTGAAATTTAATTTTTAAATTATCCACAAGGTTGCCCAAAGGAAGTCCTTCAGTCTTTATTTTAAGTGTACTGCTTCAGTGAATACGCCAACTGTGAAAATCAATACAGTGTAACAGTGTTATCTTGGATGAATGTGTGCAAATGCATATTAATTTAGCAATGTTGATAATGTATGGTTTTGCATTTAATAAGGAAAACTCTAAACCAGGTCCCTCAAATTACAAACATTGATCTTGGTTGATTTCTCGGCTTTGTCTCTAAGAAAACTTGACCTTGAAACAGCAGTGATTTTTGACAGTGACAGATGTGTACACTGTACACTGAACTTGGACCAGGAGTTTTTTTTTCACAGAGAACTCTGTTATGTGGAATACACACTCATCTTGAAACTCCTACTGCTGGGCAATGCTGGCACTTTTTTGTCACGCCTCTTACCTAGAGAAAAAGATAGTGCCGTTTACATCACCCTTTTAAAAATAAATGTATATTGCTTTAATTAATTTTCTTGTGAATATTTAAAGCAACTCCATCTATCATTTGATTCATCTATTATTATTAACAGCTTAATCCTGTGCAGGGTCATGGCAGGCTGGAGCTTATCCCAGAATCATTGGGTGCTAAGATTTTAAATCCTGAGATGCAATTCTATTATTCAGGCCATGGGTAACATAACTGTCATTGCCATTACTTACTCTTCACACAGTTCAGAAATTGTTGGTGATGTAACAAACACATGTAACTGTGACAAGATAATGCAACAAAAGCTTTATCTTCTGCTGGCATGGACAATCTTTTAGCACTTAATTGTCTTTATAGGCTTCCTACTCTGCTATTGCCACATAACCGGACCTAACAGCAAGAAGCTGAGAAATTATAAGGTATTGCTTTACACCGCCATTTCCAGAAGATGTCATTCAAAACAACACTTAAAAAATATTGCAGTTAATTCAAATGACTAGCCTTTCTTTGGTTCAACTGGTGAGCCTCCAGCTTGTATATTTCAATTAAGAACATTTTGGACCAGTCTAACCAATGCCTTTTTAAGTTTGATTCTAATTAATGCATAAGTACAGGAAAGTTCAGGCACCATTATATATCCATAGTCATGTCTGGAATATTCCATGATGTGTAAACACATTATTTTCATCTCCGTCTCACCATCTTCCAAAACTCTTCATTATTATGCCTTTCATGCACCACAGAATCAAAAATGGGGTAGTATATCATAACAGTATATCATAACTAATAAAATGTTACTTATTTAATGAAAATTTAGATACATTTTTCCTAAAAATCACATGAAGTGGCTTATGGCAGCTGTTGCAGTATTCATTAGACAAAAATAATAAACCACAAATTATGAGGACATTTTCAAAAGCAACACAAAAATATCTTGCTTCAGGTCCTCTATCTCTAACCTAGCCAAGGATTTGTAAAACACACAGAAGATATGTTTTTCAAATTTTTTTCCATGATAGGCAAGGAAAAAAGTCCAAAAATACTGGACTAACAATCATGGCAAATGACTTTGACTTTTCAGGCCACCTGCCCCCAACTTATAGAGGAGTTCATTTGTCCCACTATGTATAACAGGATGCCATACCCTGGACTGACACTGAATCTATGTGCAGAGATCTTACAGCACTGTCCAGAGGGTCCTCCACAGCACACTATGCCTACAGAGTGATGCATTTTAACTCAAAATCCAGTTACAAAAAAAACATTAGCTCATTTGTAAATTACATTTGAAAAATTGTTGTCTTTCATATTTATAAAAGGTTTTTTGTACAAAATATAGTACCAGAATATAAACTGGCAAACTTGGGTCCCACCCATTAAGTGAGAGCATACAATTGTTTTAAAACCAAAGCGCACCCTTAAAGTCAATCTATATAGAAAAAAAGCACTAACAAACCTGCAACACAAGACAGGAAAATTTAGTGTGGAGTGACAGGTACATATCTTTTGCAGTTCAATACTGTACGTGCAGCCCCCGTTTATTGCTGCCTCCTTCTACCACTAGGCTGCCATAATGTGCATACAAATTTGTATTCAAAATCAAATGTACTTCCATTATAAAATAATATAAGATGTGGTCCAAAAGCTTTGCTGTTTTGTTTTCAGTATTTTACAAAATATTTTGCACCCACTATTATGCTCCCAGTCCTTTGGAAAACACATATATAACTATAAAGCCATGACTTGAGCATGATAAACATTGTAAACACCATTTAACTAATTGGAAAAGAATTTGTCATTAATGTGTATGTTTATAGCACGTGGTGCAGTGTGTACAGTACAGCACATTTCACGTTAGCCACTGCATTACGCATGGGAGATGACAGGTTTGCAGCCCCACTTTAGTCTTATAACATTATAGAAAGGGAATAAAGACGTGTCAAAGTAACCTGCCATCCACCTCTTTGTTTCACACAACAACCTTTGAGCAAATAGTTTTATTTTTAAAATGAATTGGCAATAAATGTAGTGGCGCGGCGAAAACGTGTTCAGACAAAGGGAAACGGGGAAACAGCTGATAACATTGGTGCACACGCACCTTTTTTATTACAGTACACTATGGTACTGTACAGTATTCATTTGTAGTTTTTTACATTTATTTTCATTTTATTTTATTTGATTTCTTTTCATTATGGTTAAACTTTGTGACAAAAAGTCGTTGCAAAAGTTTCCATTCGGGTGCCTAATATAAAGGTATTAATTTTTAAGAGAAGTTATAGCGAAAATTATACCGGGGAATTGCTGCATTTGTAATGCAATATTATTATATTTTCTTTCACATAAAAATCACTTGCTGCATATCAGCAAGTACAGTACTGTACTTTACACTACAAAAGCGACAGCAGCACGGGGTTAAATCTCGTCGCGCGACATAACACGCCTTCGCAGCGAGCGCTCCTGCGCACGTGATCAAACCCCTCCCGTATACAGCTCAAGTCTGGATGGTTTCACGCAAAAGTTTGGCCCATGTTTTGCACCTTAAAAAAGGTAATACGTAACGAGAGTGGGGGGAAAGAACAACTGAACGTAGAGAATGTGAAAATATAACTTACTGCGTGCACCTCACACGTCAGAACGAACAAACACAGCAGCAGAAACCTGAAAAAGACCGTTAATACATTAATACATAGCACCGAAACACTTATTGACAAGCAGCAGAGGGAAAGCCCTTTTAGGACAGTAAGGCACAAGTGCAGCGTGTTCTTACCATGTTGCGTGTTCGCTCCAGGGCAAAAACCGCATTGTCCCGTCTGTCCGTACCGCAAACTTCATTCCTTCTCCAAGCTGTCGGTCCTCTACGGTGTCACCTCTAGTGCATTTCGTCCTGACACATGCATTTCACACCAGTTTTTAAATCACCGTGTAGCAAAATTAACATTTATACAGACTCTTGTGCATAAACTAAAGGAGAAAAAAACGACTGTACTGTTTGTTTCAGCAACACTTATACTTACCTAACGGTCCGAGTGTTTACAGCAACGACTCTTGTGTATTGCGAATCTGCAACTGATATAAAAGGCAAGTAGCCATAACTGGTAAATTAACTCATATTCCTAATATTCCATTCTTTCATATTTTTACTATCCCATAGTGTAAGAAATGGTCACTTACTGTAGCGATACACACTTTCTCTGGCGCTCTGTGTCCGGCTGCACGCGACCCTTTTTTTTGACAAGGCGCGCGCCAGGTGTGGATGCGAACCAGCACCTATCCCGAGCAAATGTGAGCAAAAAACAGACTGAAAAGTACGAATAACGTCTTATTCTTGATGGTTTATAGATGAGGACGAAACTTTCTGCTAACAATGAAGAAATGCAAGTGCTCCTCTTTAGACGGAGTTGTCTAAACGGGGGAGGTCAGCTTCACAGGAGGTGTGGTTGAGGAACCTACAAGAAGTTTCTTATGGTAGAAAGTCACAACGGTGCCTGGAAGCAAAGATGAAACCGAACGCAGTCCAAAAGCTCCGTTAAAATACAAATCGAACTAAACTGATCGGTGTCCTTTGTGGGCTTTTGTACTTTTGTAAATACAAGTGTCACTTAAGCGGCACCAGAATGGTGCCCGTGAAGAACTTCTGGCTTCTCGTTTCCGTATTTCTCTCCCTAACAGACTGGTCCACGGCTGAGGTGAGTACAGGTTTAACCACTTGCTTTATACTGTGATAACGACTTGCCTTGTATATAGGACGAGTGCATTATTTGGGGTTTCTACTTTGTGGGTCTGAAACGCCTCACAGAAGCTTTGCAGTATTTTCCAGTAATGGAAAATAATGCAAGTGCCCCTTAAAGAAATAAATCCATTGCAAAACTGTGAAATTACTTTTCCAACAGGGATTTAATCCATCTCTTTCGGTTGCAAAATTCGTTAAGGGTCAATGCGTAATTACACGCAAGCTGGTACTGTGTTTATATCAAGTGAACAGTTGAATAGTTAGCGGTGACCAAGACAAAGCTGCAGTGTTCAGCTCTACAGTTTATCAGCTTACTAATAAATGAGTTTATGAATCAATATAACTTATATTTGTATGTGCGTTATAAGAAACAGTGGGTGATACCCCGAGATGTCACTGTAACGGAGGGAAGCGATGTGCAGGGCGTCGGTAACGCGCCCCTGTGGTGTCTTTTTGTTGGGAGGTGGGGCGCAGGGGCTTCACCGTTAACAACTTGTATTCTGGTTCGGGTTCGACAGTTGCGCGTGTAACGCGGCGCGCGCCGCACGAGCTCTGGTCAGCCTCGAGGCTGCACGCGCTCCCTAAGACGTTGCTAAGTAGAGGCGGGGGGGCGATGCTGTTTTTCCAGCACAAGGTCATGAGACCTCAGTAATGCACATAAACTGTTCTCAATATGGCAATAATCTGTCACTATCCACTGAATCCAGTGAATAACCACTGAATCTAGTAGAAAGAATGAAGAACGATAAAAAAAGCATTTTCTCTTTAAGCTTTAACACGTCATTTGTTGCCATGGAGATGTGTGTATTGTACCACTTTATCGGTATTAAATAATGCTACATGAGATTGTCCTTTCCTTACTTGCGGATATTTACGTGTCCAGCTAAAGGTGTACACTCTGTGTACATTTGCGACAGCAGAGGAATCCTCCTTGATGGGTACAGATGCTGTCATTGACCCGCAAATCCATGAGTCCAACCTGTAACCTCATACCTGCTTTTCTATATGCCTCCTCAGTGAAGGTCTTTTAATTCAGAAAGTATTTCTTCCTCACAACATATAGGAATTACTGACAGAAATAAATATTGAAATATTCTACAAGACCATTTCAGAAAGTTATGTCTGTTACGTAAAGGAAGCTGGATAGTAATGGAAATCTGCGGAAAAAGCCACATCAATGTTTGGAACCAAGTGCTGGGTTAGCTTTACACTTTATATTAGTGAGTGAGACCAAAATGCTTCATGTTGGTATTGTTGTGTACTTGAAAGGATACATGTCATAATTTTTTAAAAATATTATTAGGTTAAACTAATAAGTTTGAATTGGTTGGTGCAAGCTTTATGTTGTGTACTTGTGTGCTATCTGGGAGGCCATCTGTGCTTCCATAGACTCCTGCTGTATTTGTTTAACACACAAATCCCATAGTTTTTCTTCTCAGAGGGCACCTCTAGGCAGTACATGGGTATTTGCTACCCTTTTGTCGATTGTTTAGAAGATACTTTCGAGTCCTTTCGAGTCGAGGCCTTGCTAAAAGAAACATTATGAAACTACTTGTTTTTTTAGCTATACATATTTTTAGCTCATATTTGAATGCTTTTCACATTTGTTGAAAAGAAGTTGTGTGTTTTTTTCTCAATTAGCATTGCTATAACTTAGACCAAACCAACTTGTTGTGTTGGCTTAGTCAAATTATAGACTATTCAATCCTGTCTAAAGATGATATATGGGTTAATTTGATTGATTTAGTCATTTATGGTATGCAACTTTTACAGAAAGAAAAAATCTGAAAAAAAAACTGTTAGATCAGTAACTATTTGTACTTTGTACCCATGGCATAATATTACTTCATCTGTTTCACAAGAGGTGTCTACAAAATACGTTGTGGCTTTTGGCCCTTTTCTTTCTCTTTGTGGGTTTGTTGTTTCTTTATATGGATCCTTGTGTGAAGTATTTTGCCCACAGAATAATGTAGTTTTCAGAAGTAATTCAACAGTATGGATGGCTTTTAAGCACTGCCACAGTATAATGACATAGTTACTCATAATGCCCGAAGACTATGTATGTGAAAAAAGGTCAAGTTAAAAAATATTCTTACAAAAAGTAGTTTGCAAATATGTTCATCTTTCCTGTGCAGAATATTTTGGACTAAAATGGATTTTGAAAATATTTTTGTATGGCTTTCTTCACACATCCACACCCCAGCACAATGTTTGGTCCCAGAGTGTATGCTTCATACCAGACTGTTTACCTGTTTGCCATCATCGAGTAGATGAGTTGTGAACCTCCATTGTTGGGGACTTGGGGATGTCCCAGTGCCACCTACATAACACCACTATGCAAATGGGAAGAGTTGACAGAAAATTATGTTCTCATTGAAACCAAAACACTGTTCACTTCTGGGAAACTGTGTACTGTTCAACAGAGTCTGCAGGAGAAGAAATTTATAAAATGTTTTCCCAATAAATGACAGAAAAAAAGCATTTAATAAACCAAGAAAAGCTAGTTGCCTTCTATGCTACTTCCTGGATCATACAGTTATGAAATATCAGTTTAAGGCTATTTTTAGTTCTTCTTCTCTGTGCATCACATCAGAATGGAACACAAACTTGTGATAATAATCAGAATACAGTTAAAAACTCCCCTTTCAATTCATGTTTTTGGACCTCAGATTGGTTATTATTTCCCTTCTTCATAACTGACTGATCTTATGAGAGCCCTGGATTTGATTATCTAAATAAAGTGGTGCAAGGGCTATATAAGACGATGAAAGATATGATGGGGAGAAGAATTCCTGAATGTGGGAATTATGGACAACTTAAAACCATCCTGTAAAAACCCAACCCTTCACACATTTGCTGGTTGCCCATGTCCAGAAATAAAGGAATGTAAAAATGATGCCATGTTCCACCTTCCTTGCATCTTGCATGTAGAATATGAACACAGGGATTAATTTTCCTGTAACATTCCTTCCCTTCAGCAATGTATTCTTGGGTTTTTACCCTGCTCCCCCTTCCCTACAGAAAGGCCCTCTGACCTTTTCTGGAGAGAGAGCTCTAGTTCATTTCTGGCTGTGCCCTGTTGGGGCTGGATGGAGGAGGCATCTATTCAACCTCCAGTCAGGTCCTGCTTCACAAGGAAATGCTGAACAACAAAGGGGGGCAGAAGGGCAGGTTGGCCCCTTTAGGCAAAATTTTATTAGATTTTTTCCAGCCTTGGGGAACATTAGGGTTATGGGTCACCACAGTTGATTCATGGTTCTCTCCCTGTTGCAAGTTAACAGAAATAGAGTCTGTTAGGAGGTACTGTTACCACAACTGAATGCATCTTGTCAGTCTGTATTTCAACAGAAGAAACAACCAGTTACTGTAATGCCACAACTGATCTTGGAAGTTTAGACCTTTAGGCTGGTTTTGTGAAATGTCTAACCTAAACAGCTGACCTGGATTTTAACAGAATAGTAAGTAACAGGCACATCAAAATCCTTTGGAATTAGTAACAACTGTGCTTGGACAATGATAAACCATGCTCTGTTTAAGGGGACATCACCAGTGGTCCCTCTTGTCATTGAAGCAATGTGAGATGTTTGTGGACCATACTGAACATTGCTCATAGTTACAGGTGGAATATAAGGCTCTGTCCTAAATCAGTGAGGAAACTGGTGCACTGCAAGATGGATATAAAGGATTATCTTCATATCTGCCTCTTTGTATTGCTTGGCCAGTTATTTTGGGGAGAACTGTGATAGCAGAAAACAGCAAGGGTGTGGTGCTGAATAAGCTGAAGGAGCATCAGAGGAGTGTCTGATGGATGGTATCAAAATAATACTAAAACTGTTTTCAAACTGCCCCAGAATCATCAGAATCCCCAGACTGCGGAAAGATTATTTATGGAGGAATGGCAACATGGTTTCAAACGGCTACACTATTGCAGGAAATCTGTTGGTGAATGGATTTGAAAATCATCATATACCCAAGACTCCTCACTGTGTATCAGCCAGACCTCTGTTTGGACAGAAAATGGACAAAAATACCATTTCAACTCTTAAGCTGAGTACTGAACACAGAATGGTCAGTCAGCATGAGTAAAGTTGTTATGAATGCCTGAAATGGATTCCACTTATAAACTAGGCTTAATACTGTGTCCATCTGAAGTTTGAAATGCCTGTAGAACTACATTTGCATAGAATGTAGACTGGAGTCAGCTAGTGACCTGTGAACAATTCATTAGTCTTGCTTATATGCTTAACCCTATAAACAGGTAACCTGGTCTGAGCACAGTCATCTATTTTTGGAGCTCAGTTGTGTGTCTAGTAATTGCTAGCTGGGTTATACATCCTCCTTCTGACTGGCAGCTACTAAACGTGTTCTGCTGTTTTTCCTGTTTCAATGATGTGCACAGTTAGGACTGTTCTGTGAGATGACAGTAGGACTTTGCTGGTTTGAAACGATGTCAGTACACCATATATCACATGATCATGGCCAATGAATACATTTTGCTGTTGATATTACTTCACAGGACTGATTTCCTTGTTTGCTTCAGCAACACCATTTCACTTGCCCTGCCCGAGATCTATGAGGTCATGTTTAGTACATTCTTGGGTCTGTTTCCTAGGTTCATTGGATTTCAGTAGCTCTCGAGAAGGAGGATATGTTTTTGCAGCTGTGCTGGGCTCCAGCATGCTGTAAAAAAGGGCAGTCAGGGATGGGCGTTGAGGGATGTCCCATGATGTAAAACCCAGCATGCTGACTCTCTGGGTGGAGTTGTGCCTATCTGGGTTCATGTCTGATTCTCTTTGTGGATGTCTCAGGACACTGAAGACTAGTTTGAACTAACAAGTTCACCTGTCTACATCTTTATCCACCAATCCATCCTTTCAGAAATTCTATCTTGAGATCACTCCAGCCAATGCCACATTGCTGTTGTGGCTGTATTTGTTTCACTTCAGATCAATTGCTACTATGGCTCTGCTATGCTTTGACATTTTAATAAAGTAGAGGTATGTATCTCTCCTGCAGTCATTAAAACGTTGAGCAGATTAAATTGATTTGGCTAATAAATATTATTTAATAGGCTACAGTACCTATAAGTCTTCAAATCCAGGTTTCTGGTTACTGATACTCAGTTCACACAGAAACATTCATTGTTCAGCTTTGCACTATTGGGTTTCCACTGGAAGTAATGTTTAGGTGACAGAGGTGATGGGGGAAGGAGTCTAATGGTGTCAACATCAAAGTTGAGCAACCCTCAATATCTCCCTATTACATCAGTAACTACAAACAGCAGAGTCTGCAGAGGACCTGTCAGCAGCATCTTGCCAGTACCATAGGGGTAAAGGGGTGTTAGAGGTCCCAGGTGACAGGGTTTATTGTTAAACAAGCACAGATCCAGTTCCCTGTGCACTAGGTGAGAAGCAGGGTGAATGAACAAAAGCAGTGAGAATGTTAATGATTTTTACACTGAAATAGAATGAAAACCAGGTGTGGATGTGTGGTTTTGCTGGGCCATAAAAAACATAGCTCACACTTAAGAGTCCAAAGGTTTGTATACCTACAACAAAAATATTAAGCTATTTCTGACTTGATTACTGTTAGTATGTGACTTGCAGAAGGAGACTGCTATTTTTTGTGTTATGATTTTTTAAATTAGCTTTAAAGCAATGCAATGTTTTGACTAAGCTGTTTATTTCATAGGCATGATTAACCTGTGCATATCTTAAAACCCATCTACATCATGGAGTGTTTTGCTGGTGCATGGTTGCCATGGTAAGCATCCCAATAGTGCTGTAGGTTTAGATTGTACAGACAGGATTTCAGCATTGTCCAGCCCCATCATGACAAAGGCCGCCACCGTCAGATGGGTGTTGTCTTGAAAGCAGGAAGCTCATTTGCTGTCCAGAATGCAGCTTTTTCCATGCACCATCTGCTTTCCTCATTACCCTCCAAAATGATATTTCATATGACTTGTAGTAACCTTCAGGAGGCAGAATGTGGGAACAACTTTTTCTTAACAGTGGTACTGACATTTTTGAATCCTTCCATTAGTTGCACCTTTGAAGTTCTTGAACCAAAGGCAGATTGAAACTCAGTAAACCAGTGCTCATTAGTAAAACTGTGATGCAGTAATTTCCAAAAGAACAGAAAATTTAGTACTGTAAGAGAAAGGGGCTGATAAATTACGCAACACAGAAACTCGTTGGAAGGTCTGGTTTTGAAGGTCAGGTCTCACCTCTAAAAAACCAGATTCTTGACCTGAAAAGGAAGTTTAGCAAAGCCTTTCTGTGTCAAATCACACACTGTAAGTGATCTAAAGTAAATTTTCATCTTACCAGATAGACATGTCGCCAGCTTCCTATGCTGATATTATACCAATCTGGCTAAGTGTTTGCACATTGGTGGTGTGATTTTTAAAATATATTTGTTGCTGGAGTCTTGGACATTGGCCATGCTGTTGCTTACAAAGTTAATCAGATACTTATTTAGGCTTCCTTGTGGTGTATGACAATTTCTGACAAACACAACACAGCAGTGAACTCAATCTGCAGTCAGGAGGACAGAAATTTTGTTAAGATTGTACAGAGTACAGTATCTATGTGCAGTGTTATGTTTATAGGGTGGGGATATGTGTGGTGCGTGTTCCCTCTCAGCATTATTTTGTGCTTGGATGATCCCTCACCTCCCTCAGTGATATTATCTGCAGTGGAGGAATGATGAAAGGCATTAAACAGAGCACAGAAAAGAATGGTGGGTGTCATAGAGATGGTTGTTATAGGACTTTAGTGGAGAACTGTGAATTTAGCACAGTAAAAGAAGGACCCATGAGTGACTGTGTGCTCTGACTGGTGACACCCTTTGCTCAAGGTAGTGCAGCATTGGCAGGATTGCTGACCTTTCTGTTGCCCTGTCCCCAGGGATACAGGGGTCAAGTCCCCCAGGTGGTGAGCTGAGGAATGTTCTGGAAGTGGGGTGGGCCTGGCCCCTTCTTGCTTTTGTGACCATAAAAGAAGAGGAAACGCAGAGGAAATGCTGCTGCTTCCACCATCGCCAAGTTAGAAAAGCAAGGAAAGAAAGAAGAAAAAAGAACGCACAATGTGTCAGAAGCGAGGGTTTGCGTCTCAGGGAGGGCAGGCATTCTGGCACAGATAACAGCACAGGGTGTGCGAGCTCCTTCTCAATACCCTATTTGTTCAAGAGAAAGTAAGAGGCTCGAATCCTCTCGCTCTTTGGCTTTTAACATCTTTCAAGCATACTTTTAGGCTCTATTTTAAGACCTGAGTTCCTCTAGACTGACTTTCATCGGGACAAACAGTTAATATTTTTCACTTTTTTGTTTTTCAGTTTTGTAAGTCAGATGATCATGTCCAGGCCTCCTGAGATAGAAGTGCTTCCAAACTCTCTACTGTTGCTCTTTCTGTGTATGAAATGAAACTTTTTTCAACTATTAAATTGGGAATTCTTCAGTTACTGGTATTATTAGCATCTCACCAATAACTTTTGAACAACTTGATTGAATTTGCTGAACTTTGCCCATAATTATGTTAACTTGTGTAATTATATCACAGCTGGGACAAATTAAGGGGTCCAGAAAGGGGGGAAATTTTCAGGCAGGATTTAATATTGGTAAGACTTTGTGAGTGTCACATATTAAACAGCTTTAACTGATTTGGAGCCTTTACATTCTTACTGTATTTTTTGTGGACAAAATGTCTGAATCAGATGGCATCTCTACGGCATTACTTGAACTTCTCTGCATTTCTTTAGACCCCATAAATCTTTTAGGTAATGTTGACTTGTTTTCAGGGTGGCTTGAGAACTTTGTCGTATTTATGAGATATCTGGATGAAATCTGTGATTGGTGTTGCCCATCTGGTTCTCAAAAAAGCACACCAGAGACAGCTGGGACAAAGGGGTTATTGGGTATTTTCATGTCACTGGAGTTTTCCTGTGAGTATCCTAGAGCCTTAACTATCATGTGGAGCCAAATCCTGACAGGTGCTCCCAGAATGTAGTGCATGTGTTTGTTTTGTAAAGAAGCATTTGCGTTTACATTAGGAAAGACAGAAGGAAAATCTCAAACAAGCTGCAAAGATGTCTTTAGACACACAACTAAAAATACAGACTTACTGCCAAAAAATGCACACTGACAACTGCGAATAGACCCTGCAGCCAGGAACTGTTTTTCTCAATGCATAAATGTGCACAGAAAATGAGCCACCAATCATATAGGATCGAAAAATTAAAAATGGGTCTGCTGTTCATGGAACAAATGGCTATCAGGAAACAGATCAGCAGGAAGAAGGGTCTGTGATCACAAATGAATCTAGACAAGTAACTTTGGACCATTACTTCTAAAAACTTCTACAAGTGTGCCATTCAACATAGAATGTAATCCCACAAAGCAACTCCTGGTGCCCTGTGTAAGCAGGTAACCAAAGGAAAAGGAAAAAAAGAGTCCAGGGGCTACACAGTAGATTGAGGTATTGGAATCATGCATGGGGCATAATGTTGTTTCCTTTGGTGAACTTTAGCTGTGCCACCAGGTAATATACACCACAGATGACACCAGGTTCTCTAATTCACTCATATCCTCTCAGAAAGCCAGATCCTTTAGCTATCACCCTCTGATTAATATCTTAATCCTGGGATGATCAAGGAGGACAGGCCTCCTTTTGAGGTTGGGTACGCTGGTGATATTAGCTGTGGAATTCCTTTTTGAGACATTTGGCTCCAGTCAATGAGGCTCCTATGGCTGCTATTCTTCTGCGACCCACAACTCATGACACATCAAATGGCAGGCAGACCCTGAGCTGTGACATACACAAGGGAATAAAAGGAAACCCTGTTCATTATTGGTGTCTGTAGTTTGAGTCACCTATTCTTTTTCCTCTGAGGTGGACCTTGCCTCCAAAGAGGCCATTAAAATGTCACTTAACACCGACACCTCTGGTGCATACTCTGTAATGCTGTCACTTCACCGTTTTTTTATGTCTTCCAATACCACGAGACTCCAATTCTTTTCCCAATTTTTTAATCATGGCATTTTGGTAGACTTTTTTGTCTACTGAGAGACACCAGTCAGGACCCAATTACAGAAATGGCCAGTAATGAAGCATGAGCACGTCAGAAAGTCTAAGAAGGAAATCAAGTTAGGAATCCTTGCAATATGCACAATTTGACCTGTGACACCACATGCAAGTGGGGAAATAACTAAGAAGAGATCATTGGCCACTTTAGAAGAAGGGCATGTGAGGTATATATTAAAGGTACCAATTACCAGCTGTCGGCGTTAGCAGTCAGGGGTCTTGTTACGCTACAGCAGTAGAAATTAGAATAAAACATTGACTCTGTAAGGCCACAGAGATGTAAGGTAACGGAACTGTAAAGTGTCAGAGAATGAATAGTTTTGCAGAATTTAAAGGCATGAGTATAATAAGATGTAAAGGTCACAGGACATTTATTATATTGGATGTAAACATATCTTTGTATTAATTGATGTGTCTACAGTTGAAAAGTATTATGAAAACAAGACGGTAAGGTTTGACAAATTTTAAGGTTTACTGTGTTATTATTATTATTATTATTACTTTTTCATTTTTAGCTGATTTTGTCCAAAGCAAATCATTGTTGTTGTTCAGTTGCTACACTTCAATTCATGTCTGTAACTACTACGTTACCTCTTGCCCAAATAAATTTTTTTGTCTAAATCTGATCTGTGTGCCATATTATGAAAGACATTGTGCTCCTTTTTGCATGTAACATATACTATATAATGTGGAAACAGGACACTTCCCCTCATTTTTAAGAGAATTTTCCTGAGGCTTAACGGGGCAGACAAATAGTATGGTTGGGTTTTCGTCTGTAGAAGGGGACCATTTATTTAATCATGGTTTTACCTTTGTGCTGAGTGAGAATTCTGGGTAAGAAATCACTTCCAGGTGTTTCATATGGTTCCCGTTTTTAGGACAGAAGGCCTATGCTACTTCAATAATGGAGGAAAGAGAAACATGTCAAAGTTAAAGCCCCGTTGGCATTTTCTATCTAAACACGCTTCTCTTAAAAACAGCAAGATTTCCAATACAGGACTTTTGGCAGAAATTCACAACCACGAAGGCAACTTTGGAATGCAAAAAGTTACACTACACTCACTCTGAGCTTCTAGCAGAGATGCAGCCAGGCCTATCAGAACCAGCTGCTTTCAAGTTGTTTATAACACTGGGCCCCTCACACTGCAGCCAGGACACACAGACAAACAGAAGGGCCATTTCCCCCTACACAGAGGCTGAAGCAGCTCCAGTACATCTAGGGCTGATCGGTTTGGTGTGGCTTGTGGTGTGACAAAGCCTTGCCACCATGAGCTTAGAAAATACTGCATCATCACACTTTGGAAAACACCCAACCACATAACTACATTAGTTCAAACTACACAGCATCACGAATTCACAGAAACCACATCCAACATCATGACCTCAGGGTGTGCAGCACCATCAGGCCACAAAAACCACTCAACCACATATTACTGTAGGAATCCAGACTCTACAAGACTGTTGTCCAATAGAATCCATCCATCCATTTAACCACTTAACCTAAGATTTTACAGAGCCATCACATTGTGGGAATCACCCAACCATATTTAACCACACAAGCGGTGACTGAGGAGCACTATCATCCCACAGACACAATTACAAATGCAAGGTCTGGTGCCAGAAACATTGTGGCCTCTATATTCATGATGTACCACTTGTTCTTCCACCAGACCGGTGATCTCTGTTGCTGTCATGATGTGTTAATACCGTTTTCTGTGTTATATGGAGTGAAGAGACTTTCCAAGAGCTTCTGAAATGCAGAAAGTGTGAGCAGTCTTGTCAAAATCACTGCAATTGTCAGAGAGTTGTTTGTTGTGCTCCGCCATCTCCTGAGTTATAATAACTATGTAGAGCCCTCCACCACCCCCCCTCAGGACACCTGTTCTACTGTACCAAATGTGGTGTGAGACCTGTGGATGTAAAAATATCGCACTCCTTGGGTGATTTCCACCACCAAGTGCTTGCAACCCTGGCTCACCAGGTCCCAGGTACAGCAACTGGTCTCTTAGTCGGCTCATTCAGCAAATTAAACAAGTTAGCCCTTAAATTTATTGACCATACATATCCTAGAGCCCTGGACCGATGGAGTTCAACATGTAACTCTCATTACCTGGGTCCTGCCCTGCAACCAGCACCATCCTTGCTTTATTGCTGCCCAGTGTTAATGATGTTTGATTTTATGTGAACCCAATTCCTCAGCTGCAGTCACAAGACCTAATGGCATGACTGAGAAATTATGAGGAAAACAGACACAAACAAAAAGCTGCCCAAGTTCTTCCTTCAGGGGAATGATGGCCACGGGGAGAGGAAGGCCCTCCCCGTTTCCCATTCTGAAGCGTTTCCCGCTGGAGCAGATAACACCAGGGACCCACTCTCCCCCTGCGCACAAATGGACCTTTATTTTAGTTTGAGCAAAACAAAGATAATAACAGACAGTGGTGATAAGAGAATTTTAGCTACAGTCACCATTTCACTATTAATACTTTGCTTAGATGTAGTTATAAAAATGCATTTTACAGTACAGAAATTTTAGATTTTTGAGGCATTAACTCAGTCCCTTAATACATACCTAACTTCTTTTCATCTGCCTGTTCCCCAAGCACTTTAAGACAGTTGTTCTTTATAACAGTCTCCACATTCAATGTACTTATGTTGTCATTGTGTATTTATGTTTTCAGCCTGGTCGCAGAATCTCCTGTTTTAACAAAGACACCGTCTTGGAAGAGTGAAAGCTGGAGAGTATGCTTGCACCCCCTGTTGATAGACTGGAAATCTGCAGGCTGTGCATACTTAAGGTTTCAGATCTGGCTCAAAATGATGGCAATAAGGGATAGAGGTATTCCTTTAACCAGCAACTACTGAAAGATGAGACATTGTCCTTGTTATGGGGGTGAGTAGGAAGCATAGCAACAGTGTGAGGGTGGTTTTCTTTGCTCGTATTGTGCCTTCTTCACTAGGTTTACCCATTGGACCCTTAAGAGGGGAATAAGTGCTCTCATTTTCCTGAGGTCCACGAGTCCCTAAAACCATACAGGTCTAGGGTGGGCAATATGGCAGTAGGCAAGGCAGAAAGACACAGGAGGATGCAAGGGGGGCAGAGAAACACAAAAGGCTTCACTGGGTGTGAGAGCTGGCTCTTTAACAGTGTTCTTCCTCTCTCTATGCATACAAATTCACTTCTTCCCTTAAATGGAAAAGGCAATGTTGATGCTTGCTAACCAAGTGAAAAAGTGCCCTGGGGAATCTTGTTCAAACATTTTCAATGTGACTTTCCGGAAATTTCTATCCTCACGTGCTGCTCTGTGTCTGTCTTAACTCCGCATGGAATAATTTACCCCTCATCCCAATATACTCATTATTTTAAGATCCTATCTGGTGACTTTTTTCCAAACTAATGGAGACCTGCACATATTCTTGCATAAACATGTAAAGTATCAGACACGTGTTCTCTCACCTTTCAAACGGAATCTCTGGCCAGACAGAGTGCAGATATTTATTTAATCCACATTGTTCCTTTCAGAAGCTGAATGATTCATGCAGTATGTATAGACTTTAACTGAACATCTGCACAAAATATGAATTACATTATTGAATAAATTGGGATTGGGTGAGTTGGACTCCGTGGAAGTACATGTGAGCTCTGCAAGGTTTGAAAAATAAACAATAGCATGAGAACAAGCTTTACCCCTGAGAGTGAGAGGAGAATATGACTCACTTGTGTCTCGTTCAGCTACTTAAGTCTGGCTGTCATGGTTGGATTGTCCTACCACTCTGAGGTCCACTTAGCAAAAACAGTGAGCAGTAGAAGTACATTTCATTATGAGAAGAAAGAAAGTTTAAGGAATTTAATGTCAATAAGTCTCTGACAAATGTACAAGAAACTGTACAAGATTTTGTCTCCTACGCCCTTTTCCTGACAGCAGCAGTTGCTCTACCAAGAACTCCTTAATCTGGGGTCTGGGTTTATTATGTCAATAGTGAGCCAAATCTGTACCTCTCTCCATATCTGTTTTGTCTTTATTTTAATCTCCCTCATCTTATGTTTGGGCTGATGGATGGATGTATAAAAGCCTGTGTCAAAGACACATCTAACACTTTGATTATCTTGGAGATTGGCGTGTTTCGGTTCTGGAACAAGATACCAATCACACAAGGCTGAGTTCTAAAATGCACACATGGGTGAAATGCTGCTGTTTTGTGCATGTGGTGCATGGAACGTGTGCTGTCCATGGGTACTGTGTTAATGTGTTTGGGTTGCTTTGGAAGGTGCCTGTCTGAACAGTTGATCTTCCGTGACATTGTTTGGGTGGAAAAGAGGGGCCTCAAATCTCTCTCTCTCTTCCAGGAGTTGAACTTCATCTCTTTTCTGGCAAGGTGGAAAACGTGCTACAATTTCCTCTGATGCTGACCCAAGCGTTATGAGGCCATTCTTCTGTGATGTTCGACAGACTCTACTGGACAAATAATACAAAGTCCTGGTTTTGAAAAGTAATAGAAGAAAATGACCCATAGCACTAATAGTGCTTGAAATCTCTATGAAATGCTATGGGCACAAATGCAAAATAACTCTACCCAAATGGCTGTTTTACGCAGGGATGTAGAACATGCTCAAGATCAATCATTAACTTGAAAGCCTGTAACAGAAGTAGGAAAGCAAGAGTGTACCTAATGTACAAAACAAGACCCTGTTCAGCAAGGAAAACAGTGAATTTTACATTGTTCATTTATTCTGCAGTGTTCTACCTTTGTACTTTTTCTGTTGCTTTGGAAAAAAGCGACTTAAAACGATTTACCCGTTTCCACAGCTTGGCAGTGTTTCACTGCAACAGTTTGAGTTTCAGCAAGTGCATTGCTGAGCTTTACAACAGTAAGAGGTGGGACTTGAACCTGGGGACTACGACTCAAAAGATGACACGTCCAACTTTGGATGACTTTAAATTTTTATCTAGATGCAAATGAAATGCAACGAATATTCAGGGTTAAACGCTCAAATCTCACCCCTTTTGTAACAGAAAAGAGGCAGTTTTGTCATTTCTGCACGTAACAGAACTGTAAATAGGTTGTAAAACTTTATGTTTGCAATGACTGAATGGTACACAGACCTGGTTCCAGCTGGCGGGTGATCAGCATGTAAAAATTAGATTACTAGACTGTCTACTAGAACGTAAATGGAAAGCCATCTGCAGATTCAGTTATGAACCACACGATATGTGTCTGCACATACGTACATGGTAGTGTGAGTGTATAGTTCCACTTGAGGTTCAACTTTTCTCACAGAGACTGTTACTGTGGGAACAAGTGCAGACTCTTTCAGTTCAGCCAAGCTCTGATCCACATACTGATCCAATTACCTAAACATGGTGGGTGGAGTGCCTGTGGGTGGAGGATGGTTTTAGGGGGTTGTGCCTGCTACTGTGGCCAGTGTGTTCTTCATGTTTCTGCAGATGCAGTTTTTGGCTGGCTGCTCCACACGTGATACAGGGACAGCTGGCTGCGGGTGCTGGGACTTGGGGGGGGGGGGTGTCCGGTGGGGCTGGTGGGCGGGGGGCAGAGGGGAGACATGGGAGCCCAGTTCCCAGGCCCTGTCTAGATCACAGTTGGGCTGGTTACAGAAGTATTTACAGTCTTGTACTATTTTATATTGAGGTCTATGAGAACAATATGCTCTGTTTTTTTAAGCAAAGATACGAGTCATAAACAATGACTTCCACTGCTGGAAATACATTTTCCACCGACAACGATAGTTGTGAAACAATAAGCCAAAACCTGCTTCCTGTTTCCTTGTAGGACAGACTATGGAATTGCACTTTTCTGCCTGTGCGTACCTGATGATATGCACATGTATTGCATTTTATAACGTCTCGCGTTGTACATAAGGCACAAAGGAATAACTGTAAGCAGTAGTCATCCCCATTCCTGTCCAGGTAGACCAGCACACCTGGCAGAGCATTGGACTCATCCATTTGACAACCATGAACACATCACGCTCACAAACTCCCAAAAAGAATAACATTTCCATCTTTTCTGGTATCTTTGCAAATACTGTAGTATTCTGAGAGCATGTGCAGTACAGCTGTTGTATACACTGTTCCATACCTGTACTAGAAGATAACTAGCAATATCTTTTTGTACATCATATTTGATCGTGTCATGCTTTACTGTTCATAGCTATGGTTGGCTACTGCCTGTATCAGGTGGTGCATAACTAAAATATGTGCATTTAGTCCTTTAGAACAGAAACAACAAATATCCCAGCTGTCTGCAGAGTAAATCTGTACTTTAAGCTGGAACCTGCAGCCACCAGTACCTCCTGCAACAGGCTGGAAGCAATTAGGCTGAATTCAGTCCCTATGCAGTGGCTGTTCAGGGACGGGTCAGGAGATGCTCACTTGTGATGACTAACCAGTGTGTACTTTTTCCCCAGGGCTGCTCAGGATCATCATGTGGCAAGTGTGACTGCAGCGGCGTGAAGGGGTCAAAGGTAAGGCCGCCTAGTCTCACCTCAGAGCTGTCGCTTCAGCTTCCCTGTGATGTGACATTTATCCATTTAGCAGATGCTTTTCTACAAAATAATGTACAGTGATTAATGTGTAGTGTTTACCTGAGGTCTTCATCCATTGTGACTTTCCTGATAGGTACACCTGTGTGGCAAACTTACAGGCACCCAATCAACTGTTGACGCATCTCTAAAAATAAAAAGAAACAGAATAAAGTACTAATAGGAGGAGTGGTTATAATCTCTAAAGTTTGTTCTTGGGTGCCACTGTTTCGGTGCAGGAATATTTCTTCTAATTAAAATTTGTTTTGAAATGTTTTAAGTTAATGTCTTTTAAAAAGTAATAAAACTAACAAAACTTTTTTTCTATTTAAAGAGAAATTTAATTTAATTATTGAAATCGGATGCCAACAAATTTGACCACAACAGTATCATTCACCAATTAATACAGTAAAGTAAATGTAAAACATCCTACAGACCATTTAAATTCCCTTGTTCACCTAAAACACATCTTCAGATTGTGGGCGGAAACCAAAGCAAATTGAGCTAAACATGGTCATGGTGAGGCATCTGCATTACCTGCTGTGTCACCGTGTCGCCCAGTTAAAAGCATCCCTGAATCTATCCCCGTGTATCTGCGATTTTCTCTAGTCGATTCCGTCTTCCTTCACACGGGGATCTGAATAAAACACGAACCTAAATATGTTTCTGTTCAGCCAGTTTCAAATAGTTCCCACATTTCTCTACTACACTCCCATGGGGTGAAGTGCTGCTTCACTCAGCAAATAGCTGAATTTTTCACATCCATTCACCCTATTGGGTAAGATGGGTTCTGCCCCCTGCCAACCCTTCAGTCATGTCCTGGTTTGTGGGGTTTGTGTGTAGGTTTTAAGTGAACCCTCTGGAAAAGATTCAGGTGTAACCCCAGAGTCTGGATTAGGCCCTGAGCAGGAACAGCTGGTGTGAACCTGGGGTGTGCTGTGTGCGTGACCTGGACTGAGTGTGTATCAGTGGGCGGGGGAGGCTCATCCATTTATGTTTGCACATACTGAATGTGTTTGTGTGTGTTTAGAAGCCACAAGGCACTGGAAAAAAGTAACACTGCAGTGTGCTCCTTCTCTCAGTAGTCCCTGCTGCCTTCACTGAGAAGTGCGGATTTAAAAGCCTCCCCTCCTATTGCTTGACTGCTCCTGTAAACTCAAGCTTATGCCTCATTTGAAAACTGCTCATGCCTTTCATATTCTTCCTCCGGTCTTTCAGTGTTTCCCCTATCTGCCCACCGCAGCGAGGTCGCTTCCTGTCACCCACGGGCAGTGAACCAATGCCCAGTTCCCATGAGTCTCTCTGGCCTAACTGTTCCCACTGTGGGACAGTCTCCCTTCCAGCCTGAAAGTCTGAGAGAATGAAGCCTTATAAAAAGTAGCCAATGTATGTGCTGTAGCCAAATAAAATACTCATATCAGACACCCAAGGGCACGGGAAGGCTGAACAATGGGGCCACTTGATGGCAGAAGTCGAACCTGACTGCCAATCGTCCCAGGTACAGTTGCTCAGAGGTTCACGGCGAGCTGGAAACGTGGGCTTCAACTTAACCACAACCTACAGTTGCAAAACAAGATACACATAAAGTTGCAAACACTGGACTGCATTTAAATTTATTCAGCTGATGCTTTTCTGCAAAGTGAATTACACTGATTTGCCCATTAATGGGTAAGTTTTAGCATATTAAAACAGGGTAAGTACCTTGTCCCAGGGCGCTGCAGCAGGGGGTAGGATTCACAGCTGGGTCCTACCACTGGAATGCAGCAGCTGTATCCACTATGCCACCTGCTGCCCTGTTATGCTGCCTTTTGTGCTCAGTCTGCAGTGTCTACTTTTTTAGTAGCCATACTCCAGAGATGGACAGAAGTACGCTTGTGGAAATATGCTAAATTCAGTGGGGGGAAAAAGGGACCTCTGTCAGATTGGTCACAATAGAAAGGAGGAGAGCACCACCTAGTGGTAGGTGGAGGGACATACAGAGAGGTTTCTGTCCTCCAGATGTTTTTTCCAAATGTTTCTCCTTGAAAGTCAGACCACCAGAGCCCTACCTGTGGTTGGAACCCATATCCCTAAGGTGTAATCTAGGTACATTTTTCCTGTGCCCCTCCCACAGTGGCTGTACCTCTCAAACTGCCCCGTTAACTGAAACTGCCTCACGCTCCAGAGCCTGGTGGTTTTTATTGGGTCTCTTTTGTTTTCTTCCAGGGTGAACGAGGATTTCCTGGCCTGCAAGGCAACATGGGCTTTCCTGGGATGCAAGGGCCTGAGGGACCCGCAGGAACAATGGGGCCAAAGGTCAGTACACGAAAGAGACCCTCCATTTGCTTCTGCTTACCAGTTCAGTAGGGAGCCAGCAATCCCACAGGGCATGGAGGGGGGATAGGGCAGCAGGGAAAACTCAGCTCATCCCTGTGAAAAAATGTGGTGTAGGAATGCTGTATGATCTGTTATGAGATTTCCTGAAACAATGAAACATCATCACAGCTGATCCCTAGACAGGTGTGATCTGTGTCAGCAACACAGTATGTACTGCATGTGTGTTACTGCTATCTCAGTGTCTCGGTCTTTCTGCAGGGGGACCACGGAGAACCTGGTGCACCTGGACACAAAGGAACAAGGGTATGTACTGTTTATGGCGATTCAGTCTTAAAGTCATTTTTATACATTGAGAATATCATAAATTACTGTGTGATGTACATCCATTCAGGTGGTTTAGTCTCATGTGTCTTGTTCCATAACCATTATGGGAGCAAACTATGTCTTTATGAGCAACTCTATAAAAAATGGCATGAATGCCAAGTCATAATGGAAAACAAGTGACCCTTCAAACCAGTTAAGGTTGTTCGTGGATGTTGTCACCCTTATGAATATCTCCCTGGCCGACGCCCATTGGGAGTTGTACCAGCCATGTCCTCCTAGGCAGGTGTCCTAGGGACAGACTCAGGAAACATTATAGAGATCATAGCTCTCAGGTAGAAGATGAGGGCTTGGGCAACCCCCTGGAGGAACTGTAGAATAATGTGGGGAATGGGAGGTTCTGGGCCAACCTTCTCAACCTGCTCCACACCATGAACCTCAGTAGGACAAGATAGACAGGAAACTGGACTCAACTGAATTGATGTGGGCATTTTGTGTAATTATGGAAGTAGAATGGCTGAAATATGGAAGGGTTGTTTTAATATTCTGTGTCTCCTCAGGGTCTTCCTGGTGCTGCAGGGTTCCCAGGAAATCCTGGAATTCCAGTAAGTTAATTGTTCTCACAATTCATAAGAATCCAGTCCACATAAGGTGTGTGACTACCATGGATTGGCCTCTGTACCTTGCAAGAAATCTTCAGTCTCTTTGTTTACTATACAGGGACTCCCAGGTCAAGATGGCCCCCCAGGACCACCTGGCATCCCAGGTTGCAATGGAACAAAGGTATTCAGTTATAACCAGTTTCTTACATTTCTTCACCTAAATCATGACATTCATACTGTGAAATACATCATTATTTTCTTTATATACAGTATTTCTCAGCTACTTCCACACAGCAATATTATTTGTACGTGACCTACTAACAATTTGAAAGAATGTATTTCCTCCCAGAGCTGTTCTCACCGGCTGTGTTTCTATATTGCAGGGAGAACGAGGATTACCTGGAATCCCAGGCATACCTGGTCTGCAGGGCCCACCTGTACGTGTGCTCCTCTACATTGCATGCCTTTTTCACACGCAGCAGACACACAGCATCACTACACAGTTACTGGTTTCATCTTTCAGAACTTGATCCTTCTTTTGTTTTAGTCCAAATTCCAACTAGTCTACCATATGTACAGGATAGAATAAGGGCAGATTGATCAGGGAAGAATATGTAAGGGTCTACGATTATGAAAATGTGTTTGAAGATTACATGGACAGTATTACCTGGAATGATGTGTAGTGAACGATGTGTAGTGAACAGTGAAGCTAAATTAGGCTTAAGTTATGTGACTATGAGTGTTTAAAGTTACTCTAAACTGTAAAAAGTCAATGGGAGCATCTAATGTGTTAAAACACCGTTTTCTTCAGGGTATCCCTGGAATTCATGGAATGAAGGTAAGGTCAAATAAACACTGTTCATTAAACATTTTTAAATGTATATGGTTTTCCTCTCATTAACAGACACTCAGTAACTGATTTCAGTGCATTATTTAATCTCATGATGTTCTTTATGTCTGACATTTTTTTGTTTCTGTAGCAATGCTATATTCTATACATTGCTCTGCCTCCATTTAAATTTTATATGACACGAATTGTGAACTGTCTGATATAGGTATATGGCAGATACATGTCTCCGGTTTAACTCAGGCTATGTACTCATCTCTGTGCAACATACTTATGTGTTTCTGTCGTAAGGGTGACCCAGGTGGTATTATTGGCGGGTTTATCCCAAGTAAGGGTGAGAAAGGATATTCTGGAAGACCAGGTGTGATGGTATGTATAGATGACAATCTTTTCCATTTAGCACTGATGTTGGTCACATAGGAAAAAATGTCTTTCACCTTTTAACATTTCTGTTGCCATCTGGTGGCCAATTGTAGCCAATACATGCTGCTGTGCAGTGTTTGAAGCCTTTCCTTCAAAACATCTGTCAACCGTATTAATTGTTTTGCTTCCTACAGGGTACCCCTGGGAGACCAGGAATACCTGGTCCAATGGGACCCCCTGGACCACAGGGACTCACAGTAAGTGGAAACATTCCTGCTTTTCTGCACTGATCGACAGTGCAGGTGTCTAACTGAAGACATACACTCACACACATGCAGACATACACCAACACGTATCTTTACTGTTACTGTGGGGACATCTCACTGGCTCTGACTTGATCAAGAAAAGATTCAACATTCAGAATATATAAAGGACTTTAGTACCTTTAGGACTTTTTACAGCAAAACCTTGACTATGTAAATAAATATTTAATTGAATAAAACTTAAATCACATGACTGCACAAACACAGTCAATATTCA
This sequence comes from Arapaima gigas, assembly GCA_900497675.1. Lineage (NCBI taxonomy): Eukaryota > Metazoa > Chordata > Actinopteri > Osteoglossiformes > Osteoglossidae > Arapaima > Arapaima gigas. The sequence goes on from UFQX01000030.1 coordinate 324,091, forward strand.
GACTTCCAAATATTCCAATATGTCACATGCACACAATATTCCAAGGATAAATCTATGCTCTGCTCTTTTTTCCCAGGGTCCTAAAGGGGAACCAGGCCCACCTGGACCAAAGGTAAGGATTATGACTCTAAGCTATTCCCCAAAACATGTTTTTTGTCAACAGCAACACAGCAGGACAATGATTCTGTGTGTCTCATGGTAGGGAGACAGGGTTGCTTACCACTGGGAGAAAGGTGACAAGGTAAGTCTGAGACTGAAACATTCTGGTTCATCTCTGTGATTTGCCTGTTTGTCAGGTTTTATTCGTGCCCTTTGCCATTCCTCATTGTATTTTGGTTGTGAAAGGGGGAAAGAGGAGTTACTGGACCCCCTGGACCCCCAGGGCGCCTTGATGAAATAGGAGGACCATCCCCAATCTACACAATACCAGGACCACAGGTACTGAACCACTACCGCTGACTGGGTTTGAGAAGAATCTGACATATCTACTTGAGTTTTAGATGTTAAACTGACAAAACTTATCCCACACAGTTTAGCTGAAAAGGTTTCTATGTGTTTCATTTTTCAGGGCAAACTTCTGCCAACAGTAACACTTATTTGGATCTCTGTCTTCAGCTACGAAGACATAGCTAAGAAGTTGTCAGCCTGATCAACACAATGCTGATTTTGTTTTGCAGGGTGAAAGAGGTGAACATGGGGAAAAAGGAGAGAAAGTAAGCTTTGAGAATCAGCTCCTGTCTGGATATAGCTTATCTTATAATAATATACTCTGTATTCCTGTAACATGTCTTTTAATGGCACAGAAAGAGAAACACTTATGACATTTATCTTTGAAGAAAACCATAACAGCAATGACTATGGTTTTTATAATAATGGTTCTTGCTCTTCTTAAGGGCTACTGTGAACCGTATCTCAGGGGAGTCAAGGGTGAGCCTGGCCCCCAAGGACCCAGGGTAAGCCTAACCCTGACATCACAGTTCATACAGTTCAACAAAAATTCCTTTGTGCCTCCATTTATCAGCTTAAGAAATTGATTTCTTACCCTCATAACAATGTAGATATAGCAGTAATAATAACCGTAATGATAAATATGACAAGGAATGCACACTGTGTAGGTACTGAGGTAAACTGCCTTTAACATGTGTACTGAATATCAATTGAATTTCAGGGCAAACCTGGTAAGGATGGAGAGAAGGGGAGCAAAGTAAGTTTGATTTAAGTATAACAACCACTATAAAAAAGCAACAGTGATAGTGAGTCCTTTTGATATTGAAATTTTCCTGCTGTGCAGAACTTGAACATGTCCATATTTCCTTATTTCGAATAGGGCGAGCAAGGTTTTCCAGGTGCACCTGGATACAGCGGACGGCTGGTAACTTACCTCTCACCTGCATCATTCATCACAACCCCGGCACAGACTATAATAAAACCATAACAATAAATATTTAAACTAAAGTTTTAAAATATATTTGGAGAACCCTGGAAGTTTAGGAGTGAAATGCCTTATTACTAATATAAACTTGAAATAGTTTGTCTAAACACTACAAGAATCAGAATTAAGGCCAATAAGCTCTCCTGGTGTTTTTTTCCCCATGGAGAAAAATTTTGCTTCTTGAGTTAAACCTATTTAGAAACATTATTCCTGCTTAAAAAATATTGTGTAGTCTACAGTATAATGCTTACAGTGCTGGAAGGTACATATGTACATGTTTTGTTTTTCTTTGTCTTTAGGGTGAAAAAGGAGAAAAGGGTCTCCCTGGATATGTGAGCAAACATCTAATCTCCCAAATCATTTTCTCTTTAGGCAACACTAAAGTATCTCCAATTATGTGTTCAATATTGCTGATATAGGAAAGTCAATGCATAAAACAGTTTAGGAACCTTGTGTGACTTGGGGAATCATTTTCACAGGCTGATGGCCCTCCTGGCCCTCCAGGACCACCTGGTCCCCCTGGCTTCAAAGGAGAGAAAGGTATGACCTGGCGTTTCCCACCAGCCACAGCCATTAGTAACACCACACATGGGTCTCCAACAGATTCATCTGGCTCAAAGAATCTATGCTGGTTACTAAAAAACATTACTGGAAATGCACTGGTCAATAACTTCATTTTGACTGACCATGTATGTTGAATTTAAACAAACCGGTCTTGTGTTGCAGGTTTTCCTGGCCCTCAAGGTGATCCTGGTCCTCCAGGTGAGTTGACATGCAGCTTTGTGAATTTAGTGTTGCTCTGACAATCCAGGGACAGCAGATATGTTCAAGCTGACTGTGCTTGGCTATCCTTCATAGGCAGATATTTTGAAGGCCCTCCTGGAGAAATTGGATTCCCTGGGGAGATTGGACAAAAGGGCGACAAGGGTGCTGATGGTTTGTCGCTTCCTGGCCCAAATGGCCAACGTGGGTTACCTGGACCACCGGGTCCTCCTGGACCTCCAGGTGTGTATAGTATAGTATAGTATAGTATAGTATTTTATTTTGACCATTGATGAAATGATCTATGCTGAAAAGCACAAGTTGTGCCCTTGTTCATACTTATACATATAAAAAGATAAAAGTACACATATATATTAAATTCTGCAATTGTCTCATAAATGTCTCATCTCTCCAAAAGTGAGATGGACACACTGTGCATCCATTCTCAGTAACCACCTGACCAATGAATAAAGGGTTGTGGTGGTCTATCCTGGAAGCATAGGCTGTTTGGATGGGATACCAGCATATCACAGGCTAATTGTATATATACACAATCACTTGCATATTTACACACTATGGGCAGTTTGGAATTACCAATTCACCAGAACTGAATCCAATATTCATTACATATGGTAGCAAAGAACAGAATTATATTTGTGCGCAAGGGTCCCATCTGTTAATCGAGCCAGTTAGACTATTATTTTTACATGTATAGTGCATCTAGTTTTATGATATGGAGCTGTCAAGGTACTCATCCGGTTGCCTGGTTACTGTAGGGGACGAAACATGTGACATTCCAGAGGGACCACGGGGGCCCCCAGGACCCCCAGGTCTTCAGGGGGAGATTGGACAAAAAGGTGAGAGAGTCAAAGCAGTGATAATGTAAGCAGATGGTTTTTCTAAACATTTCCTTAATTTCCACATGTTGCTGAAAGAATAAGTCTTTATACCTAATTCAAGGGTATATCATTCAGGCCTCTGCTGAGACTAGATTCTCCAGCCTTAGGTTCCACATGTCTCTGCTACCTGCTGTCTTTAACAAATCTGTGTGCTGTCTCCCTCAGGGGATAAAGGAGATATCTGTGTGGATTGTGTAGCTTATGGACGTCCTGGACTTCCTGGGCCCCCAGGCCCAGCTGGAAAGCAAGGTAACACTGGACAGTACTAATAAGAGTTGTAAACACGTTTCACAGTACTAGTCTTCTAGGCTTATTGGCACATGTTTTATGCTCACTTTGCAACTACGTAGTTCTCAACTGAGTGTGTCTTATGGCAGGTTACCCTGGAAGCCCTGGGTTGAAAGGCGAGAGGGGTCACCCTGGACCTCATGGCCGTCCAGGCACTCCTGTAATAAGAATTGGTCAATTGTACATCTTTGTTATCTTTGACTTATGAGTGAAAATCAATAGCAGGGGTCTTGGTGAAACTTTTTATTCCAACCTCTCTTCCCCAGGGGTTCGACGGTACACCAGGCTTGATTGGTGCACCAGGTCCTCAAGGAGAACCAGGAGACATCTTTGCAGCCCCTGAGCTGAAGGGAGAAAAGGGGAAACCAGGCATCCCTGGGCCTAGAGGGCTGCCAGGATTGGAGGGGCTCCCAGGGAAAGAAGGCTTGCCGGGTGTGCCAGGACTCAAGGGAGACACAGTGAGTGTCAACCTGAGGCCTTCTTCAGTACAAGAGCTAGTGCTACAGCCACTAATATGACCCTCAAACTCCCTCTTTCAGGCAACTGTTGGCCCTAAAGGAGACAAAGGGGAAGCTGGACAACCTGGTCTTACCGGACCACCCGGAGAGAGAGGTCAACCAGGTGTTCCAGGGTATGGCCTTCATGGTCTACCTGGAGATAAGGGCAGCCAGGGAGAGCCAGGAAGACCAGGAGTACCAGGAAGAGCAGGTAGGTGTACTCCTGAACAGTGATGCTGAGATTATATCCAGTCCATTTCTACTGTATATGAAATGTCATTGTGAGCAATAGCACCGTTTAAAAATTGTTTATTTTAAAAGTCAGTAATGTGAACTGCACCTTCCATTTCCTTGCTCAGGTCTCAAAGGGGAACCAGGGAAAGTCATCAGTTCGCCAGGTCCAAAAGGTGCACCTGGACCCCAAGGGGCAAGAGGAGAACCAGGGATACCAGGTAAGTGCAGAAGATTTGGATTTCTATAAGGTTCACAAATTTTCATGACAAACAATAACTCTATAAATGAATATTGATGAAAAATATTCCTGAATTAAGTCAGAGTCTATATAGAGGCTTCAGTCCTCATTTTACTTAGAGAAAGGAAAGAAGTTTTTACTATTGGACTGTAATGTTGCTGCTTTCTCCAGGTGATCGAGGGTCTCAGGGTTCCCCTGGTCCTCCTGGCTTTCCTGGAGAGAAAGGTGACCAGGGTCTTCCAGGCATTGGACTCCCAGGCCTTCCTGGACCTAAAGGTATGCTTCAAGCCCATCTCAAGTGACTGAAGATGCAGTGTATATGCCAGCAACAACATACTTTATGTATCAAGATTTAAATAGTTTAATAATCTCCTTAATTGCTCAGGACATTCGGGTATCCCAGGAGCACCAGGGCTGCCTGGTGAATCAGGTGTGCCTGGAAGAGATGGTGCCCCTGGACGTCCTGGACTACCTGGCCAAAAGGTATCTGCATACAGTTAACAAAATAAAAAAATATCCAAGATTAGTGAAGAATACCACCTTATGATTTATTCTCTATAGGCAATGCCCCCTTTAGATTCAACTGCCAAATGAACAGTCTGGTCAAGGGACTGACGAATGCTTTCTGTTTTCAAGGGTGAACCAGGACAAGGTCTTCCAGGCCATAAGGGCTCTATGGGGCCACAAGGGGTAACTGGGTCTCAAGGAGAAAAAGGCAACACAGGCTTCCCTGGTATCCCAGGTCGAGAGGGACTAACAGGACCTCCTGGCCCTCAAGGAATCAAAGGTGTTGTGTGCTACACAGTTTTTTTTAACCAAATATAATGTGGAACAATTATGTGCAAAGAATAAATATGCAAAGCTCAGTGTTTTGAAGCTCCACTGTAAAAGGCAATGTAAGGCTTAGTCATAGAAAGTGTAGTTACAGGTAAAACTAGACTGTTCAGACTGAAGAGTGTTGGCACAAGTGTAGTGTATGGTCACCTTGTGGAGGTGCTACCTTTTCTCAGGTTTGACAATGTAAACAAGACAGTTAAATTTAATTTTCCCTTATGTGTTTAGGTGATCCTGGACCCCCTGGAATACATGGATTCCAGGGTCCACCAGGCCTGCCAGGACCAGGACAGCCTGGGTCACCGGGACCAGTGGGGCCCCCTGGTTTTCCTGGACCCACTGGTGCGACATACACCTGCCACAGAGTTTAAATTATTATCCTCTCCACAAAAATATGTATGATAGTAACTTCATGTTTCTAATGGTGATTTGACTACAATACAACAGGGCCATCCGGAGATAAGGGGGAGAAGGGGGACCCAGGTTTTCCTGGCTTGGCAATACCTGGACCACAGGGAGAGAAAGGTGACACAGGATTCCCTGGAATCCATGGAGAAAAAGGGTCAAAGGGTGTACCAGGCCCTACTGGCAGAGATGGGTTACCAGGACAGCAAGGTGAGCTCATGGGTAAAAGATACTCATTGCAAAATAGATTTGTATCCCCAAGGTTCAATCCTCTATGCAGTTATTTTATTGTGAATGGTAGTTTGATGAAAACTTAAAAATTATTTCATCACAGATGCCAAGTTGATCTTGGGTTTCTCAGCTGGTCACTATACCAGAGCTCCTACTGAGCAATCAGACACTGGGAGACATTGTGACTTGGTTGATTATAACAGAATAAGAAATGTAGTTTCTGTCTCATTTGTATAACTTCCTGAGACAAACTGTTTCCAAGGGGAGGGAATTTATGTTATGAAATCATAAAGCCCTACATGATAACCTCTATCTATAGCCTCACTATACCTGTTATATCTGTTCTGTTGTCTTAATTTGCAGTTCAGCATTCTGAGTCACTGTGTGAGAAAAATAAATAAAAATAAAAATAAATTGAATTGAATTGAATTGAACTGAATATGATGCTTTGATGCCTAAAAAACCATCTGAAATTACATGGTGATAATATGTATATAGAATGCCTAGAGATTTCTGAGTGTAGTAATGTTCTCAGTTTTGCATCTGATTCTCAGGTGACAAAGGAGAGATGGGCTTTATTGGAACTCCAGGATTTCGTGGACCTGAGGGCCCCACTGGGGATCCTGGCCTTCCTGGACCAAGAGGTAAAATCCTATTTGCAAGATGTGTTGCTGTACAACTTCAGATGTCATAAGACAGGCCCTTAAACATGTAGCCGAATGGTCAGACACATTGCCTTGCCATCAGATGTTCTAGTGTTGCCCTTCTATACAAATAGAGAGATAATTGTAAGCAGGTCTATGCACAAATGTAACATTGAAATTCACTTTCATGGATACTAATTCAACTACATGGATAAATAAAACAATTTAAAAGGAAAGAACAGACTGAGCAATGTTTAGTTCTGTCTTAGTATGGTACCTCCATATCAGCATTGTGTTATGAGAAAAAATTGCCAGTATCTGGACATCTGTGTTTTTTATCTGCCAGGTGACCCTGGATTGACTGGACTGCGGGGTGAAAGTGGTCAGAGGGGACCCAAGGGAGAGCGAGGAGATCCTGGCATAAGAGGGCCTCCAGGAAATATGACTGATGTAGACATGGAGCACATGAAAGGCGAGAAAGGTGACATCGGTGACAGAGGTATGACTCCAAGAGGTTTCAGAAAGAAGTCCCCTTTTGTCTAGGTATGGTGTAGAAAGAAGGTTTTTAATGTCAACTGTTCTGATGGGAGAAAAATGATTATTAGTATTTTATTGAGCTAGAGTAGATGCCTTGTTACAAATGCAGAAACTATATGCTGTTCTAACAAACATCAAATTTATTTATTATCAAACAAGATCCCAAGTTGAAGTAATTGATGCCCACATCTCTTTTCTTAGGTGATCCTGGCTTTCCAGGAGAGAAAGGATATTCTGGAGAGCCTGGAAAACCTGGAATGCCGGGAAAGGATGGAATGCCAGGTTTGCCTGGTCAGCCAGGTAAAAACATATACACAATGTAGCTGAAGTGTTTCTCTGGTACATCATAAGGTTGAAGAGCTAATGATAAGAACAACCCCATGATTGATCTGGACTTACTATTCAGGTGAGAAAGGTGACAGGGGTCAGCCTGGAGAACCTGGGGGTCCTGGATTTCCTGGACAGAAAGGCACCACAGGAGAAATGGGATTACCAGGTACAGCATTTTTTAAAACCTGGACATACAGATGACAAGCTAGAGCTTCTGTCCTAGTGTAGGTTTATATGTTATTCAATCGTATGATTTGTGGAAGATGAGGGTAAAAATTTGGGAATGACTTATGTTCTGTTGGTATTACATTCCAGGTACACCAGGACTGAAGGGCTCTAAAGGGACAGTCGGTACCCCAGGACACCCTGGATTTCCTGGGGTCACAGGGGAAAAGGGGCAGAAGGGGGACCCTGGCACTCCAGGCATTGGGGTACCTGGACCTCCAGGAGAGAAGGTTGGCCTATAGTACTGTAGAATTTATATCACTTTTTGGTAAACCTGACTAGTGCCCAATAGTTGTCAACCATTTGATGTGTGTAGCTTTGTGTATGTGTATGAGTCTGTGTACTTGTGTGTGATTGTATGTGTATAGTGTATAATTGAGTACAGGCATTGCATAAGTGTCTTTTTGTCTCCCAGGGTAATATAGGCTTGCCAGGTTCCTTTGGGGACCCTGGAGAAAAAGGCCAAAAAGGCGTGATGGGCACCCCAGGCATGCCAGGAATACCTGGACAGAAGGGGGATAGAGGCTATGATGGATTTCAAGGCAAGAGTTTTTTTCTGCTGATGTTACTGTAGATATGCTTTGAGTTGGTAACCACTGAGTTGGTAACCATTAAATTTCATATTGGATTTTCCCTCACAGGAAGCCCTGGGCAACCGGGTGAAAAGGGAGACTCTGGATTACCTGGGCTACAAGGAGATCCGGGTTTACCTGGCAGACCAGGTGAGTTAGAGCAGGAGGATTTGTACTATAACCAAATTAAACTGGTTCCTTTAACTGTACCAGCACGTGACAAATCAAGGGTTTCTTACAGCTAAACAGTTTTTAAAACACAAAAATATGTCTGATAGTAAACTGGCACAATGGAGATTCCTCCAGGGGCTCTGGTCTCCTCCCACGGTCCAAAAAACATGTTTCAACTTAATGAATCACTGTACATTGTCCATGGTGAATGTGTGGGACTGTATACGTGTGTGACCACCCTGTGGACTGGCATCCTATCCAGAAGGCATTGCTGAAATCAGCTTTCTGCTTGTTGCTGTTGTCCCTAGGTCAATCAGGTCAACAGGGTGTACCTGGCCTTCAAGGGGACAAGGGAGAGCCTGGTACAGATGGAATACCAGGGTCCTCAGGGGAGCGAGGTGAACCAGGTAAGGAAGCATGTATGGTTAATTCTAAGAGCTTCTTCTTGCAGCTACCCTTCTTCAGCCCTGAGGAAAAGCCTGATTTCTGATCAGGGGAAGAGTGGGTATAGCTCTAAATTGTGGTTGCACAAAGGAGAGTGGAGATACAACTTCCAAGAAAGTCAAACCCTTTCTGTAGCATGGGCCTCAGTAGTCTAAATCTTGAAGCACTAACGCTTATTCTCCTGTCCACATCAGGTGCACCTGGCAGAGGGTTCCCTGGATTACCTGGCCAACCTGGGAGTAAAGGTGAGCCTCAGAAAGACACACCTCCAGGCCCTTACAGTGAATTCAGAAGGTGCCTCACATTTTACCAAAATAAGGGCGGCAAAAATAAAGGAAAAGAAATGCCATTCATGGCACTATTTTCTTCCTGTCTTTCTCAACTATGACCTCCCTTGGTATGTCAAATCTTCCCTTTTACACTGATCTCCACCATAGATTGAGCCTTCATCTCTCTGTAGGTGACAAAGGCAGTGATGGTCTCCCAGGTACCCCAGGTATTCCTGGTGTCCAGGGGCAGAAAGGTGAAAAGGGCTTGCCAGGTATCCAGGGTGAGCAGGGTCAGCCTGGGGAGAGGGGTCTACCAGGGCAGTCCATGGAAGGACCCAAGGGTGACAGGGGTGTCCCTGGAGAGCCAGGAGAAAGAGGTACATTTATGATTTGCCTTTTTGCAGAAGCACATGCATATAGTGCTTTTTAATAGGATTATTAACAATTGTTAAATTGCAGTAGCAAAGGGTATGATGCGGTTTGCAAGTTTCATGCATATAACCTCTGCAGGTGCACCTGGAGCCCCAGGCCTACCTGGATTTCCTGGAAACATTGGGGCCAAAGGTGACAAAGGAGATGAGGGCTTCCAGGGGCCCCCAGGGGCACAGGGGTACAAGGGGGAAAAAGGATTACCTGGATTTCCTGTGAGTCGCTACCTTCTCCTGCCACTCTTTCCTTTTTTGCCATCAGCTCCAGCTAGATCCACAGATTTTCGATTTTGCATGGTTGTCATTTTTCAGACTCCATTCTACATATGCACTTACCAGCTAAATCTGTCATCTAACCTCTACCATTAAAGTACCTACTTTACAAGTTGACAAAGTCTGAGATTAAAAAAATGTGCCATACTGATATAAAGACAGCATTTTAAATAGCAGTTATGAACAGGTAAACAAATAAGCAGCTATCTCACCCTGATCGTTTCCAGGAAATTTATATTTCTACACACCCTGTCAGCTTTGCTTTGTTGGTTAACTGAAATATATTTCTGTAGTTTTGAAGGCACGGTGTAAATGAGAAACTCAAACATAAACCCAGCAAACCATCACTGTGGATTGTTACATAGAGGAGATACTAGTTTCTGTTTGTCACAGGGGGTAACTGGCTTGCCAGGATACAACGGTCCGAAAGGGGAGATGGGACTGCAGGGTCCTCCTGGATTTACTGGTAAGGGTAGAAAAGACTGTGCCAAATGAAGGAACAAATATTGTGTGCTGCTATAATGAATTATCCGTGAATAGCTGACTGTCCTGCTTTAATATGATAAAACTACCTACTCTCAGAGGAAGAGTGCATATCCTGCAATGACATTGCACCTGGCTTCAAAATCAGTAAGCTAATAAATGGAAATATTCCCCTGATGTATGCATTTTGTATGATGTACCAGGAATGAAAGGTGATGCTGGTTTTAGCGGGCAAAAGGGAGAGCAGGGAGCCTCAGGGCCCCAAGGAATTAAAGGTGGGTGGTGGGGCCTATGATGCCCTCTGCATTATATCTGCATTGCTGCTGCATATGAAATGGTTTAAGTACACTTAGTCCATTATATCAACTTTTCTCATATAAAATAAAGTGACTAAATACATTGCAAGATAAGCATTTTTTCAATAATTTTAGAAGTTTTGGATTATCTTTCTAGGCAATGATGGGCCTCCAGGACCACCTGGCCGGGAAATCTTTATTAAGGGGGATATTGGCCTGCCAGGAATTCCAGGGCCACAGGGTCCCCAAGGACCACCTGGACTTCCAGGAATTAAGGGCCAGCAAGGTAAAGTGACATGTCTCACTCACAGAGAGTGACATAATCCTTATGCAGCCATTCAGATCTGAGTCAGCCAGCCTTCCCTTGCTGCCAGGTGTGACCGGGTTACAGGGCATAAAAGGAGAAGAAGGGCAACCTGGTTACAATGGCCGACCTGGGATGAAGGGCGAGCCAGGGCCCATCGGGCCTTCAGGTTAGCATAGCTTTCATCTTGATCTGAAGCTTTGCTTCTCAGTCTGTGGCCAGACCTCACTCCCCATGATCTGACATCATAGGACAAAGGGGCTATCCGGGCCCACCGGGACCAGAGGGCCAGCCTGGGCAGGTAGGGCCTCCAGGACCCTCCTCCATGGATCATGGCTTCCTGGTGACACGGCATAGCCAGTCAGTGGAAGTGCCCCTCTGCCCAAGAGGAACCAGGCTAATCTATGATGGGTACTCCCTGTTGTACGTTCAGGGCAACGAGCGTTCGCATGGACAGGACTTGGGTAGGTGGCCTCAGTCCACACACCGACAGATAATGACACACTGCTTGTTTTCTTTACTGGGGCCAGGGATATGTTGCTGTCCCCTCCTGATAGTCCGATTCTATCAGTCACACAGGATTTACTCTTTGTTGCCCCTACAGGAACAGCGGGGAGCTGCCTGAGGAAATTCAGCCCCATGCCTTTCCTTTTCTGCAACATCAACAATGTGTGCAACTTCGCTTCACGGAATGACTATTCCTACTGGCTGACATCTCCTGAACCCATGCCCATGAGCATGGCACCAATCACTGGGGAGAGCATTAAGCCCTTCATCAGCAGGTGTGTGTTATGTGTGTCCGTGTTTCTGCACATGTATTTATCACTCTCTATGTCATATAGCTGTAGTTACCTGGACCTCCAGAGGTTTATTTTTCCTCATTCTTCATACTGGATTTTTTTTGCATTCCTCTCTTCAGATGCCAGTTGACTTACTTTTATACTGTTGTAAACCACAACCTCTGACTGATTTTTTAAAATCATTTTTTATTTCTGTAACTCCAGTGCTCATTTTCCATCATTCTGTCACTAAATGAATGCTTTAGAAAAAAGATTTGAATTGAATGCAGGTATGTGTACCTTTGTATGTGCATTATTGATGCTGTATGTTTCTATGTCTCGCTCATAGATATATGCGTGCGTGTTTTTGTTTATTTTTATTCACGTCACCCATCAGGTGTGCTGTGTGTGAGGCCCCTGCCATGGTGATCGCAGTACACAGCCAGACTATTCGCATCCCTCCCTGCCCAGAGGGATGGGACTCGCTGTGGATCGGCTACTCCTTTGTCATGGTGAGAGTTGTTGCTATGCAGGGGATGCACATCTTAGATTTTGGACATTTTGTTTAAACTTCACCGTGAAAACATGAAATGCTTGCATCACCCCTACAGCACACCAGCGCTGGAGCAGAGGGCTCAGGCCAGGCTCTGGCCTCTCCTGGCTCGTGCCTGGAGGAGTTCCGGAGCGCCCCCTTCATCGAGTGCCACGGACGCGGTACATGCAACTACTATGCCAACTCCTACAGCTTTTGGCTGGCCACCATCGAGGACCACGAGATGTTTACGTAAGTTGGAGCTGTTCTCCCCCTTCACTCTCCTTCTATAATAAAAGATAACCAAAGATGCAGTGACGCCAGCTCCTCCAGCTGAGTTACACATTTTCAACATTACAAATATTTTGTAAAAAAATGTGTATTTTCTTCCCTGTTTTCTAAAACTGTCCTTTGTTACACAACAAATGTGACCTGTATTTTAGTGACTAGTAAAATACACCTAAACAGAAAAGGATTCAACTCACTTCCAGTGTTTACACCCGGTGCCTGGTGTTTTTGCCATAGGTGATCAGTAACAAAGTGAGGAATATTTCATGTGCTCAGCATTCTGCATTGAATAGGAATTTGTGGAGATGATGTATTTTTATTTTGTGTGATTTTAATGTTTTTATTTTAAAGTTTCTTAGTTTTAATTTTAATCTGCTACAGAGTTAATAAATTCAAGTCCAAAGAATTTTTAAAATTTATTGTAGCTGCATCTAAGACTTTTACTGAGCCTAATCTGTAAACAAACCTGACTTACTGACTGTGACTTAGTGGAAAAAGTGACTTTGAAATTGCAAAAAAGGTTCAGACAGACAGACGTGTTGTTAAGGTGAGCAGCAAATGCCTTCTGAATGGGACAGTGACGATGTCACCAGGTCACATTCATGTGCACTGAGCAGCTTAGTATACTGTGCTTCCAGAATAGGCTGTGGACCCTGACTTGGACAAGTGCTCAGTGATGATGTGTGTGCGAGAGCACAGGGGGTCTTGAAGGAACATCTCCTGACACAAATGTCCTGTGTCCTTCCAGGAAACCTGTCCCCACCACTCTGAAAGCAGGGAACTTACGAACCCACATCAGCAGGTGCCAGGTCTGCATGAAGAGGACATAATGCAGCTGCTGCTTTGGCTCAGAACACATCCTTTTTTTATTTTTAGAAAAAAAAAAAACAATGGCGCTATTTAGTGAGGTGAAAGGCAGATTTATTGCAGTGACAGAAGACGGAAGCTGTGTCCCTCAGTGTTACAACCCAAAAGAGTTTAGGGCAGATGAGAGGAGTAGAAGCCACGAGTCCTGCTGGTGCTTTGCTGGTTGTGGAAGCAACACCCCACAACATTTCTTCACTGAATGGCACTTTGTTTATTACTGCACTGATCATATCCCCATGTAAACAGGTGTCTGTTGTAAAGGTATATGAGTGTGTCAGGTGCTATCAAGTGCTCTGTTTGCCTTTTCATACGTTCTGGTCCATTACATTTCCTTGCTTTTCACAAATACCACCTAACATGCTACAGATTTTTGTTCTTCTAAAGATGTACTAATGTTGAGACTGGGTTTGCCACAGGTGAGAGGTAAAAGGGTGCCACTGATATGTGGTACAGGAAAGGTTACTTGCTTTGTTGTAAATATATTCATTCTAAAATACTTTATACAGCACCACAGATACAGACCACTATATTAAATTTGTATGTAACTTTTTATTTATAAAAGTTAAAATATGTAGAAATGTATGTGGATTTTAAATATCAAAGAAAAAACTACCAGTATGACAAATCCAACAGAAATTTAAGTACATAAGATAATTTATTATTTAAAGGATTGTCTATTGCACACAAGCTGAGGTGTTGAGCTCCCTGCGTGTTTGTGTGTGCAGAGCATGTTCTGGGTGTGAGTTTTGCCATCATCCTACAATACCGGAAAAAAGACACATTCTGCTCTTCCCTGTTTACATTTCTGCCTGTCACAAGAAGTGTATTCATATCAGTCGGGCAGGTCAATGCCATCCTTGTCCACCACAGCCACTTCCCTTTCTGCCAACACCAGCACATGCGGAGGAGAAAAACGCCATGGAGATGGTGGGACACGTGCTTGCTGGTCACGTGAACAGGAATGACACGGTGACATGTCAGCGAGATGGACAAAGAGGGTGTCTCTGCACACATGGCCACAGCACAGCCCTTTCAGACTACCACAGACCACCAATGGCTTTGAGGTAGCATCAGCCATTTAATGTCATTTTTCACAGATGGGCCACTTGGTCAACAATCACTGTGCTCTCTGAACACATCTACCTATTGTTCCCCATGTTTGTCCTGTACTTGATGTTTTGCTCTTCAGGGGTTTCAAGATTTCATAAATGTTTGCTTTGTAAGCCACACGAACAAACAGACATCATTCCTACACTGAATTACTTGATTTATCAGACTAATTTCCTTAGAATTTTTGCAAATGTATGAATGCCTTGTTATGTTGCTTTGTCGCAGGCATTAGTTAGATAGTTTATTGATTAATTTCTGCCATTTTGGCCAGAGCTTGATGTATATATAAATTCAGGAACCCAAAACAAAAAACAAGGGGGTGGTTTTGAATATTCCCATCTAGTTACCTTATTTCAACAATGACCCTTTAGCCACCATCTCCCTCTCCTATGACCCCTGTGCCAGAAGTCTGGTCAACGTGATCTGAGTCGGTCCGGACTGCACCGTGCAACAAATTCAGCTCATTTGTGTTACATGGAAGAGTTGTTCATTTATGCAACCTTATGCTCTTATTAACATTTTAAGCTGGTTTACCAGATTATTTTTTCACCTCCAAAATCCATATTGTGTAAATCATACAATAAAACAATTTGTATAAAACATTAATGTTTCTGTTGTATGTGTAACTTCTCTAACTTTTCGTGCCCCAGAGGCCCTCACAAAAACTCTGTGCCGCCACAAGGGGGCGCAACAACCACAGCCGGGCGTCTGGTTCAGGAACTAACTGCTCTTCATCACACGGAGCTCTGTCTTTTTAACATAATATTTACCAACAGCACGTTACAACTTCAGCAAGAGACTAATTATATAACAGCAATGTTCTTCACATTTTAAAATGAGTCCTAATTATGGATGTGAAAATGTAATTGGTGGTCAAGCCCCTCCAAAATAAACAATTTAAAAGCCACCTTTAAAAATAAACTTAGAATTTTTAGGAAGATGCAGCTGGACATGAACACTTTGATTACCGGTGTTTACCGGTGTGTACCGGAGTACGAGCAGGTGACCCAGCCTCTTGCAGAGTGTTGCCAGCACCTGGTTACATCTGGGTCACAAGATCCAGCAGCAGCACCTGAGTGGAAGATCAACTTTTACACCTAGATGTCCTCCTAAGCACTACTGTTGCCCCACCGTTCCCAAAACATCTGCACTAAACACATGGAATTTAGGTTGATCAACATTACCAGGTCATCTTGGATGACGGGTCCATTTTTTTAACTCAAACCCACAGCAAACACAGGGGATCAGGATTCCTTCAAAGTCGGCTGAGGCCTGTGGCGGTCCGCTGGAGAGCCAGCTAAACCTGCGAGGACTTGCAGAGGCGGCGCGTCCTGACATTCATTGTGTTTCCAGAAAAGAGAAAAACAAAAAAGAAAGACAGGAGATTCTTTCTTCTGCAGCCAAAATGTCACCTGATCCACTTTCTCTCAGTTCCCAGGGTTGGCAATCCAGACCTGGGGGAGCAGCGCCTATGCCTCAGCAGCGCCTCTCAGTGATCACATCCTTGGCTGCAGGCAGTCCTTCACAAAAGGCCTGCTCAGCCGTGGGATTCCCCCATGATGGCCTGGAATCCAGCTTCACATCTTTGGCACCACAGCCAAATATCCTCCAGCTCAGCTCAATGGAATTGTTTATGTCGGCAGGTCCCACCTGAGAAAACTGTTTCATGTTACGTCTCATCAGTACAGCTGAGCAGCAGTTCCCACAGTCAATGCTGCTGTGCTCTTCACCTTCGTGCCACAGAGGCCTACATGCGAGCTTCTTTCGATGGGCCGCTCAGCCACCTGATCTGAGCAGGTACCTGTGAAACACATGCGCTTCTCAGAAGGAATGTGAACCTTCTGTCAGCCTCGAGCTGGCAGGAGCCGGGTGTCAGCAGAGCTGTCGGGTCAGGGGTGGGGGGGGATACCGTTACAGCACAGTCAGAACCACCATCCTTCTACTGGGATGTTGGAAGTTCTGCCCAAAGAGAGTCCTCGTGTCTACCTTTGCATATGAATCACCCAGGATTGAATTCTACCTTCTGCTGCAGTTCTGATCAAGGCGTAACCCTAAACTGCTCTGGCTGCTTTTGGAGGAAAGTGTTAGTTATGTAAAGTAAAGTAAATACAGTAATTCCTTGCATCCAAATGTAATTCATCCCTGAAAACATGTTTGATCTCAAGTGTCTATTTCCCATTATTTTAAATGGGGAAAAATAAATAAATATTGTGCTCCCAGTCCATCGGAAAACACCTATATAAGTATAAAGCCATGACTCGAGCACGATAAACACTGTAAACACCAGTTACCTCATTAGAAAAGAATTAATGTCATTAATGTGCATGTTTATACTATGTGCTGCAGTGTGTACAGTACAGCGCATTTCACGTTAGTCACTGCGTTACATGGGAGAGGAGAGGTTTGCAGCCCCACTTTAGTCTTATAACATTAAATAAAGGGAATAAAGACATGTGTCAAAGTAACCTGCCATCCACCCCTTTGTTTCATACAAAAACTGGCATTTAAAGAAATAGGTTTGTTTTAAAAATGAAATAAATGTTGTGACGCAGTGCAGATATGTTGAGACAAAGCAAAACAGGCGGGAACAGCTGATAAAACTTGTACATGCACACATAACAATAACTTGGTGTGGACGGGGCATGGTGCGCTACGTGAAAGTCTGCCTGTGAGACAGGACCCTGCCAGACTACACGGAGCTGTTACCTCCTCCAGTGGAGCTTGTGGGGAGATACGATGGGGGACTCTGGCGCTGACTGGGGGAATCGCCTTCTTGAGATGCAGCTGGACAGGGTGACGGGCAGAGAAATAGCCTACATTTGTTGCGAGGGTCACGGGATGGAAGGGCCATACCGGTAGAAAAGCGTCTGTTAGAGGAAACAGTGTCTGTTAGTCCACCATTTGTTGTCAGGGTGAATTAAAATGCGGCCCATTTCTAAACCTGCCCTGAGCTCCTGTGTGAAAGGACACTCGCCAAGCAGGGACACAGACACAGAGTGAGACGGACAAGAAGACATTTTTAACCCAAATATGCACGTGCATTTATTTACTTTTTTAGTTTTATTTAATTAGCTGGCACTAAAACAGCTTACAATGATTTACCCATCTATATGGCCAGGCAATTTTACACTGCAGCAATTCAGGGCAAACACCTTGATCAAGGTGCTTGCAGCAAGGAGGTCAGTTTTAAACACGAGTCCTTCGAGAGCAAAGTTACAGCTCTAACGGCTTTGCAAACTTCGCAGTGCTTCTGCACGTCATATGGGAAGATATTAATTAAAACATCACAAGTTAGTTCAGGTCTTTGCTTTTGAGTACAACAACCATTCATTATGGATTTGAACCCCAAACCTTCTGATCACTGGTGCAGCTCACCAACTCACAGCATGTTTAACACCAGTCAGAGAAGCGGGTTGATAAAGACCAACCAGGGGAGCATTACTTGGAGAAATATGTGTTTTTTCAAGGTTTTTGGGGAGGGGGCATAAAGGGGGAGGCCCCTTCCACAGTTAACAGGGTTTCCATTAGTTGCCCTGTAATGAGACTGTAGTCCGAATACCCTGGATCCTTAGTGGTTGATCCAGGATGTGTTCTCTCACCACCAGTTCAAAGCTTCACCATTACAAACCAAAGAATGATGCTGATCCCAGGTCAGGTGGCCAGGGATAATGCAGCCAAACTTTAGGATTGCAGCTGCTGCCAGTGTAGAAGAAAATGGGCAGCCAAACATTACATGTCATGTCAGAGGTCACCAGAAACAAGACACAGGGCCTGAGACAACAGGACTGACAATTCCAGGGGTAGAGGGAGGTGGAGGGAGACAATAAGAACACAAAGATACTCCTCTTCTTGTTGCATCAGTCATTCAGCTGGTCCCCAGAGCCAGGTTTTAAAAATAAAACTGTGAGGCATCTGGACATGTGTTTGTGTTCCATCAGCTCTTTCAAACCAAAGAATCACACCAAAAGAAGATTGGAATCACTGGCTTTCACTCCATAATGGTGACACTGTGAGTCAGCAGGATGGCAGGGGCCATTGTTGACTTTCCCAGTTAGAGTATTGCTTCTGGGAGACACGTAAGCAAGCTGTTTTGATGGATTCTGCCCCTTTCCGGAATATACATGTGAAATAGTGTAGAAAACAAGTTTGAACAGCCAGTACAACTGGGCACCACTCTGACATGTTAAAATTACAGGGGGACAATTTATGACCTCGGTAAACAAGCATTAAGCAGAGGTCACAGTTGCAAGGATGGATGTCTCCAGAATAAACACAACAACCATCTGGGACTGAATGTACATGGAACAATGATTGAAACGGCACCAACTCTGATCACAGGATCAGCTCTGCCTTTGTTCATTGCTAAAGTCGGAGCCAACCATCAGATCAAACATCTCACAGACCCCTCCAGATTCTTCACTGTCACCCTGGAAAGGGAAAGTGCCATCGGGCGTCAAACCGTAGACTTTGTCATAAAAAAACAGGTCTCCTTTCGCATAAGGATCTCACAACCTTTTGGCTGCATGAGCCACCAGTGCTTATAGAAACTTCTGCTCAGTGGAAATGGCAAAGGGGACGGCTCATTTGTCTTGCTTCTCCAGGTGGAGCAGCTCTGTGTAGATCTGTTTCCACCTGCAGTGGGGCAACATAATAGCTCTGGTTTAATGGAGTAGGGAGCTCCAGTCTCCCCTTCTTCACTGGCCACCTTGTCAGACCTGCTCCATTTCCTACATGCACAGCCTCCAGACACCTGGATTTCAGGTGTGCAGTCACCTGCTGAGATTTATGCTCCTCCTCCTCACCTCAGGATGAACGCAGACACAGAGCTCTTTCCCCCATCGCACCTCTTTTTCATCCTGTCTCTTTATACACATAACCCCAGGCAGTGCTGAGGACCTGAACTTTATCCAGCATAGGGCACTAGCTGAAACAATGCGAAGATTTAACCTGCACTACGGCCAGTGAGTCATTACTTTGCATGTAACGCTGTTTCACCCCCTTTTAGTTAATTCTTCATCTGTTATTCGTGCCACTCCATGTAATGAATCTACTCCATAACCTTCCAGAGTGGCTTGTAGCCACACTTTTGTTGCTCTGTGAAAATACAGCAGTGCTGCTTGTGGCGCAGACGCCGAGCAAGGACAGTAGTGGACTTTGCCACTCACGTGAAGGCACCACAGTGGGTAAAAGGGCAGGAATCCGAGTCAGCTGCCGCTTGCATATTTGCCGAGTGTCTGTGGCACAGTGGATGAACCCTGTGTTCCGAGCTGTGTTCCAGTTCAGCCTTTGGATTGTAGGTTAGTCAAAAGGCACAGCATGAAGTAAAGGTCCCTAAAGCCAGCCTTGGAAAAACCCCTCATCCCCCTCAAGATATGGTATTCTGGATGTTGAGCTGATCTCCTCATTGGGATGAAGGACTCAGTGACCATGGCTAGGCCTGTGAGCCCAACCAAAAGAAGCAGAAGCTAGCACAACCAAGGCAAACAGTGGTTCCCAGCTGACATGGCTTCAACATGAAGATGGAGCCCTTCCCATTCAAACAGCACCCTGCATGCTGGAGGTCAGTTACTGGGCACAGTGCAGAAGGACATGCAAGTATGAGTGATTTAAATATAAATTCTGCTTACAAACCCAACTAAGTGTGGCATTAAAAAGTTGCTAAATACCAGGTTTAAGCCACACTCTGACCATTCACAATTATGGTGGCAGCTTTGCATGTGGCCGCTCACCTGTTTACAAACAGCTAAATAAAGTCTGTATGGAGTTAGAGGTCTGTGTGGGACTGGGGTCAACTCCCTGGTCACACTGAGCCAAAGACAATACCCAACTCCGCATACCTGTTGGCTGGAGCGCTGGAGGGCTCAGGCGACAGGGGGAGACTCAGCAGCAGAAGACGAACATGTTTGCTGATGCTCTTTATGCACTGCAATACTCATAATTCCTGAGGGGATGATGGGAGAAGAGGCCGGAAGACAGGAAAGGGGGATGAAAAAAGGGGATGAAACGAATCAAGACATGTCAGTGTCAGCCGCGATGAGCGCGACTGCAAGAATGCAGAAGCAACGTTGCCCCCACAGAGTGACCCGAATAATCCGATCCATGAATTCACCTGGAAATTAAACGAACCGCTTCTGGTTCGTGCAGATACTGGCTCGAGGTTCACAGCAGCAGTGGACTGCTGCAGTTTAATCGGTCTTTAATCTTGATGAAAAGAGGCTTTTGTGGGTTTAGCTGCTAAAATGCCAGGCATGTCAATACCCTCGTGCAGACAAGCCCTTACTGGTCAGACAGCAAAACCGACTGATGCCATTGATAGTTTACGCTAAAATACTGACCTCAGATTTACCTGTGAGTCATCAGCTCTGTACCTTCATGTATAGCTGTCTGATTTCAACATACATGGCGTCACCTCTGTACTTAATCCAAATTACATTTTAATAAACCCCTTTACTATTGTTATTATTTTGCTTCATTTTGTTTTTGTAACAGGGTCAGGAGAATTGCCTTTAAAAAATAAGCCATCACAAAGTACATTGGGGGGGCACACTTCAGTATCTGAAGTCTTGTCTACTAGTTACCCATGAGGAAGGACGCTCGATAGATAAATGTGAGCTGGACCTCACCTTCAACGAATCCTTCTCCGAAAGGGATGTTACTGGTTTTGTAAGAATGTTACTGTTTCTGCAACTCCTGCCAAGCATACAGAAGTCATATTTTTGCCTTTTGATGACTATGTGGGCCATACCTCCTTTGCCGCTTGAGTGGCCTTGTTCTGAAGGTGGCAAAATGAATCATAGGAGCTGAGCCAGTTGTGAATGAGAGCTGAAGACCCTTCCTGGTTGGGTTCTCAGAGAAACACGAGAAATTTTCAGTCCAAATGTTCTCCTCGGTGTTCGCAGCAATGACACACGCATGGTGAGCAATGAATATGCAAATTCCAAATGATGAACGGCACATTCTTCACTAAGGCTTATTCTCAAGGGTCCCATCCTGGAAAAACAGTAATGTTGCGTCTGTCAAAGATGCTGCAAAAACAGGATCAACACCAGATGGGTGAAGTGCAGGGTCTCACGTGTTATTAAGTGGGAGTCAAAACCCAACCTTTAGCAAGAGGAGGGCTGGCAAATGACTTTGTGGGGGCCACTAACAGTGTTTTTTATGGAAAGTGTGACGCTTGTTTTGATGGGATTTGAGCTGAGCCTTTGAACAAGGCCTTGGGGGCCTCTGGCAACTGGCCAGTGGAAACAGCTCTGCTGCAGTGGCTGACCCAGAGTGCAGTGCTGGGGGTAGTGCTTTGGGGAAGGTAGGTGGACCTCCAGAACAAACCCGTACACGTGAAGCCTTCTGGGTCAGAGAATAAATGTTGCACCCCAGACTGGACAGAAGGTAAAAGATGGAGGAAGGAGACCAGCGAATTACATGCACAGGAAAAAACAAACTGTGACATAATGCCCATTTTAGTTGGTGCGCATATGGTGGCTGGACTGTGGAAGGGTTAGGGAAGCTCATGCCCTGCAGCACTGTAGAGGAGGAGCAGTGTGGCCGTCTCTCATCACAAGGTACTATTAGGCAAAGCTGAGCCACAGCTGCTGCTTCTAAACAGCACAACTGCAAAAAGGAAAAACAGTTGCTTGTCTGGAAATAAAATACGTGGCCCTGTATAATACCCGAAATTAAGTGTCTGAACAACACGCACATTAATTTACTAACATTTTTTCTCACCACGAAACCTAGTAGAGGTCTGACTAGGCAAGTCAGGATCTATCAGCATGATTATGGCTGACTCCCTGGGCAAAATGTTCTGCAGGGCCCCCCATTGCAAAGCCACCCCCTGGAGGCAGGAGAACCTGATTGATGGACCACTCTTCCATCCTGCCTACTTACTGAACTCAGTTTTATGGGTGCCTTGTTCCCCAGATATCAACACACGATCATCATAAATTATGGCTCCCCAGCTGCCTGTCGCAGGCAAGCCCTTGCCTTGAGTCCCTGCCACAACACCCCTCCTGCTTATTTACAAGCCAGTTTTATGGCCTGCTGGCCCCTGTGGCTCATCTGGGGGATAAGTGATATTAAGATACTCAAATAACATACTGTGGTAAAATTCAAACATATTGCCATATACCACACCCCATTAATCTGGTGTCAGCACAATAAATAGAAAAGCACAATAAATAAATCCACGCCGATTTACTCTGAAATAAATGATGCTTCAGTAAACCAACAGCGGCCAAGTAGCCCGGACTAGTCCTGTTGAAATTAAAAGGTTGCATCCTTCTGAGCATGGAATGAATGAGAGGTATTATTGCTTATTCAGTGTGATGGGACATGTATATGTGGACCTTCGAAGGCCAGCACTGTAATGGTTAAACATATTTAACTGACCTATTCTAGACACAACACAGCACCAGACTTCACTAGGGACCCTAAAGCTCACCTTACACACTGGTTTCTGCTATGTTTCTAACATTTAGGCATAAAAACAACAGTGTTTCAGAACAGTGGATGTTCCGGCTCCAGGGTAGAATTAACACTGCACGCCAGCTTCAGAACACAACAAGACTGCAAAGTATGTCCGCTCAGTGAAGTTAGGAAACAATGCACTTTACTACTGACGTGCCTACACTGGCCCTGTGTGAGAGGACTGGCTTGGTTACGCAACCAAGCCAGAACTGTGTGAGAGAAGTGGGCCCTTGCTGTTATTTCCAACCCTTGAGACAGGAGCTCAGTGAAGTTGATGCTTTCTGAGAACGATGAGGGCAATTTGTTTGTTGTTTGCAGTAGGATAAGAAAGCTTATTATGTTTGAACTGGGCCACATTGGCCTTCGACCCAGACGAAGGGGTAAATACAGCAAAGCGCTGTCGTCCAACTACTTAACGGATAGAATTTACAGCTTGACCCTTGAGTTTATAAAAACACTTAAAGGGTTGGGGACGCGAACATATCACCACCTAACACAAAAAAGAAAAAATCTGTCCCTCTGCTACAGTTGAAGTTATTAAATTAAGATTTAACTTATAAAGGTTAAATGAGTTGTAGCCTAAGGATTCATTTCTGTAGACTCACTTTCATTTTGTTCAAACATTTCATCAAATGAACAGCTCAATCTTTTTTTCTGCACCAGAAGACACAGATAGAGGGAATGTGGACCGACAGCCAGATGTTCCATGTCTCCACCGGAGGTCTTTAACTAGAGGCCGGATATAAGGGGCTTCCCTGTGTTTATTTTGCAATAAATTGACAATAACAGAGATGGCTGTGAAGTGAAACAGTCAAAAAGAATCCGCATTACAACAAGTAGATGTAAGAAATTCAAATCTGCCCATTAAATATCGCACACAGCCATGGCTTCACCTGCTGCCAGCCAGGGCCACACAGGATTTTTAATGAGCTTCTTAAAGATGGAGCTTCAATTTGCACCAGGGAAGAGGGAGAGCAGTTTGCAGAAAAAAGAACCATGCAAAGAAAGGACCAATTAAAAAAATGAAGGATAAAAGACACTGAAATGTTGACAGAAGCATAAATAAAACACACACTTTGCAGTTTAATTGGTGTTTACAGGGGGAACTGTCTTATGCTGATGTCCTCCCCCCCTCGTGCTTTCTGGTGAATGGACACACGCATAAAACACCGCTGGAAAAGGAAGTGCAAGAACAGAGAAATACGATGAATAACTATGTCCACCAGCAAGGTCCATTGAGAAGCAGCAGGAGATAATTTACTTTATGCTATTTACGTTATTTAAAGCAGGACCCAACCCTGGCCCATGAATCCATCTAACCTCAGTTCTCTCACCCTCGATCACTGTCACACTGCAGGGGAAAGGACAGGATAACTTTTTTGACCCACTCCAACCTTTGACCTGGTAGTAAATAGCAACAGAACTGGAAAAAAAAAAAAGACAAACAAACTCTAGACCAAGCTGCTTTTGTGCCCAAATCGTATGAAAAATGTGGGCTGGAAGGATAAACTTCTTCTTGGGGCTGGCAGCAGGGTTTTCCCTGTTCGTGGAACATGCACACAGGCTGTTGGAAAAAGTCATTCATTGTAATACAATTCCTCCTTTAGGTGAACCCAAGCGGAGGTATATGAGAGGAACATAAAAGATCGCAGAACCCAGAAATGTGGGTTTGATACACGTTGGAAAAAGGCATCATTGGTTTTTTATAGCAAGATAATTTACTGCAGAATCTACTACACAGAAGGCAGCAAGACAGTTCCAGCCCGCTTTTTCTGAGCAGAGTTTACATGTGTTTGCTCACAGAAGACAAGCAGTTATTGGTATTTCTCTCGTTACCAAAACCCCAAGATTTTACTATTTTGATCTTCTGGGGCATTCTGGACTCATAAGCATTTCTGGCATTTAAATGCACGAGTGCCGAGGACTGACCCTGTCCATGTCACCATGTCATCTGCATAACATCTCACATAATATCTCACTCATTGCTTTTTCTGGACAGGCTGTGTTTTTTGCAGTGTTGGCAAAATGGCAACACAGAGAGAACACTGGTTTCTGACTTGTCACCAGAAGGGGGAATAAATGACAAGACCAACTAAGCAAGTTTGGACTGCAGTTTAGTGACCACCAGTGGTTGTGGAGTGAATTTGGGATGAGCCCTGAAGAATCTGAATGTCCCCGGTTCATCTTCATCTTCACACTGGCTTTTGCTTTGCTCTCCGCATCAGAGGACAGACGCTACGCTTGTACATGTAAATTCATCTGGGTTTGGTCCATTGTCACATTATGCTCTTGTGAAATCGTGTTCCAGTTCCTACAGAAAATGTTATCACAACCGGTTTTCCACCTCCAATTTTCCACCGACACATTAGAATGGAAAAGAAGAAGTAGGCGTGGAAGTCAGAGACGGAACCTTGATCCCAGGTCAAGGTCATGTGACAATGAAAGATGTCATACGATGGAACACCATCTCACAGATTATATACGAGAGCTCTGTTAAGATATATCGATAGCAATCTTGGGGACCTCGTAACGGTTCACGACAGAACATCCATGACAGGATAAGGCAAACTGAAGTGGAAATTGGTGTATTGTTGTTGCTTTCCTGCATAAAAAGAAACATTCTTTGAACAGCTCCATTGGTATGACAACCTCCTGTGGAAGAGAGATGGGGGTGTCTGTGACAGCTTTCTGTAAGTATCAACTTGGCCTCCAAAATCTGATGCTTCTCACCCTCATTTCCTAACCCACCAGCCTTAAGCACTGTGTCAGCGTCCTTCACTTCATTGAGAGATGTCCACTCACACTCACTCACTTTCCTCAGCTGCTTCTCCTTGTCAAGGTGGTGCCAGGCCAAAGTTTCTTCCAGAACCACAGGGAGATAATCCAGGCAGGGTGCACCCTGGATGGGATACCAGTCCATCGGGGGGGGGGGAGACACACACATGCACTGACACACTACTGGCAACCAGAAAATATCTTGGGATGGGAGGAAACCCATGCAGACACAGGATGAAGAACAAATTCCACACATACTGAGCTGTTTTCAAGATGCTGTTTAACCAGTAAACATTGCAAAATTAGTGAAATAAGTTTAATGGTTTTCACCATCATCATCATCTAAATATGACAAGATGTGCTTAAAAAAAGGATAATTACATAATAATTCTGATCAAGATCTCTAAATCTCCACCACAGTCACACCTACATAATGCTGAACCTCAATATACTCACTTTTTTCCCACAGTTTTCTGACTGACAGCTCAATTCAAACAGGCTGCTGAAAAAGGACAGCGACACCGAGCCGGTGGATCAGTCAACTGTGATGAAAAATTGAAGGCTAGATGACAAACTTGAGCAACCATCGCTCTGTGCTTTATAGACCCAAAAGCGTGGTTCCTTTCAAAATAATATGGTGTGCTCAACTATGAATTCATTTCCAGAGTTGATGTTCAAGTCCTGGATGTCACCACAATGCATAAACAACATGGAATATATAACACAGAAGCTCAAACACTCCCCACATGCAGCTACTTCTGAACAGACACCTGACATTTAGATAGGGAATAAAAGCTTTGTGCGAATTTGGGCCCAGGTTCTGTACACTGTGTTCTGTCAGGGAGGCTTTGTAAAAAAATAATAACTGGAGAAAAATAAATGCTCAGGTCCACGTGCCAAAGTCTGGCACGTGGCTACAGAGACGGCTGCACTCGTCTGCTGGCCAAAGTATCACGGGGCATGTATCTGCTCATCGCTGGCCATTAACTGGAAGCTGGTGCTGGTGAGAAATGATATTCTGGTGTCAACCAAGTGTTTGTTGGAGAATTGCAGTAATAGATGCACCCTTTTTGACACTCACTGCAACACACAACTCTTCGCAAAACCAGTCCAGTCTCCAGAAAGCGGGGAAAAATTCTAGATTATTTTTGAGGACAGCAAGTTTAGATTCTCACACATCTGTCAACAGGGAAGTGGGCTTGTAAAGGGTGACACTTTCCTAGAAGAATCACAGCTGTGATCTCCGGCACCAAAATAGAAGGACCACATTAGCCTACAGTTCAGTTATATAACTGCCATCTGAAGAAAGTTTAGAGGTTGAAGGCATGGGGGGTGAGATAAGTGGAGAAAAGCCTGCAAACGTCAACTCCACCATGAGTGTCACTGGGATAGAGACCATGATATACCAGGCAGAGACAGATGCAGGATGGGGTTGTGTTTATCTCCACCAAACACCGACTACTTCTCTTCCAAATAGCAAATACCAAGAGCTATTATATGTTACTTTGTTAGCAAAACTAAACTTATGGCCCTGGAACAGTTCCCACTGTCTTATTTTTCACTCATCACCCCAAAAATACAACTTGGATGAGGTTTTGGTGTAATTTGCTGGGAAGCCTGTGTTTTAGCTCTGCTAGCAGTTAGTGGTTAAACGTACAGTGAAAACAGGAGGAAAGTGATTTGGACAGTGAAGAATGAGGAAGTATGACGGCTTGTTCAACTGAACTTAAGTGACAGGCAGTGTGTATCCTGAGGTGTATAGTGTGTGTATAGTGAATAGTGTATTTTAAGGGAATGTTAAGTTTGTGTACCAATGTCATAATACGTTTCTGCAGAAGTCGCAAATCTTGGCAGTTTGAAACAAACACTAACTAATGGACTTTGAGGTAATATAATAGCTTCTCGAGGTTTATTGTCATTTCCGCCATGTGAGCCTAAGATGTAGGTGAGTAACATCAGAATGCGGAGAAGTGATGTGTTGTGAACTGCTAAACAAACTTCCATAAATATCCATCAAACTAAGAGTAAATAAGGTGATTCTGTTTCCGCAAACAATAAGAATGACTAACTGAGCAGACTTTTCTTGCCTTCTCTTGCTTGTTCTTAATTTCTCCGGCAAAAAGGGGCCCATTGTACACAACGGTCCATTTTAACTCAGGACCTCGAGACAATTTCTCTTCTGATGAAGATTGATCGCTGATTTAATTTGGTCACAGAAGAAGTAAATCTGTTTGTTCAAACATTTATCATCCTTATCACATTAATACAGACGGCTTTTCCATGTGGTTTTACAGCTCTTATCGAAAGACTTACTGCATCAAAGACTTATTTAATGGAGAACCTCTGAGGGTGAAACACTCAGGCATAAGAGTATGCAAATGATCTCAGCATGAACGTCCCCCAGTGTGACATCCCTTTGTGTACACAGCTGCTTGTGTTGCATGTGGAGAGCTCACCACAGCACTCCTCAGCGGAATGAAGCCGTTTATCCTCAGTGGAACCGAGCCTGACTCTCGCACCTGCTGCTGCTGCCAAACACCAAAACGCACAAGGTGGGACTTTCCTCTTCTTGAGAACAGCAGCCCTGAAGTTTGAAGACCAACTGCAATGATCAGCCAAATTAAAGTACCAACATGTGCCCCCTTCAGGGACCCGTACTGGGCACTCCCTCAAGGCAGATCAAGAACTTTTATCCAAAAAAGCCAAATGACTCAGTCGTTCATGCACATCTCACAATATCATCAGAGGAAAAGGGGCACAAAGGCATAAATAGTGGCCTTAATGGTGTGTGAAGTCAGTGACAAGCTTGTACATGGACAAGCAAGCTGTGGTTCATAATTCAGTGTCAGTACAGAATGAGGCAAATGGAACAATGTGTTCATTATGCAAAGCTGGAAAACTACCATCTGGGACATCCATTTCATTTAACATAAAATCAGATGCGTTTACAGCCAGTTCTCCTTTGCTATTGCCCAGAAAAAATGAAACTGCCAGATTTTTTGGCCGTGCTGGTAAACTAGCTTCATGGAAAATGGTGCTTCCTTAAAAACCAAATCCATGATAGGGGCACTAAGAATGTAAACTTATAAAAGTCAGAACCATTGTTCTCACAAGCGCATCTGGATGATGCACGCAGAACGCCGGTCCTTACCTGAATGCACTGGGACTCCAGCGGAATTAAATTATCACAGTGCTGACCTGACATTGACTCCTACCTGATGTCACCTGATGGATAGTGGAAAAAGCAGCACTGCTGTGGAAAGCTCCAGAAAAAAAGAGCAGAAGCACATTTTCAATTAAATTAATTGACAAACTGATGCACAGAAGTTCCTGAGGTCTGTTTTTCATGTGACTCAGTGTGTGTGTGTGTGTGTGTGTGTGTGTGAGTGCTAAAGGCACTGCCCGTCTGTGGACATTTTTAATACAGATGAAGTCAACAGCTTCAAAACAAGAATACTTGCTGACGTACAAATTGCTTTACATAATTAAACATTCCTTTCAAAAACAACTTTCACAATAAGCAAGCCTTTTAAATCATGTTTTGGCCTTGGGCTGCTTTCAAGAAGAAAAATATCTTTTAACCTTCAGAGCCTGAAAATCATTTTTGTCATATGCTATAAACAATATAAATCACTTGTGTAAATGAATATTAAATCCATCATACCACAGAAGCTGGATGTATGCCAGTCGAGACACCAACACAATTAAATTTGTACTGTAATGTAAAAATAGTGAAAATCAAATTGATGATATTTAAATAATATGAAAATGTTCAGATACGAGAAAACTACAAGCACTTGCTATTTGGCACAAAAGTACAAAAACAGTGATGTTATGTGATGATGATTTCAAAGGCTTATTTGATAGTCTGGCTCACTGTGGTCAGTGGCTTTGAACTGCTCCTCTGCTGGTCTTGCTCAGGGTTTAATAAATTCCTCAAAAAGATAAACCACGGAAGAGCAGAGTATAAATATATAAGTGCACACTTTAGATGAACATGAGAAGACCAGGGTCATTCAGTGGTTGTATATGTGTGCATGTATTGCAGAAGTGCTGCGGGCTCATACGTATGGCACACGGGGGCTGAGACCATCGCCACGGAAACAGAGATGGGCTCCATATTCCTAAGAGGAACTAGGGCAGAGGTTCAGCTTGGAAATGCAACACAGAGCAAGATGAGGCAGGCTGAGGGCGTCTTCTGTACTAGCCTTCCGGGCTCCTTCAACAGCAATGTTCCAGGAGCCTGTGCTTCCCGGTTCACTCACAGTCCTGGCCTCTGGCCCACAATCCTTCACTCTGGTGCTGAGGAGAACGTTAGCAGAAGCTGTTTCAATCACTCATCTACCAGCCTGCTCACCTACTTATTTCTAAAAAGACATGGGAACATATTTAGGTCTACCTAATTGTGTTATGAAACACACGGATCTTGTATTGCAGCACTTTATTAAACTATAAATGTGTTGATGCCAAATAAGTTCATTCAACACAGACACCCATACTTTGGTTTACTTGATAAAGGGACACCTGTCATTAAGTCCCACCTGACTCTTAAGTAGTAGGTGTGCGTGTTTGTGTGTGTGTGTGTTTGTGTGTGTGCGTGTTTGTGTGTGTGTGTGTGTGTGTGTGTGTGTGTGTGTGTGTGTGTGTGTGTGTGTGTATGTGTGTGTGTGTGTGTGTGTGTGTGTGTGTGTGTGTGTGTGTGTGTGTGTGTGTGTGTGTGTATATGCACCCTGCTGCAGAACAAACATACACTTTGGTTCTGTCTTCTTTCAAACAGTTGGAGCAAAAGCACAGCAAGACAACTTGCAGATTGTCTACCCTTAGAATAGATCTTTAGTAGATCCCCTCCTTCACCCCACCACCCGCCGTTTCATATTCTCCCAAGGTACCGCCACATGATGGTATTTATTCCCATTCTACATAAGCCTTCCTTCAAAGGCATCAGCTTGGACGGAGAAACAGTTACTCCACAGATATCTGGCTGGGAAGACTTGTACGTCGTCCATCGATCTGAATCACTTTGCACCATTTCTATTTCCAGATCCAGGCTAAATAAAAAACAAAAAGATATTCTAATTTAAGCTCACGGTTTAAACTCCATTTACATTTCCCATTTTAGACAAAAAAACTGCAAAAACCTTAAGGCAGGATAAGCGCTCCTATGATCAGAAAAGCCGTATATCTCTCAGCATGACTGTGCCAGCTCTATCGTCACACCATTTACTGTCACAATTTGTTACAACTGCAAAGATGTTTAGCTGTCAGACACACTAAAATTGTGATATATGTGTCTGTCATATATGTGTCAAATTGTCTTTTTATTTTAAGGACAATATGGACCCTAATCAACATTTTGCTGCAATGACTGCATACACAGCAGATCATACACACTGAGACATGCTGCCTATGTTAGCATTTTTCTTTCTAATCATTTTCTTGATTAAAATGAATAATTGCAATTAAAACATTCCATAATGGAGAGCGTAGAACAGTCTGCGTCAATTACAGAATAATTTATCCGCGGCTCTGATTAGAGATGTCAGGTATGAACCTGCGATTGCAAAAGGCAGCTGACAGAATCCACTCCTCGTGTCTGACGTGAGGATTAAACTCCTCTCCCCACCTCCGCCTGACAGAGGACCATGTTTCCTTTTCTCTTTTCACATTTCTCACCCCCTTTACAGAGAACTGTGAACATTTGTTTGTCATTTAAAAAAGCATCTGTATTGAATTATTGCGCAAAAGGCTTAATTTGGCCTTGAAGCTGTTGTGCCAAGTTTTGTTTTTTCCTCCATTCTCTTCATTTAGAGGCATTGAATATATTAACCGGTACAATATTGTAATGTCATACACAGTTCTTAACAGACCCGTTCTAAGGAAAATCACAGAGCACTCCAACACACACCTACAGAAACACACGTACAAATGCAGGCCAGTGCCTGTGTTCATATAGCAGAAGTAGGAGGTTAATTTTTCAGTCAAATTGTGCCGTACAACCAGATAATCCATCCATCCATCGTCATTAACCACTTTATCACGGTCAGGGTCATGGGAGTCTGGACTTTGTATAATCAAATAATATGTAATCATACCCATATACAGTACTGTGCAAAAGTCTTAGGCATGCAACTTCAATGTCTGTTGAGAAGTACAGGTAGATTCTTATCTACCATCAGGGAGGTTTCTGGTTGGTCCCAAATTCATTGTGCAGCCTGAGAATGACCTCAAACACCCAATCTCAGTCATACAGAACTATCTTCAGCAAAAAGAAGGAATCCTGCAACAGCATCTCAACATGATCGAGTCAGTCTGGGAGGACATGCAGAGACAGTCAAAGTCTGCAGAAGAACTGTGGCCAGTTCCTCAAAATGTTTGGAAGAACCTACCAACCTTTACAGGTTGCTCTACAGGACCACTTTGTGAATCACACAGCTGAGGTATCTATGACTGGAGGATACCCACAGTGGAGGAGGCCCACTAGCACACCAGGAAAGAAGGCTCTAGGCTTCCATCCAGCAGTGTGGGAGGGATGGTAAGCCTTCCTCTTTCTCCTTCTCCTGCCTTGTACTGCTGACTGTCATCATGCAAAGCCACCATGTCCGGGTGAGTCACTGCAACACAAGTGGGAGGTGCTGTGTCATCCCATGCCTCACTGCCAAAACGTGTGTCGTGACCTAAAATTCAGCAAAGCACAGCCACAGTTACTACTAATAACAACGTATGTGAACAACAAAGTCGTGTTCAAGTGCGACTTCCTCGCTGAGGCACACATATTCACCAGGGCCTGACGCACAGCTAGAGTTGGAACGTTCCACCAGCATCCTCCTGAGTGGCTCAACACCACCTGGATGACGAATGAGTCGACTGCAAGACCTAAGCGATAAGGTGCAGCCTGAGCTTCTCATTTCCCTGGCTGATGCTGTGTATATCCAGATCAACCCAAACACACACGACATTCCCCACACACACATACCGACAGGCAAACCACACACAGCTCTTAAAATATAGAGCCAGTATTCTCGGTAGATAACTAATATTAGTTTATTGCAGAAGCACAATTTCTCCAACTACCTAAAGATGCAAAACAGCCCCTTATTTTCCTGTGCCACACTGATTAAAATGCCACAAGCCATGTGTAACACTTATAGGACTTTAACAGAGGCTGAAGGTGACATTTGTTTAAGGCAAATCGGCAAACCTGGCCTGTTATTTGCACCGATGAAACTGCTTCATGTGCCTGGAGACACAGGAGGGACGTGTGTGTGGGTAGGATGCCAAACTTGGACTTGGGCTTAATGTTTAATGATTTGGCACATTGGAGAACACAGAAAATGATCTATAGAAAGCTTTAATAAACATCAAGTTACAGAGTGGTTATTTGGTAATGGCATTTTCTTTAGAAAACTCTTTTCTCTTATGTGTGGTACCGCCAATGTAAAAAAAATCATACTTCAGGTGTTTTTGATTGTTCCTATAGCCTTTCACCTGTGTACAACCCAATATTACATATATATAAAATTACTTATTTCAATTAACATACTGTGCTTGCCCCTAAATGACAATGTCACTTTTAACCATTGTCTGACCCCCAGTGTGCTTAGTCTTATAATGAAACCTCCCATCTAATCCAAGATAATATTGACTACCATTTCATGTTGCTCTGTTCCTCAACTCTCACCAGTCTGACAATGATCTGATGTTATTGCCCTTGCTGTATTCGGCCCGAACAAGATTATAAGGAGTTCCGTCTTTCAACCCTTTCCAACTTTTCCCCACCCCTGGTTTTACATATTGACTAAGAGGGTAGCAGCAGCAGAGGCCCATATTGCATCTCTCTCTGGGATCAGGACAGGAGGAGTGAGAGGGAAGTCTGTTCCCTATTTGTCCCTCTTAACTCTCTGTCACTTCATTGCGTCATGGAAGTTGCACATTCCCATGACCAAAGTGCTTGCTAGTTACCAGTCCCCTTCCTGTGCAATAAACAGGGAATGTCAGACTCGACACAAATTCCCTTTTCCCTAACCGCACTGTTATGTCCTCTCCAGAGGACTGTGTTCAACAGCGGCAGGTGGTGGGTCACAAAAACGGACCCCGTGAGCAGGGTCTTTTACTGTGAGGCCACAAGGCAGCATTTGGACATGGAAAACAATCTTTATGTCCTGCAGTTTGTGAGCTGAGACTCTCCTCTCCTGTCAGGTCCCTTGGATCAGAATAGAAGAAGAGATGGAAGGTTGTGACTGTCTGTCATTTGAAACGAGCGCCAAACTCCAATGAGCCCCAGCACACATGAATAAAAACACCACAGTCAAATGAGGCTCTCTGGGTTTGTAGTTCTTACCTTTTCCAGGTTCACTTCCTGTACAAGACTCTTTAAACTGAATAACATAGTAGATACGAAAACTAATTTCTTCAAGACAAAAGAAAAATACAATCAGGAAGGACCCACACATTTCCGGTCATCGCCTCTTCTCCCCGCGCTTCCTGACAGCGAGATGCTAATAGCACAGCGTAGGAGAGAGTGGGAGTGCTTGTAGGAGTCGTCAGCAGCGGTACGAGTGTGGGTGTCGTAACCACTCGTACCCAGTCATGACAGTTTTCATTCAGTGGGTGAGAAGCAGAGATGGTAGTGTGTGGATTCAGTCACTCTTGTGGGCGATTCCTGGCACAACCTCATGCCTATGTGGTATAAATAGCAGCGGCCTCTGTGGTAGCAGTGGAGTTTACCATAGCAAGAAAATAGAACTGACCAGAGAAAGGTTTAAAAAGTCTTGCAGAGAACACCTGAGCAGAAATGTTGCTACAAAAGTGATGACAAAGAAAGTCTGAGCTCTGTCTTGAGGTGCTGCCTCATACGGCTTTATTGCTCATTATCACACACAACACTGTCCCATTCAGTCGGTTTCCAGTCACAGACACCCTCATTATGTATTCATTTATCATCCCTTAACTTGTACGACATCAACTACGCTCAATCCCTGAACTACTGAGACGACAAAACCAGGGAAGGGACACAGAAGCAGGGTGTGTTTCCAAGGGGATCCCGATAAATGCTTCACCAGGGTGTCATGTGGCTAACTTTGAAAGTCACCAGTGATCCTGGTGCCAAGTGCTTGAAGCTGCGGTCTGTGTAGTGTATTCCACTACAGAAAACACCCACCACTTTTCCACCTCTTCCTGGTCCAGATCCAAAGTCTGCTAGGTACCTGATTCAGACAGATGGTAGGGCTGAAACAAGTTGATGTTTTTTTCCATTTGCTTATCGAGTAACCTTACCCATAATGACCTGTGACTTGTTTCCAGGATCCGATTCCCTTCTGCTGGCTGCAAACAGTCTCCAGTCCTTCAGTGGCCACACCTGCTGAGGTGTGAGGAGGTCCCCACCAAGTGACAGCAGGACAGCAGGTTGCAAACATCCATGTCTATGTAACATAAAATATCTACACAGAATGAACGCTTGTTTTTGAGATTTCTCTAAAAAGTGCAGCTAAGGCACCCACTGTGACCTTACAAATGCCTTTTGGCTGGTTTCTAATGTTTTTAATATGCAATCGGAATGCAATTTATACAAAAAAAACACTAAAGTGAACTGTGAAAATACATTGGTAATTTACCCAGGTTTTGGCACTGAGGTGTTGCCAGGCTCACACAAGTTTAACAAGTTTGTATAACCTTAACACTGTCAACATGAGTCATGTCTTGCAAAATATGTTCAGAAAAAGACCTGCACAGTTAAAGAACAAAGCTGTCAGGTTTATTCACCCGCCTTTTGCACTCTGCACTCATCACCCAAAAATCAACTGTGACTTGGAAAAAAGCACCAGCGGCCAACATCACTCGGTGTGACTCCAAAGAAGAATGGCAGTAAACCAGCCGAACCCATCACAGCACCTCCCTGTACTTTGTTGCACAATTCTTCTCCATCCAGGTAGCACTAATGGGCTTCCAGGCTCGTGCAGGTGTGAGGCATTCTGCAGCTGTCAGGAAGCCATGGACCAGGTGTTCTGCTCCTATACTACAACCCCTTCAGGACCTTCACGAAGCAGAAACTGCAGCACTCAGTCATCATCCCCCTGGGAGACCCACTGCAGTGACACACTGTGAATACAAATGTGTCTGGGGAGCCTTCATTTCAGAACTTAGAATTCATGTACACCTGTAGCAAAGTTGTATTTACTTCATTTTTCTTTTCTTCTACCCCAACCATTGTGAAGATTTGCCCAAAATTTCCCCCACCTCGGCTCGCCGCCATGTCACTCCGTCAGGGAGAACCAATGTGGTGGCAGTCATTTGTTTTTTTTGCCTCCTAAGTCACCAAGTATCATGCAGAAGGGCTCTAAGATCTCCTGGCTTAAGAGCAAACCCAGACCTACAGAATATGTGTGTGATGACTGTGGGAACCCCCTGGATGACAGCCCACAAGAACCAATGCAGAGGTGCAGGTGACGCTGTCTGGCCCTCTGACGTGCACATTTTCGCAATGTACCACATGTACATACTGCATATACGAGAATTTTTAAAAATCACATTTTATATATGTTTACCTATGTCATCTTTTTATTTATTTATTTTCTATGTCTTCTTTCCCACTGTTCTGTGCATTGTGGGACTTCATTTTGTGCTCCCCGGTATACCTGTGGTATAAGGGTGTTTGACAATAAACAGTTCTTGATTTCATGGCACTCAATGCCCAAGTACAACTTCGGGAACGAAAGTTACCTGTAAGAGCTCCACCCACCCATATACATGCTGCAATACCTCTTTAATTTGCATACCCTAAGCTTGGCATTTGAGCCCTAAGCTTGGCATTTTTTGTGAATATTTCAGTCAAAGTAACATCATGAGTGAAGAGAAAGTGAAAAAAGGAAAAATGGGAGGAGGGAATATATTTCATTATGGAACCAATATTAGTACATGGTTGGTTTCCTGCTGACCTTGACTCTTTAGTGTTGATATGTTAACCTTCTTTGCCCCAGTGGAGGCTCAGAAGATAGACTCAAAGCCGCTAGAGTAAATCAGGCCCTGAGATCTGGGCTTCTGGAAACTTCCAACCTCATCTCTAACTTGACTGCATCGGAACCATCACTTTGCTCTAATTGAAGGTATGTTCAGTTTCACCTACATGAACTGAACTAAGTGACAGTAGATTGAGTGCCCTTATCTCCAGCTGATGTATCCTGCGTGAAGTTTCCTGCCAGGCTGTGCCTCATAGTGATGCATATGGTTGCAGCACTACTTTCTACAAATGACAAAGCTATTCACTTATTGGGCTCACAGTTTGACACCTTTTATGCTTTTTATGTGCTGATGACGCTACTTCAATTGGTAACAAAACATTTGGCGCAAAAAGGTCAAATCTGATGTTGTTCAAATCAAACCCAAGGTTCCCATCTTCTCTTATCGCTGTGCTGCTTACCCTGTGCATTACCAGTTGCCATTGATCTCCCTACTTCATGTTGAAGGTGTCAAACCAGAGATGGTAGTTTTTAGTAGTTATAGATATTTTGAGCACAGTAGCATACAGTACACTGAGAACCTGCACACATGTCTACTTTCATGGAACAGGGTGTGAGGATGAGAAGGTTTGCAGTGTATCACTGGCGCGATCAGGTAGCACTGTTTAGTAGGATGTCGGTGTCCAAAGTTCCATAATTCCGCGCACTTCTGTATCCCCACAGACGGCAGACTCCTCTCACCCACCTAATTTCACATTACAGGTGGGATTACAGAACCTTGGTGCTGTAGTTAATGTATACCGAACGTACAGAGATCCCAGGATTACGGCACAGAGTGGATTGGGATCCTAATCTGGACGGCTCAGTAAATTAAGCTAATTAGTGGACCAAAAACAAACAAAGTGGAGACGGTAAGCTCCATGCCAAGCTGCCAGCGGGGATTTTGATTACTACTGACACAACTCATTTATCACTCCAAATGGCTGGTGTGTCCAGCACTCGGTGTCCTTCACTGCGACCTACCCACGAGGCTAATAAAAATTTTAGCACGGTGAAGTTCTTGCCTGCGTCATTAACAACCCCAGGTAAGGGAAAACCGCACAGACTATTATGGGCCTGTGTAAATCTGTGATTACCAGGCCCAGTACAGCTCACTGGGATAAGCTGGGGTACTGTGAGATGTATTCAGAGTTACACGACACAGGTGCATTTCATCCACATGGCTGGGATGATGACCTGTCTACCTGCCTGGGATTATAGTGTAAGGATCCATACAGAGGGTTAGACAGCCCTGTCCCTTCGTGGTGTTCTCTGAGACAATGTTGTGGCAACTTCCTGCTCATGTTTACCTCACAGGTATTGTGTAAATACGATAGCGACTACTAAAACAAAGAGAACTTTGTACACAAAAAGCTGACAAGACACGTCATGCACTGTCACCATGAGTCCCGTCTCACGTTCTGCTGGCTATGCAGAACTACAAGTGACACACACAGCTCATAACCTTAACTGCATGGTGATAAATCTCCGAAGCACTGTGAAATGCTGGAAACGTGCAACGTGCATCCAGCCCCATGATGAGATAGTGAACATCACGCTTCCATTAGCACTGTTCCGTCAAAATTCAACCCCGTTGGATTCACCAGTGGCCTGGGTTATGCTATCTGCTGCCCAATGCCTTGACCATTTTACGACAAAGGTGGGACCTGCACGTTTGTACTGCTGTATGACTTGGTGGGGTAAGGGGATGTCAGGTGGGCTGAAGAGACAGTGCCGGTGTGTCACCTGATGTGACTTTGAGTGATTCTGGGCAAATATTGCAACCATTGCTGCTCCTTTAACTGACCCAGTGCACTTGGCTCCAACAAAACATTAAATTCTTCAGAAGCACTTTCTACCAATGTCATAAACATATGTGATGTGACTTAATTAAATCAAGAGGATTATTACAGCAAAGCAGACAGATGGTGAAGGTTATACTCTAATTTCCGCCTGGACATTGTCCCATGTCACAAAAACACACCGTTCAAACAGATGCAGGCATGGAATGCGGAAGGCTTACGATGATCTAAAGTAATCGTTCTTAAATCAAAAACACTTCAAAAGGCTGAGTGAAGTTTTAATATAAGCCTCTGCTGTGATAATCCCCATGAACTGCTGCCTAAGTGCTCTCCGTCTGTACAGCTGTAACTCAGGAGCTGTGATACACGCCTGGGGAGGGGAAAACTGGCAACTGTTTTTAAATCTTTACAAACACAAGTAAATTAGCTCATTTGATACCTCACTTAACTCTACACTGGAAAAATTCTAGAATCTCCAGATGACCCAACATATTTTGACACAACCTCGACCAAAAAGCTTATGATACACTTGCAGTAGAATATCTCTGACAACTATCTGCCATCATATCATATCTAAACCTGGCCAAGAATACAATGTGTGAACAACGGTGTTTTCAAAACCTCTAGTCTAAGTCTACCACACAGAGACTGAGACAGAACCGTGGTCCCAGGCTGGAGACGCTGACCTGGTTTTTTTAATCATCCACACAAGTGCAAACTGCTGTGGCTTGAGCTTTATGCCTTCTTACTCTTCATCTCCCTCCACCTCCTCTTCCTTGGTGGGGTAGCAGCACCACTTCCAGTCAGCACAGAGAGAATGAGTCAAGCCCGCGTCCCACCCACTAGTGGGCCTGAGTCAGCCAGTGTCGGAAGTGTGAACAGCTACATGGCGGAGTTTGTTGTCGGTACACTTTTTATGTAGTCATGCTTAAGTTTATGTTCCTGAAATTACTGTACGGATCATTCAGAAACAGATGACATAAACTGGGCGTGGTGGTAATGTTTCTTCTAAAGATGCTGAACCTAGACTTGTGTTGTCTCTTCTGGTTTGGCTCCACACCACATGGATCCATTTCAGAAGCTCTTTGTGCTTTTGGGTGTAGACATTGGACATACAGATCAATACCTCTCTGTCAGCCCCATGGGACAAGGCAGCAGTATAATTTAGGAAAGATCAAAGAAATTAGCTCCCATACATGCCCCATTTCAAGTATTTTGCCTTTAAAAGATCAGAAACATCTACTTTTTTTCCAACAGCCATTTCAAAGTTATTAATACATCAAAATTTTAGTAAGGCAGGTAGATGGCACCTCCAGAAACATTTATCACCTGTACTTGCATTGTTAGTAATTTTGTGAAAAATAGTTTGTATCCATTATGCTGCCAAGTTTAATAAACAGGTAGTTGAAAATGGATTCCTTAGAAAACTCCCCTTCTCTGAAATAGTGAAACTGCGAGAAGGCAAGAATAGCCAAAGCCTTTTTGAAACCCCCAGACATTCCAGGCTTTGTGAAATACCCCTAGAGGCCTCCCCATGTGGGCAGGAGAATATTCAACACACCTCGATGACACAACCAAGCGGTGCATGTTGAAACAGGATCTCCGATGCAATTGGGGTGTTGTGGTTGCAGATCTGCCCTGATGCCAAAACAAGCAAGATGATCCATGGCCTATGCAGGGTAGAAGATAAACTGGCTGTGTAACAGTGCTACATTCCAGAGGAGAATGCGGAGAGCAAATTAAAAACAAAAAAACAAGAAGGCACCGACACCCGTCAACTAGACCCCAGATGAGCACTTCCCAGCTTGACAGCCACGTGACTGTTTCCAGCTCAGCAAGATTAGTCCCTTCAAATGCTTGGAACACATGTTGTGTGCGGCTTCATGTCTGTGATTTCACACTTGTGAAAAACAGTGTGAACAACAATGAAGGAAACAGACAAAACTGAGAACACCTGGGGGTTGAGATGCACAATGAGCAACAGAACAGGCAGTCTTCCACAAGGAGGCCCTACGCTTGTGGTGTCGGTGATTGGATTTCCTTACCCCCAGCGGTGCTTCAGCTAGCTGTTCATGTCGAACGGGGGTGTGTGGCCAGAAGAGAGGGGCAAATCCAGCCCCCTTTTTGGCTCAGGTCTTCACACCGAACATCCTGCTTTAGCATAAATAACTAATGTAACCGTGCGTCCCGGGGGATTTTAGGATGTCAGTCTGTATAGGTGGGTGGGGGTCAGGAGCAAGAAACGCTACAACAGCCTGAGGGTGAACCTTTACCACCCCACACACAGAAATCTGGCCATCCAAAGGCAGCCTGCAAAGGCCCCGAAAATAACTGTCTGACAGGATCTGGCCCAAATGGGTAGCACTGCATCTTAGTACACATGGTTAAAAAACACCATTTGAATATATTCTTTTAATTTTACTATCCAAAACATAGATTAAAATCTCGAGCTCACAGACGCACGCGCACTGAATCATGTTTCTTTTGACAGCATTTTCAATATGGACTTAATAGATATTTAATTCCCTTATGAAGTGCTCTCCCATATCATTTAAATCAGGAGTGGTGTATGCAAATTCAGATGAAGGAAACGCAGTGACGCCGGGCAGATGAGTAGCTGCATTAGCCTGACAAAGACCTATTTATGTTTTTACCCTTTAATTTCATGGTCAGAAGAACTAAGCCCGGTATCTTATTTAATAGACTTTAGATTTACATTTTAAACAAGGTCAGCTCATAAATTAAATCCCCATGTGCCCCCCCCCCCGCCCACATGTTTACCAGGAACACACACATGTACTTGCAGGTATGAGGCAATGTGCTTATGACAGTGAATGACCAGCTTTAGTGTTGGAGTTCATGAATAAAAGACAAGAAAAACACAAACAAAAGGATGTTTGATCATCCACATAGTTTCTCAGAGGGTATCTAGGCGCACAAGCAAGGAATGGGTATCACTCACGTTCTTCAGGATGTTCACTCTTCAAAGAAAGACTGACGGGGCAAAGTCAGATTTCGGGGTTTACTAGGGTTAACAATGAACTATACTGGGGAACGCAGGACCTCAGCATGTTCACTGCCTTAACCTTAGTTCTCCAGACACCAGAGGAGCACAAATCAGTAAACACACACTGAACTGCACAGCCTCTCAACAGTTTGGCTGCATCGATTTGTGCCATTTACAGTAAAAAGCCATTGCAGAGTAATGCCATTGTTTATCCTTATGGTAAAATTAAAAATCTTTTCCTTCTCCCTCATGGCTTCATGCGTCTCATTCTGTGCCCAAAACTGCATCCTGCCCTACTGATAAGCTTTTGTTGCTAGCAGAACCTCCCTCTAGAAAACCCTATCTGGATAAGGAGCAACACAACCTCACTGTCACCCTTATCACACACATGTCCACCCAGCACGACAGACCAGTACACAATCCTCCGATGAGACAGGATGGGACAAAACGGTGGTTCAATAATGCGGTCATTGACAGTGTAGTCAGTTGAGGACACCACCCCATAATGACAATCCGTTGCAACCCTGAACCAGTCAAATCCGTGCTGTGGCCGAGTGACTGACCTTTTCACCACGGTATTAAACCTGCTCATGTAGCTGAAACCTGAAAACAAATAGGTTTCAGACAGGAGCTAATGTGTGAGAGGCGCAGCTTTGTGACAAACATGAGCAGAGTGTTTGTCAGTGTGGGCAGGGGGTACCGTTCTCCTCCTTGTGGGTGCTGACCCTTTGCATTCCATTTTGATCGAGGTACTCACCTTGAACTGATACACGAAATATACCCTGCTGTACAAATGGATAAATGACATCCCCATGTAACTGGATC
The DNA here is from genome assembly GCA_900497675.1 of Arapaima gigas. NCBI lineage: Eukaryota > Metazoa > Chordata > Actinopteri > Osteoglossiformes > Osteoglossidae > Arapaima > Arapaima gigas. Next base: position 366,326 of record UFQX01000030.1, read on the forward strand.
CTGGACTCCCTGGCTGTGAGGATCCAGATCAGCACTTCCATCACCACTGTCCTGAACACCGGTGCTCTGTAAGGCTGTTTTTTCAGCCCAGTGCTGTTTACCTTCCTAACCCATGACTGTGTTGCCAAATGCAGCAGCGACAACATCCAGTCTGCTGATGACACCACAGTCATGGCCTCATCTCCAACACTGATGAGTTGGCCTACAGAGGGGAAGCGGAGTGATGTGTAGCCTAGTGCAAGGAGAACAATCTGTCTCTCAATGTCAACAAGACTAAGGAGATGATTGTTGACTTCAGAAGGACTCGAGCTGCTCATGCTTCTCTCTGCGTTGGTGGTTCAGCAGTGGAGCTGGTGCACAGTTTCAAGTTCCTGGGTAGTCACATCACCAAGGACCTCTCCCGGACCCACAACGCAACACACCTGGTGAAGAAGACACAATAGCATCTCCACTGCCTGAAGAGACTGAAAAGAGCGGAACTTCCACTCCAGATCCTCTCCAGCTTCTACAGATGTGCAATATAGAGGATCCTGATCTCCTGCATCTCAGTCTGGTGTGGGAACTGCACTGCCTCTGACTGGGGAGCTCTGCAAGGAGTAGTAAAAACTGAAGACTGTCGATCACCAGGACCTCACCATCTACCATCCAGACCACCTACAACATGCGGTATGTCAGGAGAACTCACAGCATCACTGTGGACCCCTCCCACCCTCTCCACTATCTGATTTCACCACTGTCATCAGGAAGACACTGTCACAGGTGACAGACCAACACCACCAGGCCCAGGAACAACATTTCCCCACAGGCTGCCAAACAGCTAAATTCTGGACCACATAGAGACTGATCAACTCCCACGACATTATCTTATATTACCTTATTGACTTATCGACAGTACTTACCTATTTAGCATTGTATCTGTTTATTTATCTGTTTATCTGCTGAGCAATTGAATTTGTAAGTTGCCTTGTATCATCGTGCAGTGTTTAGAGTATGGTGCACCTCGGTCCAGAAGGAACTACATTTTATTCTCTTTCACATCTGCAGAATGACAACGAACCTTGAAGCGTGAATGAAGGGGGTGGAGAACTGTAATGTGCTTTGTAGGTGTTTCATGAAGCTGCAATCTAATGCCAGTGTGCTGCTACACTTTCTTAATGTCATCCTGTGTATTGTGATGTGCTTATGCATTTAAACATCTGGGAGACACCAGTATTCAACCGGCTCCTGGAATGTGTGCGTGAGTGTGTGTGTCCCCCTCCAACAACAGTCTATTCATGTGAGTTCTGGGCTACGCACAGACTGACACTGATTTCAGATTTTCCAAAAAAGCAAGTGCGTCACAACGCGGGGGGGGGGGGGGGGGTC
>UFQX01000030.1:367750-378855 GCA_900497675.1 Arapaima gigas
GGGGGGGGGGGGGGGGGGGGTGTCGCGTGGACAGGAGGTCTGTAGTTCTCAAGCACACCAGACGGTGGCGGTGATCTTGGTGTGTGCGACCAACACACACACACACACACACACACACACACACACACACACACACACACCGCAAGACAGGACGGCATCGCTGCTGTCGTCCAAAACCGGAACAGACTTTTCTGGCATCTCCTAACGCGTCAGATGCAGGAAAAAGCAGCGGAGGCTCCAGCAGAAACTGAAAATAGATTTCGGTGCCGGTCGTGACATTTGGATGGAGGGTGAAGATGCCCGGGTGCAAACAGCCCCCAGTGCGGCAAAGCGCGCGCCTTATGTAACACTTGAGATCCCCGATTTTCAGGCTAATAGCGTAATGGACACGCCACAAAAAGCGTTATTGTGAAGATGTACAACATAACATGAATGTCCAGAGTTGCCGAAGCTGCATAGATGATAGATAGATAGATCGATAGATAGGGTCCGCCCCTCGTTTACAAGTCAAGTCCCACATTCTGTAACAAATATATATTTCTATACTTACATATGTGTGTGTATATTAGCACACTCTTTATAGATTCTCAAACTACGTTCACAGTTTAGAATCCCCGGCGTTTTACGTTCCTGTAACTGGTTCCGGGGACACTGACGGGCTTTCCATTCATACACACTTGGGTGTGTTATCGCTCACTCCCTACATTCCTCCGTCTGAACCTATTTCGTTTTTTAAAACAACGTCTTTAGACGACAGGAATAAATAGAGCGACATTAACTGCAAAGTGATCCTCGTAAACAAGCGGAAAGACCATTTTGCCGGCATTGTAACTGTGTTCAGGCACACGGTCATCTGATCCGCAAGAGAAACGTTTCGGTTTTAAAAACTGGAGGCAGGACAGAGCCGAAAATACAAATTTTTCTAAACTAAATTCACATATACACATAAATGTACACCCATTATATATATAAATGACGTGGTTTTTCAGCTGATAATGTTACAGAGTATATTGAGAAAATATTTTATATATATATAAAAGCACATTTTCCCAATATACTCTGTAACATTATTATCGAGAAGGCTTAAAAAACATTTAATTCAGGTGCCAATTGTGTTTGTGCACAATTTAGAGTCGATAAATGGTACCACACTGACCGCCACACATAGTGACGTGGTTTTCAGCTGAAAAGCAGCCACGCATTTTTTTTGCGGATTGAAGAGGGGGTCACGCACGTTCAGTGCGGAGACTGAGATTGGTGAGAAACTGTGCGCTGCAGTACCTCGTGCCAAGCGGAAGAGGGCGGAGTGATTTATCTTTGAAATCGGACTTTTCTTTTCTGAGTGGCTCTCCTTGCTTTCAATCAAAGCTCCCTGCCCAATGAACCGAATGAGCTGGTGAAATGGGCGGATGCACAGGTACGCCCTCCTCAAGGTTTGCACCGCCTAGTGTGTTTTTTTCCTTTCGTTTTTTTTAACTAAAGCTGGATGTGTAGAACGTCACATGTTGTTTTCCTCTTCAGTCCGGCGACTCGCTGATATGTGTTATATTCCGCTGAACCGTTACGGGCGGTCAGCGGAGGAGTCGGCGCCGGACATGAAATAGCACGACGGGGGCGTGCTACAGTTTTTATTTCTTTGCTCTTCGTTGAGGAGAAACCTCACAGAAGCTCTCGTGCGCGCGCGCACACACTCTCTCTCTCACACGCGCGCAGAGCAAGTTTAGAGAAAGTGAGAGTTGAGGCTCCGGGGATGGCGAGTCCGCCCGGCACCGCAGGACACCTGAGCGACGCGCACGTGCGGAAGAGCGGCTACCTGCGCAAGCAGAAACACGGCCACAAGCGCTTCTTCGTGCTGAGGGCGCCGGGCGACGGATCCGTCGCGCGCCTCGAGTACTACGAGAGCGAGAAGAAATGGAGGAACAAGGCGGCCGCCAAGCGGGTCATCGCTCTGGACTCGTGCCTGAACATCAACAAGAGGGCGGACGCCAAACACCGGCACCTCATCGCCCTCTACACCAAGGACGAGTACTTCGCGGTGGCCGCCGAGAACGAGCAGGAACAGGAGGACTGGTACCAGCTGCTCACAGAGCTCATGCTGCAGGGGAAGGTACCGGACGGCACGGCGTCACACTCGGCGTCCTCACTGTTGGGCTTCGATGAGGGCAACTACGGCGTGATCACGCCGGCCAGTGCTGCTTACAAGGAGGTCTGGCAGGTCAACGTGAAACCTAAAGGTCTGGGCCAGAGCCGTAACCTGACAGGCGTGTACCGCCTGTGCCTGTCCAGCCGTGCCGTCAGCTTTGTGAAGCTCAACTCGGACGCGGCCTCCGTTGTCCTGCAGCTCATGAACATCCGCCGCTGTGGTCACTCCGACAGCTTCTTCTTCATGGAGGTGGGCAGGTCGGCTGCCACGGGCCCCGGCGAGCTGTGGATGCAGGCGGACGACGCCGTGGTGGCACAGAACATCCACGAAACCGTCCTGGAGGCGATGAAAGCCATGAAGGAGCTGTCCGAGTTCCGGCCGCGCAGCAAGAGTCAGTCGTCGGGCACGAACCCCATCTCGGTGCCCGGCCGGCGCCACCTGAACCACCTGCCGCCTAGTCAGACCGGGCTGCTGCGAAGGTCGAGGACGGATGGCACAACCACCACGTCGCCGCTTGGCAAGTCATCGTCCTGTCGCATCAGAACCGCCAGTGAGGGCGACGGCACTGTGAGCAGGCCACTGTCGGTCAGCAGCAGCCCAGTCGGTCCTGGGGCTGGACGGACCCCTCTCAACCGGTCCAACACGCTCGCTGCCAGACCGTGTCGTGCCTTCGAGCCACCCATGCTGCAGCACAGTAAGTCCATGTCAATGCCTGTGTCCCGCTCGCCGCCTTCCGCACCCAGCTCCTTGAGCCTCTCCTCCAGCAGCGGCAACGGCTCTGCATCAGACGCCCCCCAGCGGCCAGCCAGCGGGTGTGCCTCTGTGTCTGGGTCGCCCAGTGATGCCGGCTTCATCTCGTGCGACGAGTACGGCTCCAGCCCAGGTGACTTGCGGCAGCACCTGGTCCTCAGGAGTGACACTCCGGAGTCCGTCACAGACACACCCCCCTCCCGTAGCAATGGCGACTTGCATGGCTACATGCCCATGGAGAGGCCATGTGGAGAGACGTACCACCACGGCTGGCTGAGGTGTCGCGAAGATGTGCGGGATCTTGACAAGGCCTACAGGAAGCGGACGTACTCGCTGACCACACCGTCTCAGCAGAGGGCGCCGTCACAGGCGTCCTCCGCCTCACTGGATGAGTACACGCTCATGCGGGCAACGTGTCCTGATGGCCACTCGGGCCGGAGCTCACATGTTGCCTCACCAAAGATCACATATCCGGAGGACTACGGGGATGTCGAAATTGGGTCTTTAAAAAGCTCCAGTAGCAATCTGGGTGATGACGGCTACATGGCCATGACCCCCGGAGTAGCGCCCCCTGGAGGCAAGAATGAAAACTATATGCCTATGAGCCCAATGACTGTATCTGCCCCCAAGCAGATAATCAACCCCAGGGCTCACGGACAGACAACTCCCAGCGGCTGCAGGGTTACGTCCCCTGGAAGCTGCTCTCTGGATGACAGCGGCTACATGAGGATGTGGTGCGCACCCCGGTTGTCTGCAGATAGCTCGGACGGGAAGCTGCCAGGCAGTGAATACATCAACATGTCTCCCGTGGAGCCCTTCGCCTCCCTCACACCCCCCGACTGCTTCCTGGGCTCCCCAGCAGGGGAGTCCCTCAGAAGCCCCTCCTGTCCATTCAGCCCGCTGCCGCGCTCCTGCAGAACGGTGGTAGCCTCCAGGGGGGTTGAGGAGGACCAGTACGTCATGATGATGAGCCTGCGGGCCCACAGGACGCCGGAGGAGTCGAGCTGCAGCACTGGAGCTGGAGCCCTAACTGCATTGCCTGTGGGGCAGAACCGGAGCGAGGTCCAGTGGGGGAGGGCCAGCCGGCCCACTAGGCTGGCACTGGACACTGTGCAGACGCTGCCCTGCATGAGTGAGGACCCCCAGCCTGCAGAACCCAGAAGCCCCGGTGAGTATATTAACCTGGACTTTGGTGACGGTGGGCTGTGTTCTCCAACCCCCCTATCAGCTGGGACCCCTCCTTCGTCGCTTTCTTCCTCTGGCACCCGGCGCCCCTCTCCACTCTCCCACTACATGAACGTGGACGTTGGTGCGCGGTCCCCCAGGTCAGCAGTCACCCCTGCCGGTTGTCTGGACAGTGTTTCCGAGTGTGTGTCACATCCCTGTCAGCTGGAGGAGAGTGGGTGCCGAGCAGTGCAGGGTGGTGCCGCCGCCAAAGATGACTACACCGAGATGTCATTCGGCACCAATGAAAATACCCCCCAGCCATCCTGTCAGCCTGGCAGCCCCAGTGGTGGGGTGCAGCGGTTATCGCTCGGAGAGCAGAGTGTCAAAGGAGTGGAAGCGTTCCTGGTTCCTGCACTCCCTCCGGACCCAGACCGAGGTGCCAAGGTGATCCGCGCCGACCCCCAAGGACGCCGGAGACACAGCTCCGAGACCTTCTCCTCCACCACGATGGTGACACCCGTCTTTCCATCCTTCGCCCACGATGCCAAGCGGCAGAGCTCCGCCTCCGTGGAGAACGTGTGGGCCCGTGGCGGCGGCAGCAGTGGTGGCGAGGGCTCCGACGAGGACCACACGAGCCCCATGCGCAGGGAGACCTCCGCCGGCTTTCAGAACGGACTCAACTACATCGCCTTAAACCTGATGGACGAAAAGCCGGGTGGCTGCCAGAGTCTGGTGAAGCTGAGGGCGGCAGCGGCCGGCTGTTGCAAAGCGGGTGTCGGCGGGCTGCACGGCATTCCCTACGCTAGTCTGGCCTTCAAGGAGGCGGCCGCCACAGTCAAGGGTGAGTCACCATCCCCCGTGGTTGTCTCAGAATGATGGCACCAGGTGTGTCAGAACAGCACAGCTTATGTATGCAGCTGGCGTGTTGTGCAATTTTATATAAACTGAGGTGTGGGGACAAAGTGAAGAGGCAGTAGGTGGCGTAGTGGTCAAGTGACCACCTTGCACTAAGAAGACATGTCCTGTGGTAGCCTGACTCCTACCCTGAACTGATGATGGTAAAAATTGTATAAATGGATAAATCAGTGTAAGGTGCATAACACCGGGGAAAACAAGATTTAAATGAATAAATGTAAATGTGAAGGTATGTGAAACTCCCCTGACGCTGATGGCAGTTGCCCGTCCAGCACGCAGCGCCTCCCTCGGACCAGGATGGCTGAGAAGCCGCACGCCAGGCCGTTTCCATGGTTCCCCCTGACATTTGCTAAAGCTAGCGGCGCTTTAAGTATAAAATATTAATGTGTGCGACATTTGAGCTTGGATTATAGTTACACGGTAATTACTGTAATACTGGCTCTTACATTGTTTTTTTTTAGGCAATTTGCATAGCCAAATTAAATACCGGTTAAGCAAAAGGCGGCTTATGTAATGAAAGCAGCTGAGCGAAATGTATTAAAAGCGGAGACGGTGGGCTGGGCAGCATGATGGCAGTGGGGATGGTTGCGGCGTGCGCTTTGCAGGGATGTGCGCTGACTGCGCTGCTCCTTTACACGGCAGTTTTACACAGCAAACGTAGGGAAATGAGGTGCCGGGCCTGTGTTGGAAGGGTGTGTGAGTGTGTGCGTTTGTGACACACAGAGAGAGAGAGAGAGAGAGAGAGAGAGAGAGAGAGAGAGAGCAAAGATGGAGAGCAATGGTCCTAAAGCATTATCTAGAAGTGCCATAATTCTAATATTTCTACATATCACTTCACAGTGGAAAAACAAGTGCAAACTTTTTCTAAAGCCTTGAATATAAATTTTTAGTGGGAAATACTATATGACTCACGACCCATTTTAATGACTCTAAAGGCTCTAAATCTCTTTTAGGCCACAGATTGCTTGACAAATTTGATGAAAGCTTAGGAGCCTCCTAGAAAAATACCCATAAATGAAATTAGAGTCAAAATACACTGAATTTATTTTGGCGAGAAGTGTATCATCCTAGATAGTAACGGCAGCTTATTTTGTTTTCAAATTTTACTTAGTTATTTTTTAGCTTGTGTTCGGTAGACCCCCCAAGGGCTGCAGGGGTGCTGTTTTAAGGTCCTCAGGTGTACAGCATACGTAATGCAGTACAGCAGTGAAATGTGCTGAATATACGACCTCCAGCTTCTTTCTCTGATCAGGTCTCTTTGGTGGACCCGTCGTTTCATCCAAACCAGCGTTTTATACACTGTCTTCCTCATGAATGTTGTCACTGCATATTTCATGTTCCACACACCTCTGCAGCTGGTTAGCGTGAGTTTTTTTTTTTTTTTTTTTTTTTGCCATAAATGTCAAAATGTCCTTCTGCACTAAAGGAGTGTACGGCGGGGTTTTGCCGTAGGTGTGCTTCCTCTGCAGCCGCCCCTTTACAGCAGTTGGAAGAAGAATGTGCTCAGTTGAGAGTTTTGTCCCGACTGTCTGTCAGATCTGCAGAGTCGCTCGAGCGAAACGGCAGCCGTGCTATGCTCAGTTTTCCTTTTGCTTTGGCCTTGTTTACATCCGTGAAGAGCTGCTCCAGGCTATTCTTTCACTAAAGACTGACGTAAAGCATCCGCAGGGGACAAAGCGCGGGCTTTCGCTGGCTTTTTACCCTCCCGCTGCTGAGGTTACAGTAAGTTGTAACGTCCGTACAGCCACTGCAGTAGCTGCTGCTCCAGCCCGTGTTGTCTTTGCCCTTTGACTGAAGCCTCTTTGTTTTAATCTCCCTTTTAAAATCAATGTTTCTCTGCCTGCCCTTCTTGCCCAGGTCCTTGACCCAGGGTGCAATTTGCCATGTGCTTGTGTGACTGTGCGTGGAGGAGAAACACGGCACTTGTTTATCATTTGTAAGGTAATGTTTCCTGATAGGAATGCAGACCCTGTGCAAAGGTTGCTGGGAGGAGTGAAAGCTCACTTGTTTTTCTTACCTTCTGCTGGCTTTTGCAAGGCTTTCCTCTTCCTCACACAAACACAGCCCTGCCTGTCGCACGCAGAGCAAGTAGTCCTGGCACATCCTTAGTTTAGCACACGGTATCTTGGGTAAATGCTGAAGTTGTCCTATACTGTATGAATATGAGAGTTAAATGGGGCCAAACCATTTATAGCTTAACATCTTAATACATGTTGATGCAGGTAGTTGATTTCAGGCACTTAGAAAAGCCGCTTGCAAAAATGTCTGTCACGGAGCTCCCATGCTTCTCCTTAACGTTCACCCACACGTTCTCAGTGCAGCAGAAATCGGGGAATAGCTGCCAGTGATGCAACACTAACTCCCAGCTGTGCTTTACACACGTCTGGCTGGCTTCAGTATTTCAGGGGTTACCCAGAGACCTGTTCCCCTGAAATAGAGCTGGATGGGATGACCATCCTCTCGGCGGTTCCTGCAAACTTACCGTAGGTCCACCTCGCAGTTCCATGGCAGCCAGATCTGCTGCGTGGCAGGTGACGGTGCAGAGGGGGTTACAGCTGACTCATAATAACCCGAAATTCTGCATGAAGATGAGCAGAGAAGAGCGGCTGGGAAATGGAAAGAGGAGGTGTACGGGTGTGGGAGTGGCCTGTGTGTATGAGAATGGCACTAAACGGCGAGGTGTTCCGAGAAGGTCTTGGCAGTTGAGCCAGTCACGTATTTGCAGCATTCTTACACAGAAAGCCTGCCTGAAAAACAACATGGCGATGTTTACGAAACGGCCTGACGCCATCCCGACAAGGAATGCGCTAACCTGCTTAAACCATTAAGAGCAACACAGCGGTGTGAAGAAAGTGGAACAGTGTGTTCAGTGCAGCACAGTGCACTGGGTAGACTGGATTCCACATGTACTGAGGCATCTGAGAATCTTGCCATTAACAACTGATGCTCTTGACTAGAATGCAAACAATTTGGGTGGTGAAGTCGCAGCGTGATCTGATCATCACTAGCACTGTGGGTGAGGCTCGTTGCCCGTGAACAGAGCGGCAGCAAGGGGTTGTTAACAGCCTTTGGTTTCCGCGTGTAAGGTAGGGTTATTTTAGGAGAATCTTCTCTGAAGCCGCCCTCCCCCGACCCAGTTTGACACCACGGATTTGACGCCAGCAGAAGGTAGAGGGGCTTGGGCTTCCTTTAAGAGGGCCGTGAGGGTGGCAGATGGCTCAGGCCGCAGCACCTGCCACTCTGAGCCGCACTCACTGGTGATCCGGCACCGCTGACAATACGCTAATGGCTGCTAACCATCTGGTGCTGCATCTAAAAAGGAGTCGATGTTTGTCCTTCAGCTGGGGGGGGGGGGGGGGGCGGGGCACTTNGGGGGGGGGGGGGGGGGGGGGGGGGGGGGGGGGGGGGGGGGGGGTTGCGGGGCACTTGGACTGCCTTCCTGCCACTGAGACACCCCTTGTAGGCAGTGGGTGGTAAGCAAGGTGGCTTTTGTATGTTAGATGCTCTAGTTACACGTTAGTTAGCCTGTGTTTCTTAGCAGTGTATCTGCACACATGGACACAGTTCCTTCCGGTTGGGTCCAGTCATGCTTATCTTTGAAACGGTGTTTGGTTTCACACTTTTTCCCATGGATTCCAGCCCCACCCTGTTTGCTTGAAGAGACACGCATGTGTGTGAAATCTGAGCTCGTTCTCCGTAACGTCTGGCACAGCAGGTCGAGTCCACAGCACCTCTGTCGATTGGTCCTTATGTCACCCACCCGGCGTCGCTCTTTATTGGCCATTCACAGGATCGGTGAGGGAAGCCGGGATGCGTCAACATTTCCGCACTGGCGGCGGGTACACGGTGACCAAAGTAGGCCGGGATGTTCCCACCACAGATAAAAGCGACGTGAACGTTGCCCAAATTTAGCAGGGAGTTACGGGGGATTACAGCATGTGGGGATTAGACACGGCTGAGCACCTTGTTTGTTTATAGATGGAAGGAGGGGACAGAAGGGGATCTGACACCTGGATTGTTGTGTGGGAGGTGGGCAGGTGGTGTCATGGTTAAAGCTTTGGAGTTCTTAGCACAAAAATCAAGGTTACAGAGGTAGTCTGCTGTTTTACCTTTTTCAGCAGCATTCTGAACTTCAACTGAATTTCTTTTTGTAGTGGGCCAAAGCCTTACAAGTTACAGAAATTAGCTTGAATAAAGAAATTCCTTCCTAAGAAGTGAAAGTCCCCAGGAAAATGCAGGACGTAGTGGCCAAAGGAAAAGTACAGCTTTCAACCTCTAAGGCTCCACCCCCTCCTTTAGGTTGGGATAAGATGCTTAAGGTGACACATCAGTCCAGACCCTCACCTTCACTGACCTTGACAGAAACAGTGTGTAGGCATGCGGGGGGCTCACGTCTCAATTCCATTAGCATGTGTGGATGAAGCCGTCTTGGCTGGACTGATGGAACCCGTGAGAAGGAAGGGCAGCAGATTAGACAGCCACCAGGGCACTGGGGGGCAGCAATACTAGACTGCAGGGGCTATTCAGCATGCTGGAGGAGAACAGAATCCCCCCATTCTGTGCAGTACTGCAAAAATGCAGTTTCAGTGGAATAAATGTAGACTTTCCTTGATAGTTTAATATTTCCTGAGCATTTCCCTGCGCTCCAGCGAGACCACAGTGTGACATGATTTTAAATGAACACATTTATTCACGGCAATGAGATGCAGATTAAGGACGGGGGTGCAGGGAGGGGATTAATATTGAGTAATGATTTAAATGGCATGAAGGAATTTGGAATTGAAATTGCGATTGATTTTTTTTTTTTTTTAATAGTTATATTTCTGATTGTGCGTTACTCATTTGGCAGGTTTGTTTCTGCATTCGATTTTGAGACCAGTGAACACACTTCACTTCGGTCCTCTCAGCTCTGCATTTATGGCAAAAAAGGGCATTAATTTCATGGCCTAAGAAGTGAAAAGCTGGTTAGAGGAGTTGGAGAGATTAAATTAAAACGCATGGTATTAAAAGTAGTGCCGGTATTTCGCGGCTCCTGGGCTGCAAGTTCAGACACGGGTTGAAAAAGGAGAACTTTGGCTGCAGGGTAATCAGAAGATACGGTTCAGGCCACCTTGTTTACAGCTCTCAGACAAACAGTGGCCTGGGAGTTGGAACCCCCCCCCCCATAGGAGCTGGGAAACAGAATATGGGGTTATTTTGTAAACAGGGTTCCCCTTCCAGGGCACAATTTACCTTAGGCCTGAAGCTGCTGGGAAGGGACCCTGCAGTGGGCAGTCTTGTTTGCCCCTGTTGAAGGCCACACTTGTGGGCCTCGCTGTGATTTTCCAGGAGGTCAGCAAGCACACGGGGGCAACACTGTGGACCACGCTGGGTTCATCAGAGCTGCGATTAGGGGTACTGAAGGTGCTGCGTTGAAACTGCAGAGGTTGGATGATGGGTGTGAAACACGCGGAGCAAGTTGTTTGTTGGGCCTTGAACAATTCTGTGTTGATCCTGCAGCCTTTGTTCACAAACATGTCGGGGGAGGGACTGAGCTGTAAGAAGGGTGTAGGGGGGCTTGAAAAAGGACAGGGGGCAATAGGAGCCACGCTGGTGGTCCGGGTGCAGTCCAGGAAGGCCCGTTCACTTGCAGGGGGATCAGTGATGCGTTCCTGCTGAGGGGGGCGTGGCTGCGTGCACAGGGGGCCAGGGGCTCCTGCTGTGACGCAGTGCTGCACTCGCCTGCACATCCCTACTGTAAGCGTGTTCTGGGCGGCTGTGAAGCTCCTGTGCCAGAGCTATATATAGTCAGGGTTAGATAAATAAATGATGAAGAGCAGTGTGCATGCCATTTTTTGTGGGGGGGCAGCTGGGGGCAAAGGGTTCAGCTTTTAGTGGGTTGTGCTGGTACAGTGTGTACTGTGTAGCTCCCTGTGTCGCCATCTTTAACTGCGTCCCATATTGATTTCCCCTTATGTGATGTTCTTGAGACTTCTCTCATTGCCATTAACACACACACACACACACACACCAAGTAGAACCTCACTGGCTGTGTTAAATCAGAGGTATGTTTTATTGCATTGTCTCGTTTGGGGACCATAAGCTCCCTGATTAAGTGGGAGAGTGAAGGGTTCACCCCCCCCCCCCCCCA
>UFQX01000030.1:378909-621390 GCA_900497675.1 Arapaima gigas
CCCCCCCCCCCCCCCATGGTCACAGCACCTTCACTTCATCTGCTGTGTACATCTCACCAAGAGACACCTCTTGATGCCTCTCCTTTAACACATGAAATTGTCCCTGGGAGTGTAGAGCTAGATATGTTGTTCAAATGGAGGTGGCAGCCTGAGAAACCTGGCATTTGGTTTGACATTCTGCAGTGTTTCTGTATGACAAAAGTGTAGTTGTTCCCTGACGTGTGAATTCCGGTTGTTGACTTTTTTCTGTAATTTTTCTAAATCAGCTTATAATGATGAACTTCTACAGAATTCAGAGTTTACTGTATCTGTTCATGGTTAGAACCCTGTTCAAAGGTCCTACAGAAGGGGCAGGCTTGGTTTGGATTTGCCAGGATGGGTATCCTGTCTGGTGCTGTCATGCTGGGCTCATCCGCACACGTGGGGTAAAAAACTCCAGATGACACTGCAGACTGTGTGGTACTTCTGTAGGATTTAAACCTACACTCTTAGTGAAGTGCAGTGTAAAGCGTGGTAAAGCTGCAGTGTGACACAGCCAGTGTCATTATTATTCCTGTGCCACGAGGTCGGAGCTGCGCTGCCCGGGATGCTGCTTCCGCACTTGTTCTGAATGGTGTTCCGGGGGGGGGTGGGGGGGTGACAATGGTGAAATTGTGGGTTTGTGCTGAAGGCGGTCAGTCAAGGGTTTGCAGCACACAGACCCTGAAAGCATCCCTTGTTCGCCATGAGTGTGTGGGCAACAAGCACGAGCCCCGGGGCCGTTTATTCAGCAGACCCCCCATGCAAATCCAACAGCGCAAACAGTCACGAAAGGGCACACAGTCGAACTGCACGTCCCAGGAACCTGCTGGACGTCTAACATGGAAAGTCAGTAAACAGGAAATTTTTAGGCTACTGTACTGATGTTTAGAGCCCTGAGTTTAAAAAAAAAAAAAAAAAAAAAAAAAACCCCTTAACAGCAAAACTACTATAGTATTAGGATGTTGTTATAGTAACTGTTAATTCAAGGTCAAATCTTTTATGGCATTTGAATTAATGTTTAGATTTTCCAATGTTCATATTTAACCTGTGAGATGGAAATGCTTATTTCATAATGAGTTATAATGTGAGTTGAGTGTAGTGTGTGAAGGTGTGAGTTGGTCACCCCTCTGCATTAATGGCATCTTCCTGGCTCAGTGGAGCCGTTTGACTGCCGGCTGCCGTCTGTGTTCTTCTAGACCTCACTGCCTGCAGTCCTGTGACGCAAGAGCATTTACACCAGTTTTACTGTGCTTAGTAGAATCACAGTGGGGTGACATTTGCAGGCTTTGGTTCTTTTTTTACGCTGCCACACCCCAGCCTCAGTGCTGCTACACTTCAGCAGTGCTGGACTTGGGCTCCCAGCCCAGTGTGTCAGTGTCACTGTTTGCTGCTGGAGAACAGATGACAGCACTGTGACTGACATCTCCCCCCCCCCCCCCCCTTTGTTTGTCCTCTGCAGACTGATGGCCTCGACACCCCGGTTTCCACCCACGAGCAGACAGCCTCCCGGGGCCACTTGGTCATGTGCTGCTGTAGGTAACTTCTGACCATGGGCTGGCATGTGACTGTACCCCCAACCCCTGATCAGGAACCATTTTGTTGCTGCACCCTAGTGCCAGATAACTACAGTGACACAAATGTGTATTAGTTTAACTATTTGGTGTGTTTTTCCTCCTCTTCCTTCATTCGATTTCAAGTTCACCTGTTGTACTGGCTTGTGAGCAGATGCTGCACTCATGTTGCCCAGTATCCCGTTTTGTCACAAATGCATGTTCATATGCACAGTGGCAGCCTATTTATTAAAGTGCGTACAAACGTGAGCTTGCATGTGTATCCTGGTTAGCAGCTGTCTTCAGTGCAGAGCTGGATTTTCCAAATGTACTAATTTATTGAAGCTCTACCTCAGAGAGTAAGAAGCCAGGTTATTACTTGCTAAAAAGGAAAGAAAGTTATTTTCCAAGTTGAATGTTTCATAATACCAATCCAAAGCCTTACTGACATTGTATAGTATTTATACTAAATGTTTTGTTACCTGCGCATGTTGAGGACCCATGTGCAGAGTGGGGAAGATGTACCATTTGTAAAGTGACCATAATGTTTGAGTGGCAGGAAGACTAGATTCCTTTTTGTATATTTCATTATAAACTTACAATATCAGGCAATTTTTCACAAATATAATTTATTTTAATATAGCAATAGTAATATAATTGATTATGTATATCACAAGAGCAGATTTACCTTTGCAGAAGAGGTTCATGGGAAGTATTAAGGCTCAAGAGTGGAGTCAGACTTCAGCTGCTGCTCTCACGTTCACACAGTAACCGATAGCCTTGAGTACCCATGATCCTCCAGTGGTTCCGCAAGCGCACCGCTGACCCGAGCATCAGCCCATCCTGCGTGCACTGACATTCTTGACCAACGCGACACTGCTGAGCCGAGAAGATCAAGGGTGGCCGCCGTGCCGCCTTGCACTTACACCACCCAGATTGTAACACAAAGCACGTGAATGTAGAGTATTTTGTGTTCTCAGCTGGACCACAACTTGATATGAAATTGTCAGAGTTTCGCCTATGGGTCATTTGTCATAACATTGCCTAGTGTTGTATATAATGTAAAGGTACCGAGAGATTGACTAAGATGTTTAAAGTAACTTATTGTACATACGTGTGTGAATGAATGCCCAGAACGACAGCGTTAACGGTACAAAGTTGTGAGTTTTGGGGTAACTTGTACAGTACGACCTCTACGTGATGGAATGCCACTGAAAATATTTTATAAAGCTGTATTCTTAATAGATTAAGTAATACTTGATAGAATAAATCGTACTACTTAGGTACAATTCACCAATGGTATATGCAATATTAACATTAAAAGCTTAGTTTACAGAATGGAACCAAATGTAGAAAGATTGTTTTAATATATTTGTTTAAACCTTAAGATTAAATAAATTTTGCTATTTGTACTTTTTTTCTGCCAATTTTAAACAGAAGGTTTTTTTTTCCTCCTGTTTTGCTATGGGAACTAACTACTTTTTGTGTGTTTTTCATCCTAAGTTTGTATCTAGTTTTTCAAAGTCAGACAGTTGCATCTTAAAGCTGCCTGGTTGATCGCGCTGTGTCTTCCATTGTACATATTCATGGTTAATTGTGACGCTATACAAAGGTGATGATAATTTAACTAGTGTAGTTAGTTATTGCTTTAGTCTGTATTGATTATGGATTGGCACCTGCAATAAAAATAACATTTAAGAAACAAAACTAGTCTGTGGCTCTTTCCTTCACCCTGTGCTTTAAGTGCTCTCCAGTGGACACTCATCTGAACTTCAGCTACTGTACTTCACCCTGCATCTGTAGCAACTGCTAGCAACAAAGAAGCATTAAATGATGAGCTCTTATACATAGAAGTAGGCAACCTTTTATACTGAAGCTTGTGAGAAAGTCTGATTGTTCTACTGAGGGCATGTTGACCAACCTTGTGTGGCTCAGACTAAGGGCAGGACTGGAGGGGAGTCAGACCTGTTCCTCACCTCCTCAGGTAGGGGTGCAGCCTTTTTCATGGCAGAGGGCAGGGTGACGATGTCCAGAGTCAGTTATCTGGGTGATCCAGGAAGCCCTACCTGTCCAATATGCTACATGTCACACATGGATAACACCACCATAATTAAACATGATTTCTCTGGCGCTTAAGCTCACCTGGATGTTTTCCATTAGCTGCTTGTCCAGATCAAGGTTGTGTGGGTTTGGAGCCTATCGGGGAACCACTGGGCACCAGCCACGGGGAGTACACTCTGGACAGGACTGTTAAAGTTGCTTTTTTTGTACTTTGCAAGAGAAGATGGCTTAAAAAAAAAAATGGAGACCATGTCAAACAAACGTTGCCCCCACTGCAGTATGTTTCCAGCACCCTGACAAAATAACTCAGGTGACCAGAGGTTATGATGCCTCCAGCCATGCACAGGTGAAGAAAGCTGCATGAAATTTTCCAGCACCTTCAGGATGCCCCAGGTGATTACATAATAATTAAAAATGTTTTTTAACATTACATTTAATTATTTAGCTGATGCCTTCCCACAGAACCTACAATGATAAACTACTTACAACAATTTGCCCATTTATACAGCTACTGATCAAAGGAATAACAGTAGAAGATGATGGGATTTGAACTTGGGTTCTTCTACAGGTCTAAACACTGCTGTCCCAACAGAGTCAGTGTGATCAACCCCTTTTAATGATTTACTCCTGTACACAGCAGGGTGTTCTTACTGCCAGTCTGTACTATAGCTGGAGTGGAAGTCAACACAACGCTAAACACGATTTACATGAGTTGGGTCTGCATGAAGCTCCCGTGGCCACTTACACCCCTCTTCCCTTACCACAGGGCCATTGTTTCCTTGTCGCCAAACTGACTGTTGACCATCCTGGATGTCCTGTCACCACAGAGAAAACAGCTTTGAGCTGGAGCTGATATAGCTGCTAAATGGATATAGTGAAAGACACAAGCCTATTACTGCTTGTCCCAAGGCTCACCATAAACACACACACACACACACAAGGTGTAATCATGTTTTACATGCCTCACCACCCCTGTACCCTATGGGGCCGCCCCGCCTTACCACAACACACACACGCTCACCACACAAGCCGTGCCGGGTGACGCTGGATCCTGGTCTCTCCCTCCCTCTGTTTGTTATGCTGCCAGTTCCAGGAGGAGGGTGGGGACAGCACTTCGTTCATGAAGAGAGACGTGCGGTTGTGGGCAGGTGGCAGCAGCACCTGAAACAGGAAGATCACTATAACATATAACCACATAAACAGCAACCACTGGTGCATTTTGTACACACACACACACAAAACTCTACAAGTAGGAAAAAAGCAGAGTGAATTATCGCTATTTCTGCTTTGGTGAAATCATATTCTCACTTGTTCATAATTACTGTAAATGGCTGAATGGAGATTATCAAAAGATGAGGAATTCAGTTATTAAAATTGTTTTGCTTTTGACACAATGGGTTTTCATTTTAAATGGTTTTTTAGACAACACTGGTTTTAAAGAGATGCACCAATAAGACACTGGCCCGTTTACAAGCGGTGTGTGTGTTCCTGGGTAGTCAGGGGTGAGTGTGTGGGAGCTGCTCTCTAGGTGGCTCAGACAAGATTTAGAAATGTTATTGCCTTCAGCACAACCCCCCCCCCAGCCTCCACTTTGTTTACCTTGAGCAACACTGCCCACTTTCCCAGGCCCTGCTCATGTCAGCGCAGCACTGTGACCTTTGACCTTTCTCAGACAGCATCACTGGGGTCCTGCTGTTTTCAGGCTGTACAGAGACTCTCCAAAAGAGGTGGTCTCACCTGGGACAGGCAGTGTGCGACAGTGATGATGACCCAGTGGAACAATGCAGCTTTCCTAAACCCACTTAGACAGTCCTTACACATGCCCACAGCTTGCTGCAACTATGGGAAAGTTGCTGATTTTAGCCCAATATTGTCATGCAGCGGGATGTGCTGGGAATAGAAACAGCTACTCCTCAGACACAAGGCTGGGCGCTATATATATACAAACATATGTACACACGTATTTACTGGTTTATGCGACTGTTTTTCCGGTTTATGCACAAATAAGGATGAAGAATCCAGTGTGTGGAGGGCTTTGCCTGCTTCGCCAACCAGCCCCTGGACAGCTGACCGGGTCCACGTGTTCGGTTGGTGAGCACATGGGGTCGAGGGTTGGGCACGAAATGGTGACGTACATCTGCTGCAGAGCCATGGACATCAGACTTCTAATCCTTCAGCTGTAGTGTCAGCATAGGCTGTAGACAGACCCTCTGTCAGGATGGTTTGGCTGCGTACCCCTCTCCTCCAACACTCTACTCTCTCACCCAGCAAGTTAGCCAGGGTGGAAGGGGGTGTTTTCATGATATATAGTTTCCCAGAATAACAGCAGAAGGCACATAAAGGAAAGCACAAAATGACTTAAAAAAAGAGGCATAAATAACCCCACAATGAGCAAACAGCAGATTACCTTCCACTAGCACATAAATGCCCAGTATAAACCCGAGAAAGCAAACAGGGGAAAGCTGGATCTGCCCTTATATGCTGGACACCTAGACAAGTGTTGACTGCAGCACTGAAGTCTCTGCACTTCCCTGCACACCGTGTGGAATATTACTGGTTATGTAAGGGAACGAACCCTGGAGATGACCCATATCACAGGCAGATCAACATGTTTATCGCTTGTGAGTCTGACGTCAGAACGCCCGACCCCCCCCACCTCACACCTCCCCTGCGGGCTCAGTGGCCAGTGCTGGTGCCTGGGGACCCACCAGGGTAAAGATAGCAAGGGGGCAACTGCAGGTCTGTAACAGTCTGTGCGGGAACACTTCAGAAGGTGCAGTGGGAAAAATAGTACAAAGATCAGGAACTTTTGTCCAACACCCTCCTACAGCAGGTGTACAGGAGCACAAAATGGAGATGCTCAGGTCCACAGTGCACAGAACAGGCAAGAGAAGATTTACAGAATGAAAGATAAAAAGATAATTCAAAAACAGATCAATTAGAGGTAAAAATGTGAAGAAGGTACAAAATAGACAAGTGTATGCACATGTGTTTAATATTAGGAGCCCAGGTTTCAGGGGTACATTGTGACTTTAACTGCTGGGAATGCAGTATGGGGAGGGTAGAAAGAAAATGGAAAAAGGATGGATTTTGTGTAAAAATGATTTACTACGTAAAAGTGGAAGTGGGTAATGATGCAAATATATATCAAAACACAGCAAAACACGGCGGGGGGGGGGGGTCGTCAGAGGGAAAAACAAATCAGAACCAAACCAACTAGCTGACGGAGTGCAATATATGATAATTTAAACAAATAAACTGAAACAACTTCAGCGTCTACTGATGCAATACCTAACCTGCACTACCCACCCAAACCAAAATATAACAAGTAACTCGCTGCTTACCTGGTGTGTTTTAGACAGAAACAAACCTACGTTGCAGGTGTGTGTCACGTGACGTTCTTACCTTTTCACTTTCCTCGACTCACGATTAAGCACAAGTTCATACGAATAACACAGGTGACAAACTAGAACAGAGAAACACCCGGACATACAAGTATTAACAAAAACAAACTGTAAGTCAAACACAAGAAGCAAAAGCGAGTAACAAAGCCGAAGTTCCAGGCAAACGCCAGCCGATTGAAATCAAGCGCCTTGAATTCTATTGGCCAGGATGGCGGTTGTGACGCCATTAATAATGATGATTGACACGATGACAGACCACTAGTAACCGGAAATCTGTAAGCAGGTAAACAATCCACCACAAAACGCATATCGGGACGTAACAATACATATGATATTAAACTATCATTGTTCTTTCTACGTATAATACAACTTATTATTACTACAACTACCACCACCAATAATAATAATAATAATAATAATAATAATAATAATAAATAAAGTTAGGTAGTAATATCAATGTAACTGTGCCCTATAATGCTTTTGTCTGAAAGGGAACCATTTTTTTGGTACGAAGCATTTATTACCTATGAACAGGCCAGTGTGGTGAGGTTAGTTCAGGTCAGACCAAGCAAGGATGCAGAAGCCTATAAAGTAAAAGACAGCAGGGTCAAATTAAAGGTAACTCAGCAGTTTTTTGTGCGTGTGCGTACGTGTGTGTACGTGTGTGTATGTGTGTGTGTGTTAAAAAGGGTAGAAAGAGGGTAAAATCATTAGAGAGTGACAGAGAGATGGAACTGAGCTGCTGTAGACATATTAACCAAGTTTGGGGGTTTACATAAACAAAGAATGTCAAACCATCACATTTTAAAAGAAAGGTAAGATGTGTGTGAAAAACCTTCAGTAATATACAAATCCATTTTAAGTTGAATTCTTAGAACAGACTGATCCAGCATGTGTGGTTCATGTGAATTTTGTTGGATAATACAGTGCATGAATGAAAACTAAAGTCAATGGCTTGTTTGTTGGCTCTGAGCATCTCCTCTCCAAATATTAGCTCTCCCACTACACACACCTTGTGAACAAACGGCTGCAGAACGACCCATTGTGGCCTCACCTGAGATCACTGCCGCATCCCCTCGATAAGGTCACGCACTGACATTTGCCTTTCCAGAGAAGTTGAGACGGAACTCAAACCACCATAGAATCTGCCAGCGAATCTGGAAGACAATAAACTGTGGACACAGCATCCCAGAAATGCATCTACGAGACACTCCTTATCTTGCTTCTCAGCCTGAAAACAAAAGGTGATGATATTCTGTTTGGATATTGAATGGCACACAACCCAACCGAAGACACACATAGAAAGATCCAGTACATGGAGGGAACACACCAGATAAATCTGGTCTTGACTGTATTTTAAGACTTGAAATTCAGTTCTGGATTTTTGACAGGTTTAAAGACATTCTGAGTGCACACAGAGCTGCAATAAATAAAGGAACAGTCTACAAGTTGCTCTGCTCACAATCACCAGTGTAGTGATACATGCGGCATGCGACTGCTCAGATAGACACCTTGATGGACTCCACTGAGCTTGATGATGGTTTAGGGGTTCAGCTGGAGCAGGACCTGTGAAAAGGAGGGCTGGGAGGCATAATGGATGGAATGACATGGTGCTGCTTTCATCCTTGGGGCTGCTCCTTACTCCTCCCCCTGCTCTACTTACCCCGCCTCACCATTCTCCATCCAAACATATCTGACAGGGTCAAAGAGGTCCCAGGCTCCTCCCAGAGGAAGAGACACTTGATCAGCCACAGAGCACAGACTCAGCTGGTGTCAGACTGAGGACACAACATCGATAGCACCACCCACCCACACACACACACACACACACAGAGAGTGGGCTGATATTAACCACTCAGGTACACAAACTGATTCCAAAACTGAATGAATAAATGTTCATATTTTGGGTGAGTTTCATGTTATTTCTGTTTTTACAGAACACACTGCTTTAGTTTAACACTGAAAGGTACTGTCACAAGCAAATTGTCACAAAATGAAAATAAGGAAACAGAAACAATATGACAGTTATTAAAATTCCTTCAAAATTAATTTGTTCGAGTTAAACAGTTTAATACAGCAGAATGCCACGGAGAGCAATGCTGACAGGCCAAGCTAAATAACAGTAAGTTGTGTGGGAACGGGTAACACAGCCATGTGGGAGACCAGAGTCAGCATCGCATCATGGTCCCACACACACATTATTGGCGGTCATGTGTAATTTTATGTAGGAGCATTGACTTATTAGTGGTAAAGCGAAGATCTTCCACTGCTTAGCACCTTCAGCATATGTGAAAGGCTAATCAGATGTTATGTGTGTACAGCTAAAAAAGGAGCACATACTTAATTTCCGAACATATAAAATCAGTTGTGTAATAGAGGGCTTGGGGAAAACTGGGTAAAACAATAAAATTCAATACGATTCACTCTTAACAGACAAACTGTTACACAACCATGTATAGAAGAAACAAAATGGGTGCTGAACAGGTGATAAGAGGGCTCTGATTTGCATGGTGTTTAATGTATCTGTGATCCAGATGGGCCAGGACACAGCCTGTGCTTCCTTCAGCATGACTAATCACTGTTATTCCTCTGCCTGGCTCTTATTTTTTCCACTCAACCTTTTTCTCCCTTGATATTTATTTTACTGGCGTAATGGAGGCAAACACATTCCTGTTCGCATTCTTGCAGAAGGACACACAGCGTCCCAGCATCATAAAGGATCAGCATCATCCAAGGAGTCTCAGTACATCTAGTGAAGCCCCTGCTAGGCCTTCCCCTGACTGCTCTCCTTTCCTATTCCTCTGCACTGCATGAGCTGTACTAATGTAGCCTAAGCCACACACTGGAAATAGTCACCTTGTCCTTATCTGATTAGGAACAAGGATGTATTTTTGAGCACATAAACAACATTCCTTTGCATGCGGAAAAGAATCTTTAAAAAAAAAAAATCATGGTTCTCTGTTGAAATTTCTCATTGCTGATACTATTGTGTAGTTCCACTCTGGTTGGTTCACAAAGATGACGTTAGTGGGATTTTGGACCTTTTTTCGGCAAAACCACTACATATATATGTCAGACAGATAATAATGACCCCGTCCAAACCAAAAACATTTAAACATAAGAGGGGACAATTATCTGTGTCACAATGCGATTTGTTTCCTTGTTTTCTAGTCTTGTGTGTGACTACATTTTTTACATGACCAGAAGCATCCTGTTTCTGCCTTAAGGGAACCATGTTTCCTTCACACTGAGGATTGGAATCAAAGTTAGAGAAAGCATAAAAAGTACGTATAACAGGATTGTGATGCCACTCAAGGCTGAAACTTCTATCTGGACCATCTTGTTTAATCCCACTACAATGCTTGCATTCGGAGCTTCTGTTAGTATTGGCTGATGTCAGGATGTCCATACTAAAGAAAGATTGGTCCACTAATAGTGATAGACATTAGTATAATAAAAAGTGAGGGCAGGAAACGTAGGACGGGGGGGCTGTAGGAACATAGAGCCATTGCTTCCTGAGGGAGGTCCAAATAAAGGGCAGCGTACAACTTGCCTACGGCCACCACATCCTGTCCTGCAAGGCGACACTTCCGAGTACCAGCATGCAGGATACTTAAAACTTCCGATTGGCCGAGCCAGCTTAGCTTTTCCTCCCTGTTCCTCCACTTATTTTTTCCCCTCGCTGGAGTCAGGAAGTTAAATTTGTGCAAATGACTGATTTCCTGTCCTTGAGGTTTGACACAAAGCCACGGTCTTCTCAGGGAAGGAGGACTTACACAGCACCACATTGGCCCTGCTAGACCAACTCACAACTACAACAGGTACATACTCTGAACCCCTCCTGGTCCCTGAGTTCCCAGACAGCTGCAGTGAGGACTGTCTGCCATGTCCCATCTCGTAGGAGACAGTGTAAGAGCCCCTCAGTCATGGCAGGAGCCAGTTGGCTTTCGCACACATGCAGTGAGAGGAACCACATAAACAGCCGGTCTGAAGGAGGAGGAGTCTTCACACATCACCCACGTGACTATCCGAACCAGTCATAATGACACGTTTTTTTTAATCAGGAAAGATAATAATCCAGCTTGCGACAGAATCACAGTTGGTGAATATAGAAGCACCAATAAGTATTATGTCGTCGTCATGCACTGACGTCCCCTGGACGCGCTTAACAACAGCATCATAGGGAGAACCAATACAAACAGCCACAGTCAGACTTCACTTTGTTCAGCAAGTAACACCGTGGATTTGCAATAAAAGGACCCATGTTCAAGCTCCATGTTGTCCACTTGTCTTCTGCCATTATTTAACCTGAATTGTTTCAGGAGGATTTTGGGCTGGACATTGCCAGGGTCCATGGGACATTAGCAAGGGTAAAAAAACATTAAATGCTGTATTATGATAAAACACAATTATGTCAAAGGTTTGCATTCTCAGATGAAATAGAATAAAATGAAATGGTACAGTATTTCAGATGAAAAACAACATTTTGGTACACGAACCCAGTTCTCAGATGATGTTTGAATCCCATCTCCCGCTCCTTCAGCACAACCATAGTCGCCTGCTGCAGGACCATCACTGACACAAGACCTTCCTTCCTTATTCTGCCTGAGTAATCTGTACTGTCTGGCCATTAACCTCATCTAACCTTTTGCTCTGCTCTGCAAAAATAAATGGCATGCTACAGGAGTAAAATGTCTGAAAAATGTCAATAGTAAATTCTGGATCTTTCACCTTGTCAAAATAAATTTAGTATGATAACAACTAACACGGCTCAGAAAATCGATTAATTCAAGGTCAAAGGACGCAAAGTCCCGTGAGACAGCTTGAACGTTGAGCTTCACGTGCCAGCCGTTTAAATTCAGAAGACGTGGGTGAAACGCAGTAGAGAGCCCAGTGACAGCACGCTGGGCCGGAGGGACCATGAGGTCTCTGCTGAGGGAAGAATGGAGTCTCAGCATCACACAGCCACACGTGTCGAGCACCAGGATGACGAACTCTGCTTGGCCTTGTGAGCCATTCTTTGTCTCTTCAAACTGAGTCAGGGAACTGATTCACTGTCAACTGTCACTTCCCTTTTACAACATGGCACGTGTGTTGGCCAGTCCAAATGTTTTGCTGCTAAAGAGGACTGCGTATGTGTATCCTCACTGCTTCACATAGCCGTGTTCTGTGACTCCATCTGCTGCTCTTTCACCAGAGGACAAAGGTGTGTAAAATGACCCCGGCTGGCCTAGAGACCTGGGACCAAGGTATTGGCCACATGAATAAGTAAGCATGATGGGAACTAGAGCTGCACTTTATTTATAGCGCGTCTGCTATGGGCAGGGTAGGCTGTTCTCTGGGGAGCTGGAGAGGGACTTTCTCCTTTTCTCTCTCTTGGTTTTGGCAAACAAAGTACTGTACTGGCTTGACGTGAGAAGGTTAACATGGACGTGAAACGGACAAAGCGCTGCTTTGCTGCTGGGGCCAGGCACCTGAGCGTGAGGCTTCTCTCAGTGTGCACAGCTGACACACCTGCACTCCCCACACAGACGTCACCCTGCTTCTACCTCCCACGTAAAAGCGTGCTCCCCCTAAGAAGCTGATGGGAGTCGACTGGTCTGAGTGCAGAAGTAGTGCGTCAGAGGGCAACTTGACCCGAGGCAGGCTGTTTGTTTGCACAGAGCAGGGCAGTGAAACTGTCCTTTGGACAAGGCTGCTGATGTGTAGGGGAAAAACATTGTAGGGTGCACTTGTTAAGGTCAAAGAGGAGCTTTCCAGGTAAGTTGAGTTTGGTGAAACTGCAACGCAAGAAAGGAGCCTTACCTGGCACTCGAACATATGGGCTGGGGTCCCACTGTGGGCAGATGAGCCGTAATGCTGCCTCTGTGGAGAGACAGGGTCACACCGAGGCCATGAGCACAAACCATTTTATGGAGCCGAGGCCCATTTGTCACCCCACGCTGCACTCTACAGCTGGAGCAGGACTTGCCTCACTGCTCCATCTGTTTTTTTTTTCCCCTTGCTTTGGTAGCCTGAGCCCTGGGGGGGGGGGGGGGGNNNNGGGGGGGAAAGGAGGGGGGGGTTTGGGGGGTTTGGGGGGGGGGGGGGGGGGGGGGGGTGTGCCCTGTGCTTACTTCAGTGAGCCTTCTTCACCAATGCGGTGACCACTCTAGAATACACACCTGACTGCTAAAACAGAACTTACATTGTCGTTTATGTGATGAATGGATCTATTTCCTTAATGCTGGACTTGTTTGAGATCAGCTCCGCTTCCCTTTGGCAGACCCTCTGGGCTCATGAGTAAAAGGGCTTGTCTGATCATGGCTCGCAGATGCAGGGATGTTGTTGTGAACAGAAGGTGCAAAGGTAAGAAAAAGGACTCAAATTACGACTAATTGCCGTTCTGTCATGTTCTGTTCCTGCAAAAGGAACTCATTAAACCAGGCGTTGCCTGAAACTCACTGTACAGCAGCAGGAATGTATTACGTTACACACAAAACTCAGGTGATGGAAAAGACACACAGCCTCTAACACTGTGTACTGCAACTCCCCTGAGTGCTTTTTTTTATAATGGTGGAGCTGCAGTTTTGATATTAAGACCCCACAGATGGAAGAGTCTGAATTATTGTTAGACAAACTAGGTTGTCTGTCAAACAGCTGCTGTCAGGAATGGGCCATCCATGGTGGTGAGGAGTCAGCTGTCCGTCAACCTCCAGCACCCTTCTCTGATCAAGGGACACATTAGCAGGGAATGACCTGGAGAAAGAGAGAGTGGGGAATTTCTCACTTTAGTGGATTTATGTCAACATCTGTGACCAGGTGTTACCTGCACATTGTTTTTGCTCTTTTTTTTCTGGGAAAGAAGGGAGTGGGAGTTCTCCAGCAACAGTTTTCCCTTTGTGTTTGAAAGAAAGAAAGAAAGAAAGAAAAAATGTACAGTTAATGAAAGAAAGAGTCAATGAGCCATACTGTCAGGAGGTGGAGGCAGTAGACAGAGACCATAGAGACCCCAGGTCTGACAGAAAACAGCAGCAGATGTCATGAAAGCAGACAGGACTCCAGGGACAACTGGGGTCACTTTATTATGTTCTGCTACAGTCTGGCTCAAGGTACTTCTAATGGAGCGCAAACACCAAAAACTAAGAAAGACAAGTATGGCAACATGATGGCAAAGTTTTCCTTCCAATTTGGCTGGGAAACTAGACCCGTTTCTGCTGCGATTGGGAAGATGAGGCAAATCATTTGTTATTGAAACTTTCAATTAGCCTGGGAGGCACTTGTTAAATATAATCTTTTCTGTCATGATCTAATAAAAGGCAGACTTCTGCTTGACCCCTGTCAGCTATGCTGAAGGAGTGAGCTCAGGACCTTAACAAGCAACCCAGAGCCGTGCTGCTCCGTGCAGTGAACCCCAGCACATGGAGTGGACAGTATTTCCTATTGAAGACCCCACTGTGGATCTGCAAATGTTTCAATGAATCAAAATTCCACAAAAACAGAAGATCATACTATAGTGAACCATTTCCACTGACCCAAACAACTCACATTAACTGCCTCCTTGGTTCCAAACCATTCCAGCTGGCCATACTCATATCCTTTAACTACTCCTACTGACCTACACCTTCAAAACAATTCTGTAGGTAGCACAGTGGTTATAGCTGTTGCCTTTTGATCAATAAACTCAGGTTTGAATCCCATCACCTGCTGTAGTACCCAGAAAAAAGTACCCACTTGTATAAATGTCAAGATATTTGAGAGTTGCTTCATATACAAACCTCATGCTGTACGTTGCTTTAAGAAAAGTGGCTAAAATAAATGATAATGGCTTTGTTCCTGTGGCACCGCTCCACCCCCCCGGCCACATCAGTGACTCCAAAGTGCTCCCAGTGGCTAGGCCTGTGACACCAGTCTAAGTTCATCACCTGCTCAGTGTGGGTCATAGAGAAATTAAGCACAGAGGGAAGCACAAGTGGACAGGAGTTAGGCTGTTTTCTTTTCCAGTGCCATCTGATGTCTTTCCTCGCCTGTACATTACCCCACTCAAACACTGGCAGCAATGACAGATGCCAGTTAGATGTAGAACGGGGTCAATGTCATTAAGTGTGAGCAATGAAGCATGGACACTTTCTTCAGTGAGAAATGAGAGATGTAGTAAAAGCCACATTAGAAAGCTAAAAGGTTACTTATAACTGATAAAAAAGTGCAGATACTTAATTGAAACCATCACTGCATGAGGGTACTGTCACACAACTGTGTGCAAGTGGCCCAGGGGACCACTTTTCTATCTGCCCAGTACCAGTACATCACAAGAGGCTCTTAAAGAGAGCAAAATGACATTTTGCAGTAAAGATCACTAAGGAGCCCTGCAGGTTCATTGCGAAGAATCTGCCAGGGAAACCAGGCTGTGGGATCTGATTTGTTGCACTGTTTTCACTTTGAAACAACAGTAATACCTCAGTCAGCAATACCTCTTGTAAGACTTTCACAGTTGGACTCTTCTTCTACATTAGCCCTCTGAGTAATTTAATATACGTTTAGCATAATTTTTAAAAACAAAAATAATTAGAAATTTTTTTTCATATTTATGTTATCTGCAAGATAACTTTTTCTGTAAAGTCTTTTGCTATTAAAGGCAGTGGCAGTGTTCAAGCTCATTTATGCCACACACACAAATGGCCATTTGATCAAGTGTTACTGTGCTTTAAATCAAAACAGTGCTCACTTTTTGACTAAAGGAGGTAACAGTTATGAAACTTCTGACTTTAGCCTCTGTAGTGTGAGCGCCCAGCCAAGAGCACAAATGAACACAGAAACCTAAATGGATAAAATTATTTTAAAAAATGTATGGTTTCACTTCAGTGAAATATGCATGTCTCGTTCTCAGAACTAAACACCCGTACCATCCTGACACACACCTTGTCCGACGCGCAAGCTGTGTTACCACAGAGAACCCCAGACCCCCCCCGTCAAACGTGGTTTAGGTGGCTGCTGTGGTGCGGCAGGGTTTCACCATCAGACGGCAGTTGTAAGACACACAGCAGTACAAGATGCCGCAGATTTTTTTTACTTTCTGTGATGCTACAGTGCTCTTCTTTGCTTTGTTAGTTCGAGCCAAAGCACGTTGTCTCCAGAACATCACTTCCTCCAATATTCTGACCAACAGGGATATTTCTATCCTGTCCTGGTGGCTGACACTCCAAGTATATGAAACTAGCTGAAGCACAACTGTACATAGAAACCTTGCTGGGAGCAAGAACCTGAAACCCATCTAAGAAGAGTGTGTGTAAAGGATGGCAGAGAGGATATGTGGACAGAAAACCACAGCACTGCAACTCACCTGGGCCTTGGACATGAGTCCATCCTCACGCAGCCAAACACGCGAGTCCTGTCATGTGTCACTTAGCAGCCACTAGAAACCTACAGAAAGAGAGTGTAGGTCAGCAGTGTCTCAGGACACACGTGTGCATGTAAAGTGTGCATTTTAGCAGGCATGTGAGTCTGTGCAGGTGGCTGTGGGTGCTAGTGGGCTGCTGATCATGTTGGTGAAGGGTTAGGAGTCAGATGGCTGAGAGTAGAGGTGCATCCCAGTAAATAAAACAAAAAGTACAATGCAGAACACAACATGTAAGGCACACTATGCATAATACACAGACAGAGAGACTGCAGGCCAAAATGTACATAATGACTCAGCACAGAGAGAACAAATGAGACATTAAGGCACAAAAACAAGGTGGAAAAAATGTAAAATTGCACAGCTTTATAAGTTTTAAGACAAATCAAAATGAAATTACAATGAAAGATGCATATCCACAAAAACACAACTTTACAAAGAGCTAAGTTTAATTGAACACAGGGATTGAAATGGGAATTAAATTATACAGATGCATTCGATGTATACTTTCTTAAACTCTAATAAAGTTTGAGAACTATGAATAATAAGTTACACAAAGACGGTGTAAAAATTTAACTGACTGTGAATTTTAAAAGCTGCCTTTGTCTTGTTTCACAAAGCTGACAGAGTACAACTGCGGGACAAATTTAGAGTGACACACACAACACACAGACCGCTGCATGACCGTTTCTCATTTCATAATATAGCAAGTCAGCAGCCATATTCACGAGGCCAGTGAGGAGGCTGTGAGATCACCCATTACGGAGCTGATGCGTCCTGTGTGTTGTGGCAGTCAGCCAGAACTGGCAAGCCACAGCCACTGACCGACCACCCCCTGCCTCCCCGCCCCCCACACTCACAGGGGATCCCTGGCAATAAAGGAGCCAGACAGCAGCGAGTAGACAGACAGTCACCTCGCCATGTGACAAAGGGCCGGCATGTGTCATGGCCTCGATGCTGCCTGCATGTTAATGTGCAGGGAAGGATGTGTATGTGTATGTGTGTGTGTGTGGGGGGGGGGGGGGCAGCAGACTGCTGGCTGGGAAGTAGGGTGCCTCCTGGTCTGGCAGGAATGGGTCTGACACACACTTCTCTATCCTCCCCCGCAGTGGGCCTCCTCTCACGTGCTGTTCCCCTGCATGCATGTGTGTCTGCTGCGTGTGCATCTATGTGTACGTGAACGCGACACACTTCTAGCCAAAGAAAATGGACAAATAGCTCAGTGTATGTTAACAGAAGATCAGAGGTAGAGTTCTTACCCCCCCTGAGCACCATAAAGAAAATCACACACACTTTAACAGCAAAAGTCTCAATTGAACGTATTTATGAATGCAACTGAGAACAATTTTATGTAACACTTCACTTTGTTGTGCGGAAGCGATCTTTGCCATTGCTTGAGGAAACCGTACTGTAATTCCCCCTTCCCAGCCCCGCTGAGACAGAACTCCTGTGTGTAGCTAGTTGGTTAGTGGGGTGGTTGGTTGGTATGGAGATTATCACTGTGGGCAAAGACTAGTAGTACTGACGCACAGAGGGTCCATTCATCACACTCTGACAGCAAAACTGGAAACAATTGTAGGTTGAGGATCCCGATCTGCACTGGAACATGGGAAGTTCTCACTGTGCAGGGGGGAAATTACTGTGGAGTGTATCGTCTTCTCCTGATGTGATGTCCTGCACCACCAATTTCCATCTATTAGCAAAGATTCAGAGCTGTTCATCAACGAGGGAAAAGAAAAAGTGAACTTGCATATAAATTAGAAAAATAAAGAAATTAATCCAAGTCAGCAGTTTGATACCACCGCCTTTCTCTGGATGTCACCAAAGCTGATTTGAGTGAAACCAAAAACAAAGGGCCTTTCAAAGAATTTTAAAGAAAAACCTGGAAGGAGCACAATTAATTCAGCTTTTTTTCTGGCTGTGAAGAAGGTCAAGCACACAGACGCTCTGGGATTCATGGTCTATCCTGAAAAGGATGCTCAGCACAAGGAATTCTGCCTATGGTACTTTACAGGTCTATTCTTGGAAGGATGCTTATTATGCAGGTGTCTGGATAAGGGATCTATCTGGAGAAGAAGAGCTAACATGCAGAATGCTGATTGTATGGGCTCCACTGGCCAAGCAGCCCTGGGAATCTCTTATATTACTGATTCATTTTGTCATGATAGAACAAAGCAGAGCAGCATTCGTCACCAATAGATTTCAGATGTATTTCCTCTGCTAGAAGTAACTCGGCCCACATTTGGATTTGACCTGCAACTTTGCCTGTCCGTTTGTCTGTCTGGTCCTACTTTTAATTTAAATATTTTTCTGAAGTCGCTTGCATTCCCTCAAAGACGAAGTTTTCCATGTACAAATTGTCAGTTTCCAAAATTAATCAGGTCACACAGTATACATACATCTGAGTTCCATGCTACTGCTTCATTTTGCATTTTGTCTTGGTTAGTGTTCAGCCATCTCCAACTCAGAACTGACAGCACATACTCGTTTGTTCTGCTGGGAGCAACGCAGCTGGGCTCACGCATTTAACACAGCTCAAATTTAGAAGTGTGTCCAATCCACTGTTTTACTTGGGTTTTCCATTTTGAATAGTGCTCATGTTTTGCTGTCAGAAATATGGACATCATTTCCAAATGCCAGCTGTGTAATCAAATGTGGAATGATGTACGGATCATTATGTTGTCGTTCCCACACCTCCTGGCCCCGTGAAAGGGTGCGATTTGGTGTACTTGCTTAATGATAATAGAAATGATTCAAATCAGTGCACATTAAAGACAATGGAACTGCTCTCAGCATCGCTTCACACAGTATGTATGAGCAGAAAATGAGGTTTAGCTTCCAAAGCGAGAGAACAAAGCAAAGGGTGAATTTGGACAAGTCTGAGCTGATCTTCTCATTTTTATTAGAATGTAAACACTCATAATTCTCAGCAAAGACATGTAACGATTGTTTCAGGCTTCTAGGAGGGAGTTGGAGTTTGGATAGTTATACCAGGTTATGTCCAAATTAAGATCCTTTGACTATGGCCAGGTCACCGTGGGCTGTCACTAACTGCTGTCTGACCCCAGAGGTGGGTTTGCAGTTAGTGCGAAGGTCATTGTAACTGGAACCCCCCACAGATCTGCTGGACTGCCATCATTAAATGGTCAGATAACCATGGAAGTGGCATATTTTTGCTGTCACATCCAAAGCTGAAAAAGTCAAATACCGAGATGGGAGATTCTGGGAAGACATGAGTGCTACTGGAAAAGGTAGTCATATGGGCACTATCAGAGGTCTGTGAAGATTCCCAACCGCAGATATGGTAAACAGTCTGGTGGGGGAGGAGGGTCACCTGACAACATCATTCTTCCCTCAGCCTTACAACACCAACTTCCACAGGTGCCATTTGTTTTAGTTATAGTGCTGGTTTGCATAGATGCACATCACCTCCCCAAATTCTCAGAGACAGAGTTTAATGTCAGAGTCATTAGGGGTCAATATCTCAAGTGTCTGGAAAGATTCCAAGAACATAACTTTCGCAAAAGGACCCTAAAGACAGAAAAAGAGCCTCATGAGAAAGGCAGGCTGAAGGACTCTAGGAAATGTGTGAGAGATGTGCTTTGTGAAAGACAAATATGGACATCTTGTCTGGTAGTCCAGATGTTTTCTCCCTCTCCTTGACTCCTCCTTTGATTCTTTGGAGTTTGTCCTCAGCATGGCTGAGTGGCATGTGCATGACAGCTGACATGGGAAGAAGGAAGCTGAGCGTGTGCAAAAATAATCACTGATTCAGATAATCATAGATTAGAGGTTTAAACTAAACAGTAGAGAGGGACATGTGCTTCAGAACCATCTTCCCAGACATATCAACGGGTGCAGTAACACTGCAAGTGCAGGACTTTGCTAATGCTGTGGCCTGCTGTGTGTGTACATGTGGGTATTTAGTTTTGCTAGTGACTTTAATCAGAGTCAAAAAGCAAACTGAACTGCCCTTGGGTCACATCAACTTCATATATGGGACATGGGACACAGTGAAACACAGTGACCCTGTACACTTACATCAGCCAGCTGGGTAGTACTGGATCACTGCTCCCACACAATAAATGCCAGATGTACACCTTGCCGATATTTACAGCGTGCCCATGAAAACATGCCGGCTCTCACAAAATTATGACAAAATTGATTATAAATTAATATTTTATTATTTATATGTTTGCTCGTGCAAGGGAAGAAAAGCAGACAAAAATACAAATACCCGGTTTCACCATGAGGTCAAGACATACTGGTACTAAAGGAGGGGTGAACTTGTGTTTTAAAAGCCTTAAACAAATCAACTAGATCAAGGACAAAGACTTCCCTCTAAACAAGTCTGGGGTATTTTTTAAAGTAAAAATGACAAAAAAAGGGCAATATAACTGATTGACAGAAACAGGACGTTGTTCTAGCAAACCTCCTTTTTCTTTATTTTTGTACTGTTGAAAAAACACTTCCAAAGAATTTCCCAGGAAAGTGGGGGGAATTCAGGTTAAGCCTGGTTTGCATACAGCTGCACAGCTGGTGAAGTCAGGAGAGCAACATCTCGTGTTAGTGGGGCAAAACAGGGACAAGGTTTTGGTCAGAGAGAAACTGAAAGCTTGCTGTGGCCATGAGCGACAGGCGGGAGAGGGGATATTGATCACTGACCTGCCAGCGGTATCAGTGCACAAACAACTCCTGATAAAATAACAGTCCAGCACGTGACTCTGCCTAGTGAGGCTTATCAGAACAATAAGGTGGGATACAACAATGTGCTGTGTGCAGGTGTACAGACTGTTTATTTGTGTTTGTTGGGATACCATGGCAAAGTGGAACTGGTTAGGCCCTCTCATGCCATCTGAAGGTTCCCTTTGGTATCAAATAAAAAAGCATTTATAATTTTTACATTCACATTTGTTCATTTGGCAAGTGCTTTTCTCCTGATCAATGTACAATGCAGTGTTAACTCTATTTAAGTTACGCTGTTTATATGAAACAGTGACTAAGTTGTTCTTGCATTCATTTTGTCTCAGGCTCTGGGGCATTTGTTCTTCTAGTTTATATTATTTATTCTCCTGCACTCCTGTTCCGTTTTGAGCTATTCAACATAGAAGATTGTGAGCAAAGCCTTTTGGATTAGGACGGTCGTCCAAAAAAGCAAAGCTGTGCGGAACAGCAGCTCTTCCACACACATGGGACCTGAGCAGAGACTGTCCCCTACAGAACTCGCCCTCCTTCTGCTTAACCCACCTAAACCAAATGCTCAGCTTCCGGATGTACAGACATAGCCTGACAATTGCGGAAATCAATAATTTCATTTCGACACTGTCTCACTTCTCAGTTAAAGATGAAGTGCATCTTGTCACAGGCATCCATCAGGCAGCACAACCTTCCATGAGTGTCACTTCTGAGCTATTGCAGAGCCTCCTGCTTAGAAAAATAATAAATCATCAAAAACAAACAATGCACCAGAGGTCAGCATGGCTTACTTCCACTATAACAGCACCAATGTACCTATTATAAGTCAATAATAACAAGCCCAAATCCCATCCTCAGAAGCCTGGGTACTATTTCTACTGATCATGTAATTGTATTTAACAAAGTACTACTCAATCAGTATTTCCTAGAACATTATTTGTGATTCTTGTTATGGCTGTGAAACAAGTGTGGATTTTACCAAGAGCTGGGGGAACGAGAGGAGTTTCCTCTCTGCCAAACAGGTGCAGAAAGTAAAGGTAAGGAGGCGGGAAAATAGATCACTCATACAGCAACAAATACATGGAACTAAATCAAAGCACCAAGAAGCTGTTAAAGAAGCAGGAACAAATTCTGGGTAAATGACCTTGGCTTTTCTACAGCACCCATTGACTATTTGCAGTGCTCCCAACAAAGAAACAGTGAAATATAAACACAGAAGCCCCCCCCATCTCCAGTCCCTCCATTTAAACACCAAGAGGCAACCTATCGTTTCCGTGGCAACGCCGACTGATCCATGCTGTACACATTTTCACGAATCTCCATTATTTCTCACCTCAGTGGTGGTTAAAGCCCCAGCCAGTAGGCCTTGTGCACAATTTTGCTCATTATTAATTAATTCAATTTGTTTTTATCAAATCCTCTATGAGAACTTAGGGCTGAGAAACAGCTGTAACACTGATGCCCGACAAGGATTCCCTGTCAGTGTCACGGTGTCTGAGTCAATTAGACACCATAATGCATGTTTATGATTCAATTCTGCATCGAAGTGATGAACAGAAGCCAGTCCTTCTGATGTGTACACATTCTGTTTTGTCTATCCAAGCCACAGCTGGCAACTACTACATTTCTATGTCCTCATGGGGAAAAAAGCAAATAAGAATATAAGCATCCCTGGCATACAAGCACATTTGCTAGTATGCAGACATGCAGAGAAATTGTGTTCTGTGGCCCTGACATGGAAATACTGTGAGACATTTGGAAATGGGGAAAAAAACAACACACATGTAGACAGCCACTTGCTTCTGTGGTCTTCCTGAAACCAAGTCATTTAAATAATTTCAATATTCCTCTATGTTTAGACCTCACAGACCTCTATTGCACACTAACTGCACCTATGGGAAGCAGCGGTTGCTGAAAGCAAGTTCTCCAGTTCTGGCAAACAGCAGGGCTGAACCACACTCAATGCTGTCAGCGGTGCCTTTACAGGAATAATACAGTGTTTTGTTGGGCAGCTCTCCTGTGCACCTTGTGAAAGATTGTGCTGCATGAGAGGGCAACCGAAACATACAAAAGAAGCAGACAATGTCTGGGTGACTGTGTGGGGTCTTTTACTGTTCTGGAGTTGCTGCGTCAAGATAGAAATCAATGCTCGAGACGAGATCCGTGTTGAGATGTCTGAAGCACATCCTGTCCGTATCGTCTTAAATTCCCTGGGCTCCCGTTCAAAACTGGCTTCAGGGCAGTGAAATAGGCAAGTTAACCGAGCACCACCCCAGACTGCACACTTTTCCCAGGCCTATTACTTCACTTTACCAGGTATGCAGCCCATCTGTAGACTGACACAGAGAGCTGATAGAACAAAAAGAAAAAACCAGACCTTTACTTGCCCCTTGATCGTACATTGGATTAATGAACAAGCCAATACAACCTCAACTACTACACAAAATCACAGTAAAAGACACAGGGCTGCCGTTCCTACCACCTCCTGTGAGATGGTAACATTGCGCCTCTTTCTCGGCAGTATTGTCTGGTGTCTTCTCAGTCACAAGTACTTCAAGAAACCCCCAAATAAGGAATCGAAATGGTGCACCTCAACAGTGACCTGGGATAAAATGTACAACAGAGGTCACCTAGTAAAAGGGCAGAAGGCAAGGGGAGAAAAGGGGCCATGAAAGGGTGGATGCAGCTGTTATTACTACCACATCAGAGGCCAGTTTGACAACAGTTACACCCAGGACCATAATTCTTGCCGCTTCTTCTCCAGTAATGGAAAAGCCCTTTTCAACAGTAGAACTCCCATGGTTTGTGCAACAGACTTATCTGTCCCTTATCCTTCTGCTGACTGTTAGCCTTCTTATTTACTTATTTAGAAAGATTTCCTGCATGTTCCTCCTCCTGACCAGCACATACAGCTGCACTGTATTCAGGCACAAATTTGAATATAGAATCTGCAAAACAAAAATTTTTTGGTCCTGAAAACTTGTGCAACAGTACATAAAAACTGGAATTTTTCTCTCTATTCAAAAAAAAAAAAAAATTGCATGAATAAAAATTTTTTACAGAGTCACATATACCATAAATAATCTTCGTAGAGTTAGGACTTCAGGGTGAAAGCTTCCAAATCTGAACCTCTAGGGTGTTTTAAGATTGATAGTGTCTGGGAAATCAGTCTGGGGAGGGGGTTTAA
The DNA here is from genome assembly GCA_900497675.1 of Arapaima gigas. Lineage (NCBI taxonomy): Eukaryota > Metazoa > Chordata > Actinopteri > Osteoglossiformes > Osteoglossidae > Arapaima > Arapaima gigas. The sequence continues at coordinate 403,201 of UFQX01000030.1, forward strand.
ATATTGTCAGATATTGCCAGATAAGGTCGCTTGCTTAGATAGTCATCTGGGATATGCGAATAAATAAGCAGTACGGTTAACCACCTGTGTACATTTGCTTAGTGCACTTTTAGCTTTAAAAGCCTACACCAGGAAGTCATATAATCCAAAGAGAACAGAGGAAATGGTTACAAACAGATAAAGCCATTTGACAGTAAGTAAATCTAATTGCTGGTACAGTAATACCCCCGAGTCTCCCTCTCCACCGGATGACATCTAGGCTTTTAAATAATGCATTAAAAAGATTTATGCGCAAGACGGAGACGAGGTTTATAGGAGTGAGCAGTCCTGCTCAGTTGAAGATCACGTTTAAATTTGGTGATTTTGCTGTGACACCTGTGCTAAACTCTTAAGCAAAAAAAAAAAAAAAAAAAACCTGATCAAAGTAGGCACAAATATACTGTCCTTCGCAAGATTACATTAATGTGGTTCTGATATGTTATTTAATTATAAGCCATTTAAAATGAAAGGCCAAAAAAATTCAACATGGGCTCTTTTTATAAATAAACAGCCGTGTGACTTAACTTAAAACTTAACTGGTTACAGCTGATGCAATGTAATGTGATATGTTTTTTTCCAAACCTTTCCCCAGCTTAAATGCACATGAGGTAATTGCCTCTGAAGCATATTGAGTCTCATGTGATAAGATGCAAAAATCCCCATTGTAATTTTCCCAAACCCAGCGGGAGGAGGATAAAAGCAACAAAGCAAAGAAATGGGCTGTGGATGAATGGGACAGGCGTGCGTAGCAGACACTGTTATCAGGCTTGCAACTGTGCTGTAAACAACCCCGCGTGCAGGTGTCACTGGGGGAGCCGCCCCTTTTTGCTTTATCACACAAAGGTGGAGGTGATGCTCATTGTTTTACATTCAGCTGCACGTTCTTTAGATAAGGCTGCACGTGTGTACGTGCGTGAAAAACAAAAGGAACGTAAAGGAGAAAGCTTTACTCAACACTTCCCTCGGGAAATTTTTTATGGTTATTAAACAAAACTGCTTTTGTTTGAGGTTTAAGAATATAAAATAGTACAAAATAAACCCTTTACAGTCACATAAACAATACGTTGTACCGTCCTTCTACACTAAATAAAGAATGCTTTGAAAATGATTTCCTCTTTCTGCCAATTTTAGCAAAATATCATCTGTATTTATGACATGCGTGATAAATAGTTAAAAGGGTTAAAAATTAAAAACTGCTGTCAAATATGGTTGATGGTTGTTTTCCCATAAAAGTAACATATCATGCAGAAAAGGATGTGTTTCAACCAGCAAGTGAAAGCTGAATTTTTTAAAAAAGCATACAACCCTCTGCAAGTCAGACTCATATCATGAGAAGTGTCCAAAACAATAAGTACTTTATCATATTTCCACATCACCCTTGGAATACACAGCAAAGGAACATGTCATCGCTCAAACCTGCATGCCTAAGCTGGACTTAGTCACTGGGCCACCAAAGTCAGCTGAGACAAACAGCTGTAGAGATGTGGAGTGGGACACAAGTCAGTGTGAACAATTCAAAGTTTACTGTGAACATTTTTGATCATGGAGGATCATAGCTGAATGGATGAGCGTGGCAATATTCTGTAAACCTTGAGAGATGGACGAGGAACATATGCAGCACAAAATAAGGCATCTATGTCACCTTTAGCTGCCTGGGAGCAGGAAGCAGAGCTGAACAGAGGACACACAGAAACTCCCTGATTTGGTTTTTCTCTCTGTGTCTGGGGTTTCACTGGGAAAAACCCTGATGGATGCTAAATAGTCAAAGCTGTTTAGCACCAGCCTGAGGCACCAAAGTGTAGCAACGGCTCCCACTATGAACAATTAATTCTTTTTAGTCTGCCCCCTGCCAGTTTTTGCAGAACCAGAGAGTTTATATCCTTTTGATGGCTTTATGCAAAACACAGAGAGGACAGCCCCCTGTCCGAGCCCCTAGTCACCCCCTGCTGTCTGCTTTGCATCGACATACCAGCTATATCTTACTTCAACTTAAATGTCACAATAATTTCTACTAACCCCCCCCCCTCCAACTTACAATCTTGCCATTTACCTCAATGCCACTATAACGCAATATAAAGTCGTCTACACAAACATACAAAAGGAGACGCTGGTTCAAAAACACTTGTAATGACTCACCATTAATCATAAAGCCAGTTTATGAAAGTGAAAATATGCACATCTTGCTGCCTGAGGCACAGGAGGATTTACAAACATATCAGATTGTCGAAACTGACTTTGGCGCAAATGTGAGAACTGACACCGGTTTCCTCTGTGCTGCTGCGACTGGCCAGCGAGGAGGCTGCGTAGACATGAGCTGCCAAGCCCAGTGATGTCCTTCAGATAGGTCCTTCACCAAGCAGTATGGGAATCTACATCTACATTCAATGCTTCACGCATTACTTCAAGCACTCTCTCTAAACCCCATTAAGGGTACAGTGTCTGAGACACATTTAGTTATAGATACTCATTATTAGGACATAAAAACGGCACCTTCTCTGTCAATGAAGCTCAGACATTGGGTCATTGCATCGAAAACCCCCTTGGCTTATTCAGCCAGGATAGGCTACTGAAGCGCCAATCCAGCCACCCAGGGACAAGTGGAGGTAAAAACCTGAGTAATGAGTTATAACGTGATGACAAAAATGGAGATTACAATGTGCCTTTCATTCCATTCCACTTCCCTGGGAAAATGAGCAGTGAGATGTGATTGGTTTTTACGTGCTGCGTTACCCACACATACGTGATGTTTTCACCAGTCGAATCATGTCTGAACACCTTCCTCACTCTGTGCCTCCTGATCGGCTAATGTTCCCACACTTTTTTCAGTGTCAGGTTGCTGTTCTGCGCTTTTCTTTCTACCGATAGATGTTTTTCTCCCCAGTTTCCCGTAACAAGATTCATTATTAATGAAGTCACAGGGCGAGATTTATGCTGTCAATTGACCACAGCAAATCTGGCTTTCATACGAAGGTTTGGATTGATTTGCTCATAAATCACCTCTGTCTCTCAAATGGTGCATAAGTTCCCCATCCTGGCTGCCAGCACCAAAGTATAACTGTGCTTCCCAGTGCAATTCCAGCTCAATGTTGACTCTGTACACACTGGGTAAAGTCAGGAAGGAGGGAGGGAGTCCATCCTGTTGTGCAAACATACACATCCTGCCGGGGTTTTCAAGCACACTGTCACAGTGCAACATGCAAAATCATATGCAGAATGCCTATATTTGTTTTGCTAAATTTCCACAGAAAATGGAAAAAGTTATGCAACTTGGCAACATCATGCTGTGTTGTGATGTACCAGTGATAGTCTTCTTGGGAAAAGACCATGTGGACAGTCAAAAACAAATGTTTCTGTCATGATTGTACACTTAGCTGGAACAGAAGGTAAAAAGAGTTGAAGGCACTCGTTTCGGTATCGTGACAAAGATTTTTGATGTACGTCACATTGGTGATATAGCTGCCTGCCCCTACAATAATACAACATTCATATTAGTTTTGCAAGTAAAGGCATTAGCGAATAACCTGAAGATTGTTGAATCAAGACACAAGCCCTGTAAACCACTGTAATACCCTTAGTGTCCCTTATTCATTCCAGTGAAATAAAGACAAGCAACAGCCAAGCCACAAGGAAATACATAATGTCCACAACAGATAAACTTGAAAAACTGACAAAATAGAATCAATAAGACGACCAAATAATGACTGTTCAAGCCTTGAAAATGACAATACTGTGAGAGTACTAAACCACAAAGCAAAGTCAATCCATGTCTTTATGACAAAAGTGAGCCCCTTAAGTCCACAAAATATACATGCTCTCAAGCGTATTTTCAGGGAAAAAACCTATGGCGTATGGAGACCACATGTGAGCATTGAGAGACTGAGACTTGGAAGAGCAGGAAGGCACTGCAGCAACACAGCTGTCCGCAGCCACAATTGTCATCTCCTCCATCCATTGACAAATCCCTGAGACACAATACAGCAGTGGCACATACTCCATAGAGTTGAGCTGGGGGCCAGCATGTTGCAGATGGCAAGACCCAGGCCAACCACCATCACACACCAAAACCATCCGTGGTGCACAGGGTAGCAGGCTGGTTATAAAATGAAAATTTATACATATTTTATATTGCAGCAGCATCTATAAGCTGCACACAGGACCAGTTGTTTGCTCATCTAGGAACTGCACACCTGTACATGCATGTACACACACACACACACACACACACACACACACACCTCTACAGTTATATACTACATCAGCCTGGGTCACAAATCCAAGCACATTTGTTTTCTTATCTTTGTGGAGACTTAACAACACGTTGGATCCAATAAATGACTCATAACCTTGGCTCATTGAAACTCAAAAACATATGAAAGGAAGCAATAAAATTTTCAAATTTAAAAGTGTCTTGTGGGGATTTCCCTACAACATTCACCTTTTTCAGGAAGTTAATATCCTTATAGAGAAATTTCTTTGAAAATGTAAAGAGGTAAAGGGGAAAACACACACTAACATACTACATTCAGAACGAGCTCTTCCGTCATCCATGAACAAAACCAGAGTCAGCAGTGGGAAGAAACAGCCATCTGGAGTTACTTCTGATGGTTTTGCTCAGATTAGCATCTTATTTATACACAAATGGAAGCTGAACGCCCCAGGCCTCAGAGAGGAACATGGCCTGACGGGTGGCATTCATGAGAAACACATCTAGGGAGGCCAGACGACAAGGACAGAAATGGAGGGATGAAGATAGACAAATATGGCCTTCTTCTTTTAAACATGGCTGCAAAAAAATGAGGGAACTCTGGAATGCAGGTAGCCCAATAACCAAACAGCATCAGCCCTGTGAGCATATATACCTCGGGGCCATTTTTTCTCATTGTCATAGGAGTGCTGGGTAAGCTGCCCCCTGAAGGGGTTAATAACACTGCTCAGTGTCCCCTGAATGTTTCTCACCTGCAGGAAGGACAGGCCTGGTCAGGATTTTACCCCATTTCACTGCCCCAGCCTTGTTCCCAGTGGAAAGCAACTATTAACATGCACCCGTGTCTATGCCATTAACTTAAATCGCCTAAAAATAAGTTCACACACTTTATAAACCCGCAGTAATTGACTGATTTAATCACGTTGAAGGGAGAGGCACTCAGAGAAGGACATATCAGCACTGCTGCTTCTGATTCTTTATGTCCCTTGATTTCCCCTGTGAACCTCTCCATTGTAAAGGCATCCTCTCTGAGGACCTCTCATCATCACCTCCCCCATACTCCCAGTTTGGTGGTTCTTTTTACAAATGGAATATCTTTGGGGGGAATAGTGTATGGTGTTATAATGCAAGAAAACTGGGGGAAAAAAAGCCACATAGATTCACCGTGAATAAAATATACACAAGGCTCTCCCAATATCCTACTGCTCTAAGGCCAAACAAATGCAAACCCTCTAAACAATTTGTTGGGTTTTCATTGGGTGTAGCAGTTTACCAAACAAGACAGTAAACAAAGATAGGGATATATGGTTAACACATAGCCAAAGCCACTAGAGCGAGGCAGGGTCAATCATTGCCCAAGCAAGCAACGTTGTCTCAGCGCTTGTTTATTTTTCTATATACTGACATTTCCAACTCTGGCATTAGTTATATTACAGTTTTTTTCCTACAATGGTCTTTGAACAATGAGGTGTGTGATTAGCTTCCCCCTACGGTCCTGGAACGAATGGACATAAAGCTGTGCAAATTAGTATTGATTCTATTAAAAAAAATATTAGACTCTAAAAACCAGATTTAATGAACACAGACACTGAGCCAAACTGAAGGACCTGCCCACAGCGCTGCACAGGTATACGCTGTCGGGCTGAATATCAGTGATTGCTTCATCTTTAGTGGAAAAAACAGCCGAAAACCCAAGTCACACTGATGTGACCAAATGATGGTTCACTCCTGTAGCAGGAACATTTCACTTCATTTTTAGAAGCCGATAAACAGGACAAGTGAAAATTGCATTTCCAATGTCTTGGGCTAGTGGCCAAGCTCAGATGGCCATGGAAACATACATCCCTTCCTTGTCTGCAGACACCCAGCTGTGTTTGCAGCGTGAAATGGCATTCATTACCCAGTGTGTTCCGGGCTCCGGCTCCACGGAGCAGTGAGACGCCTGAGCGAAAAAGGAAGTGGAAGCTACAGTTTAACTATTAAAATGGAACCAGCAGAGTAAACATTTGAGTATGATTTACTGATGGGTAACTTCTGGGATGCTAGATCTGGTGAGTAGACCTCATTTGGTATTCTAGACAGGCAAAAATGTAGTTGGCTCAGCTAGGGTAAGCAAATGAAATAAATGATCAAATACATTAACACCACAAGATACACCAGTTTCCGTTAATGACAGTTTGACTGTGAAAGGAGTTACATTTAATATTAGAACTTTGAACTATGAGGCGTTTATCTATGTTCTCAGTATACAGTACATAATAGCTGCAAAACAGCTGAATGACCACAGGTATTAGAGTAAATTAAGTATTATTATTATTATTATTATTATTATAGAGTAATTAATAAAAGGGAAACTGCACTGCTATGGTGTGTTAAGAAAATTAATGTCAAACACTGGTGATACTTTAGAATAAACAGGCATCATTTTTGGGGTCAGAAATCAGTAATCACATCTTCAAGTTTTTTCAGGAATGCAAGGCATCCGTAAGGTGAGGGAAGACGTTTTAAAGCACATTACACAGTAACTGTCCTTAGCATTGTGTTAGATTGTTGACCCATTTTTTTGAAGGAAATGCTGAGCATTGCAAAAAAAAGAGTTTTTTTTGCCTTGTTGACGTGAAAAAGTGATGTCTAAACTATGAAACACACCAAATTACCAGTTTTTTAGGTAACCCTTTATAGTGACACACAAACCACATGAATTGGTCTGGGTATGGACTCTACAAGATGCTGGTGTCCAAGATTGTTGTACTATATTTTTGCATTGCTGCAAATTGGACAGCTGCATGATCCTGCTGCAAACAGTCCTTTCCACCTCATCCCAAAGATACTCAACAGGGTGGACATTCATGGACTATGCAGGACAATGAAGCAATGAAAACTTGCTGTCATGTTGCTGGAACCATTTGGTGATGATGCGTGCTTGTGACAGAGAGTACACTGATACTTTTTTTTACTTTTCATTCTCATTCTCTTTAAACTCTTGAAATGATTGTGTGTGAAAAGCCCAGGATGACAACAGTTCAGGAGCAGCTACACCCAGCATGCCTAATACCAACTGTCATCCCATGTTCAAAGTCACTCAGGTCACTGGCTTTGTCCATTCTCAGCTGGATGCTAAGTGAAGCTAGAAACACTGGTTTACCTCATTTTTACCACACGCTGCAGTCAAACGATGCATGTCCTGCTGAAATGTTGAATTTGTGTGAAAGTGTGGGATATTTACGTAATAAACTGGCAACTCAGTGTATTGCAGAATGTCAACTCAACCCTCAAATGCATTAAAGTTGTTAGTGGTCTAATGAATGTTTCTACAATTGTTTTTTAAACACATAAACAATGCAATCTTTTTTCAACCCAGTAAGGGTTGCAGTGGTTTGAGTTTTTAAAATACATTGGCACGTTTTGAACAAACAGAAGTGGATCATGGTAATAGAAGAAGAGTAGGGGAAGAGTAGACGTCATAGTGTTTGCAGCACATCTATTAAAATTTACCAGCTGAGGAGCATGGAAAAACAGAGAACTTCTCAATGTTTGTTTCTGGGCTGGGAAAATCCTGCTATGTCCTTCTAGCCTCTCAATTTCCTGCTTTCCCACCTTGCCTGATCTCTTCTGCATTGAGGTGTGATGCCCTGGGAAGACTGGGAACTGGCAAAAGAGGTTTGAAAAACTTTTTAGTAAGAGAAAATACTATGCTTGCAATGAAGACAAGCTTTTGCTGATAACAAAGCCTCCCACTGTCCTCAAAATACATAAATAAAATGGTATCGGAAATCCAACGGCTCTTACAGTACTCAGAATGTTGGCAGCGCACAGGCTTTTATTCCCATGCTCGGCTTCATCTTCAATGATTTTCAGTCCAACCTGGATACTATCCTCTCTGAAGGAAATTTCTCTCTGCCTGGATGCATAATATAATATGAATGATGAGAGATGTATGGCTTAATCAGAAGATTTACAATTTGCTACATAATGTTTTGCCAGGAGCAACTTTTTTGGTGGTAATCTAGGGGAAGTGTATCCCTCGGTCTGACACATACTGTGGATACTGTGGAAGATGACAGGAAAGTTCCATAGTCACCATTAACTGTATCAGTAAAATAGTTTTTGTGATGTATCATTAAGGTGTAGAGGGCCTGGAACTCTCCATCAAGTCTCTCCACTAAACTTGCATCCTTAAGCAGGGCTTAGGGCAAGGTGTTTCTCTACATCAACACAAGAGAAACAGATGTGCCTCCCCAAAGCTGAACTATATGTTCAAAAAAAACAACCATTTGAAGTGACAAATGTGTGAATACGATAAACATCTTGTGAGAGTCATTAGGTTCCCGGAATGTTCAAACATGGTCATACAGGTCAAGGTATATGGGGCTGTTTTAGGGGACCTGAAAGTGCTCACTGTGCCCTCGTGATATTCCCAAACACTGCTAAAGAAACTGAACAGTGGACTCCTAGTCACCAGATCTAAACATCACCAAACTTTTGTGGAAAGTTCTGGAGCTCCATGTGCAAAGATTTCCAAACTGGAGGGTTTTCTTCTTGAAAAATGTTGCAATATTCCACTGCACAAAGTTCAGGACAGTGGGGCAGCATTAGAACAAGGACTGAACATGTTCTGAAGGCAAATGGTGCCTCTTGATATTAATATACTGTTTCTATTATTTTGTACGCCACCAGCAGATATCGTTACTTTTTCGAATTAAGCTTTTAAATTTCTGAACGTTTAGCAATATTAACAGCTTCAAGATACATTTTTAAAATGGAAAAAAAAAACTGCTAAATTGAATAGGTTTAAGAATTGTATGAACATTTATGCAGAAATATTGTAAATTAAGGTATAATACAATGCATGCACTTTCAGAACTTAAAAACTGTTAGACATTTCACACTAAAAAGTGTTCAAATCACCCTAAGGACCAACTGTATTCCCACTGTTATTCTGATGGCCCTCGGGGTGGTATAGAATTATAGGCAGAAATTTCCAGTTTACAGTACGCTGGCAAATGCTACCCACCATAACGTTTAGGAAACCAGACTTGTGACCCTAGACACTGAAAGTGTAGTTTTATGAAAGTAAGCACCTGTACACATGGGACTGCTAAAAACACTGACCTATCCAAGATGGTCAGAGGGAAACTGTGTACAAAATATTCGCTTCTCCACCACACGCACCTGTTAGAACATTACCTCAGGTCAAAGTTAATCTTTCAAAACACTCACTTCCTGCTGGAGAAAACCATTAGTGATTTGTCAGTCATAACTGAGTGTATGAAGTCTCTGTGGCAGTTACGTAAGTGGAGGTGTTTACAGACTTAATGTGGTAACCCTTGCCCCACCAACAGAAAGGTGAAGAGACAGTGAGGCCTGCCAAAAACATGCCTACACACGTGGCCACTGTGGCTTTACCACCAGGGCCCTACCTCCCATCATGCTGAAAATGTATACGCACTAGTTCCACTTTATGGCCACTAAGTGATAACAGCCTAATCAGTTAGGCTGTTCTTGCAGAAGCATCCGATGAAAAATAAACAGTGGCATGATCATTTCTGCTTCCCTAACTGTATTTTGCCGACTTCCATAGGAATACGAGATATTACTTACATAAACACCAACTAGTTGTGTTTTGATATTTCACATCACATTCACAAAGTAGGCATCTGCATCTTACTGTCACTAGAGAGCACACGTTCTGCTTACAGGAGCTGACAGACTTGTGCTATACAGTAATATTATTTACCTGCTTCTCAGGTAATGATCAAACACCCTCAATGAAAAAAATTACTGAAGCAACCTGAAGATCAGGAACAGGTGTAATCTATGAGGTAGAAGTGAAGCAGTGCATCTGTCAGCCTGATCCCAGTTAGCCCTGCAGCAGAAGGCTGCACATCAACTGCGATGACTTAACAGGATACAGAAACAGGACACAGCTTATGATTTATTGCTGTACAAGAATCAATAAAATGCTGAAAAAAGGTACAAGACATTTCATTCTTTCCCCACAAACACAGCTATAAGGAACTTAAAGGATAATCTCATTTATAAAAAAAGAAAAGAAACAAGTGCATCAGCAGCCAAATACATTTTAAAGTCGTTAAAGCGATGGGTACAGACTGGACACAGTGTGGAGGACGTCCTCCTGCTTGTGTGGCAAAAGGGGGGAAGTTAAAAAAAAAATTAAAGAGTTTGGCCTGAAAGTCTTTGCGATACCATTCTATTTCCTCCAGTATAGGAAAGCATGGCCTTGAGAATGAGAGAGGACCAAAGGTCACAAAAATGACTGCATTCGGTCAGGAACCCTGTAGCACCCAGAGTAAAAGAACAATAAGGGGAGGCATTTTTCACACATACAGAAGGAAACAAGGATGATGTCAGTACAAGAATGTAGAAAGTAGACAGGGTCATGCATTTATAAAACAGCAGAACATAGACAATTATACATTTCTACTAAGGTTGCACTTTTGAGCAAAATTATAAATAAATTAAAAAAGAAAAAAATACCCACAACCAGTTAAGGATCAGCTTTACCTTTTGCATTCCTAATGCAATGCTTAGCATGAGGTAAATGGTCAAAATGATCCTGGGTCAGAGGCTGTGGGCATATTGCACCTTCTCTTTGATTTGAGGCTCACTAGGGGACTCTGACTGTAGTTGGGCTGCTGTGTTTCTAGCCTGACCATGGTCAGTGACCACAAAGTGAGATCCCCTTGCAGAAGGCAGTAGGATGCTTTTACCTCCTGCACACCTATGAGGAGAGGCAGCGAATTCCAGGGTCTTCCACCTACAATGGAAGGCCAAACATCCTCCAGGGGGTGTGTGACAGAATTCCTGGAAGTTGAATCACACCTAGGATGATCTTGAATGTAAATTCTGATAAACATGTTGCTTGGTGAAGAAACTGTGTGCTAGACTTTGTATGGCTGTGAGGCCTGTACCTGTTTATAAACAAGACATTTGGCTGCCATCAGAGCAAAGAGTTGGATCTGAAAGAAATCTAAATTAAGTGCCTCATTCGGTACAAAAAATAATCCTTGTAACAAGACAATACACTTCTGTCTTTCTGTGCAACTCCATAAAACCAGAAGACTTAACAAATATCTTGTGGATGGTTGTTTGCCCTGTTATCTCCTTGTGCACTCAAATGTATGTCCGTTTCATCTAGTCTGTCACATTAAAAGGAACTGTCCTCCAGAGAGCAACCGTAACTTGCTTCTGGAGTGCAGCTGTGCTTTAATTATCAGTGTTGGGGAATGCGTAGTATCTTCAGGCCTCAGGATCTTTACCTTGCGTTCAAGTTGTGATTCAGGGCATGTTGGTGTACATCCAGAATGTAACCCTTTCATTGAGCCCTCCACATATCAGACATGCCTGGAGCTTGCAAAATAACATCTTTGTTGTAGCAGATTCCAAGGACCACGAGGACAGTTTTGTGCTTGTGGTCATTCACATACCTCCAGTGGTACAGCGTGTGTGGAGTACTTGTGTGCATATGTTTGGTTTGTGTGCTTGCTGTCTAATTGTCTTAATCTTCCTCAGTCCTTGAAGTGCTACCAGGTGTTCTTCCATATCTGTCAAAGAAGGGGGCTGGAGGGGGGCTATTCAAGCTCCAGGTATAATATGACATAGCCATGCTAAGTGCAAGAACACATAAACATTCTCCTCAGACCTCAAGAGACTTCAAGATAAATTATCTTCTGTTTTCTAACAGTGGTGTTACTGATTCCTACAAAAGTTGCTTCATGTGGTCACTAGTGTTTCAGAGTTGTGCCTGTGGTTTTGCTGAAGTTCCCTGAATGCAGACTTCCACCTCAGGGTTTTAAAAAGCACCTGAAATAGGCAAAGATTGATTTTACCTGAAAAAGTTACCCAGAAGCCAGAATGCTGAGGTCGAGATGACGATCTAAATGTAAACGGCAGAGACAGAAGTCTTCGGTAAGTCACTTAAAAGCGACCAGCACCAATTGAGATTATGTTTTGCAGGGTGGAACAAATATATCATGTATATATAAACAATACGGAATGAAGGATAATGTGTCATATGGGCCCTGATCCATATGACAGATGTACTGGTGGATGTCAACAATGTCTTTTAGTTGGTGTCAAAAAGTCCACTTCAGAAAAGGTCCCCCTTTCACTGGATTCCATATAGATCCATTTGTTTGCTGTTGAGAAAAGGAAGCTTTGCTCTTGCGTAGGTATGGGAGGGAATAGTCCAGATCTCACCAACCTAGGAGTGGCCCATCTGGGCTCAGTGCTGCCCAGTCCTGATCAACTGGGAGGAAAATTAAAGCAGGGTAGACAGGGAAAAAGCCAAAGCAAGGGAGTCTGGAGACGAGTGCAACTTGTTGGGCAGCTATGGCAAAGGTTTCCTGGCCAAGGCAGGGTCATTACTGTGCTCCAGGGAAGGGGTGGTCACACAGAGGTTGGGCACTGGCCCCGTCGCACGGAGTTGTCGCCAGCTGGGTCGCTCCTCACAGAGCTTTCTGCGCCATGCCAGCAAGTCTTGCAGGGCAGCGCTCTCATTCTGGGAGAGCCGGAGCCGCTGGATCACCTGGAGGTGGGTGATGAAGGGATTAGCTACTGGTTTCCCTGTTCTCTTATACCCTGTCCTCACTTTCACTTCTCAGTGTTCTTTTTATTTTCACTCCTTAAGCGAGAACATCTAAATATACTTGAACAGAAAGCTGCCACCTGTAGTGAAGAACAACTACTTATGCTGAGTCTGTAACAGTTTACAGCAGACTTCATCTTAATCAAACTGTTTTCTGCACAGTTATTAGAACACCCTGCTTTAGTACACCCAGGATTGCAGTGTCCCTAAATCTTCCTTAAATCCCTGGGTTAAAAGTGCTGCTGTGGGGAGGGAGAAATGTTCTGACAAACCACTCTAATTAAATCATTTTAATAACTCATCTGTGCAACTCACTATGTTTTATTCATAACCGAGCATCAAATTAAATGAGCGTGCAGAACAAATCAATGTATGCATCATCAACACCTGCACTCAAACACGTACAACATCCCTCTAAACCACTCTTTCCATGGATCAGCATGAGAAACAAGACACTATCGTAAATAAATACCGTGAAAAACTAGTCACAGACCCATGCTAGATGCAGATAGGACCAGATAAGCAGCATGAATAATGGCAAAACATATGCACTAAACATTCCTGCAAATTTTGAATTTGCAGTGACTTTAAACATGTTAAGAAGTTTGTCTACATGAAGTTCCCCTCCTCAGCCCTTCTCACCCCAAGAAGTACCTGCTGTTGTTCTTGAACCCCGTGTGTCTGGTTTCCCACTTGTATTACTGTCAAATCCATTTTAGTGGAGAAAAAACTGAGCAGGAAGCTTCCTAATTCCGTGTTCCTTAACTACCCTGGATTAAACCATTCTTCCCAATCTGATTAACTGGAATAAATGCAGTGTAGTTGTCACATTTGTCAAATGTGTTGCTTTTAATGCTTTAGGCTTTGGCGTATGATGCTAAGCTCTAATAACTACCCAGTAATACTCCATGTTCGGAACAAGGTTGAACATAGTAGTAGATGCTGCTCTTGGAAAACTGCAGTCTGGTATAAACAGATTTTGTTATGTTCCACAACTCTTTGTTTACTACTGAGCCCTGAGCTTTATATGAATTTGTGTGCCTTTGCTCTGCCCATACACAACTACCATATTTTTTGATCCAATTACATAAGACAGCTGTATGGATTGTATACGAATTAAGAGAAGAGTAGCTGCCATATTGTTACTGCTGTTCATCTGCTGCACTTTATGTGTATGTGAACTTTCACAGTGCACGGGGGATTAATACTAGCCTCTGCTTCAATTAACCTTGCAAAGAGATGACCAAAGGACATCTGTCACAGCATATACAAACATCCATGCTACACTACAATGGATTAAAGATTAAGGAGAACAGGCACATTAACTGTGTAACACATCACAAAAAAGAAATATGGGCATGAAAATATCATCTATATCTATAACGCTCAATCACGGTTTGTTTCCATTTTTTTTTTTAATTCATGACTTTTTCAAGTCACAGACTTGGAATTTGGCACACAGGTACTTTTCACCCAAAGTGAGGTTTTTGCATAGCCAAGTTCATAACATCGCAAAAAGGCTACTGATTCCTTGAAAATTCAAAACTCGGTCTCTGCAAAGTCTTGGAGAAGTGGGAGTAGTAACAACCCCACAGAAAACACACACTGATGCAATTTCTCCCACACATACAAGCATGGTAACCTCACGTGCTCTACAAACACAAGCTGACGTACTTTCTAAATCACATACAAATTGCAAGATAATATTTTGGCGATATACAACTACATCTACACGTTAGTCTGTACGCGCTGTACATGCTCTACACACAAACATATACACATCTGTTGGTGCACATTCTCTCCAACAAAATATACACAATAAACAAACAGTGCTGGACACATTTGTGATGTAACGGTAATAAAGTTTGGTTATATATACTGCTTTGCACTTGACTATGCCCGATGCATGCATCACTCTCTGTGGTGTTCGCCTGTCAGACAGCACTAACAATACTTATGTACTAAATAAAACCCCTTTAAGCTAAAATAATTTGGCGATTATATGATGTGTTATTACTTTTTACCTTTCCCCAGCTACGCTTCTTTTGACTCAGGCAGCACCGGGTAACTCAGTTAGTAGTACATACAAATGAGTCCGAAAAAAATTAAACTTTCTGAAACAGCCTGTAAAAAAAGAATACAAAATTATACTATAAAATAGACTGTTGGAAGCCCAGTGGCAGTTCCTAAAGTGCAACAGTTTTTTTGAGGACTAAATCAAGTATAATCAGCAATGGTTACTCCTTGCAGGGTGACACCGCACACACAGCTGCACCCGGTCCACCAGGGCAGTTGGGTAATATCAGGGCTAAATACAGATCTGCAACTTGAGCCCAAAACCACTAAATCGCTCCAGTAAGGCAGACAAGAAATTTGGGTAGATGGATGAGGGCTCTGCAGTGAAGGAGTTTGCCACACCAAGTCCTGTGCCTGGCCGCAATATCCATCATTTATACTCATTGCAGGCCTATTTTCAGCGTTGACATTATTTCAAGCGACCATTTGAACAACCGGTAAAAGACGTACCACTACTCTGTCATTTCCCTGGATATTTGTATTTTTGTTCTGTTTCACCACTCAGTACACAATTTGTGATGTAAGACTCAAATTTTTGCCACTGTCTCAATTGTGTGTGTCAAGCATTGAGATGAAACACCTGAAACGTATTCTTAGTTCAATCTAACGCTGTAACATTTCACATGCATATAAGGCAACCACTTTAACTAGCGTACTACCTGCTTTACTCATGTGTACCCCAGATTTAAACATATAGAATTTGTTATAACAGTAGTGTGTGCAGCTTATATTGTCACAAGATTTTAAAAAAATCACTTTACAGTATTTCATGAATTATTGAAAGAGAAAGACAAGGCTCATTTGGACCATGTTGATGGAATATTTAGTGACTTTCTACTTGATATGCAGTTCAAATGAAATTGATTATCAGTTATCTCTAACCCCCAGACATATTTGTTAGTAGACCCTTTGCTCCAGCATAGACTGAGAGTGCCACAGGAAAAAAAACATTAAAAGCAACACCAAATGATAGAAGTCATTTAAGTGTAATTTGTTTTTCAAACAGATCACTGAACTACAGCGTAGAAGAGAAAACAGATGGACATACAATCAAGACAGTCACCCATCTGTCATTCTTGACTGCCACTGCTCTTAAAGGTCAGGCCAAGAGGTACATCTTCCACTTCTCCACATCTAAATAAAATTAATACATCGAATTCATATTCTTTATGGAAAGTTTGCAGGAATTCTGGTAAACACTAAAACGTCTTGTCTGTTAAAGATAAGTTGTTGTACACGATTGTTATTTGAAGTAGGCTTTTGTGTTTTTACGACTACACTTGTATGTTAACTTATGAATTCAACTGGGAGAGCAAGTCTGTCTGTAATTTGGAATTGTTTGTAAATACACACAATACGTTACCATCAGTAAAATCTTAATAATACAGCTTAATCCCTCTATGCACATCTCGTACCGTTAGAGGCAGGATGCCAGGTCATCGCAGAATAACTCATCTGTACAATACTATTGCACCTGACTAATCCTGTTTTTAAGAAGTTTTTTCATAGTTATTGATTTTATTTTGCAATCCTTAGAGGAAGGTAAAAAAGTCAATGATTGTATGTAAAATCAGGAGAGCAAATCAGCTGACAGCTTTTTTTAAACGAAATGTAGGGTTTCATTATCAGTATGTATTTCTTCAAATGTTCCTGCATAAAAGACACTGGCCTCCATAAAGAGAACCATGTAGATGCACAAATAAGCAAACTGGATATTGTTGTATTTAATCTGGCTGATTTACCTTTAAACTATTTAAATGCAAAACACATACTGGATGCTCCCCAAAAATCATCCTCAGTAGCTCAGATGGTTTCACAAAGGCTGTTATTTATAATTAAAATGACTGACTACAATCAGAAACATCTATGATAAGGTGCTTCTGATTCAAGATAAATGTAGTCAATGTATTACAGGTTTTAAAATAAAACTTTCATCACTTCAGCTCTGTGGGCTTTCAACATAGGAACTCTTGATGGCAAACACTGGGACGTAGAGTGTGGAAAAATATGCACACTGTCTAATAAAGTGAATCTGTGCGCTGCATATAATTTCTGAACACGCTGTTGTACAAAGTGTGTACAAATGTATATTATAAAAAAGCCTTCAGACACGACAATGGCTATACGTGAACACAGCCATCAATCCACATTGTGTATAAAGTATTGAACTAAATGGGCCATCTGGATTACTGACTGGTCTGTATTTCCTTAATGATGTGGATGCAGGAGGGAGGCACTCAATCATGTGTTGCTCATACCTCACAAATTGGTGAATGCAAGCAGTAGGGTTGCGAGACACACCAACTGGCTGTGGGGTCTGACAGTGCAGCAGGGTGACAGTCATTCACTCAGTCACTCATTGACACATACATATGGTCTTCAGTTAATTATGTCTCTCTCAAAAGCAGTGATAGAATGAGAAATGTGACACTTAAGGAACTATATAAATCACAGTTTAGTTTCTAGGAGATGAAAGGCAGGCCTACACCAGGAATTTCATGTCCAGAGAAAGTAGGGGGTTGGGGTGGTAGCCAAATCTGGAACAATCATAAAGTACAGTGAATCTCACAGACAAAATTAGAGGAGGCATCAGCCAAACACAAAGCACAGACAATGCTAGTGAACGCAATGACAGATTGGGTTGGGAGGATGACAGAATGCTGAGCCTAAGAGTGGAGGCATATACAATAAACATCAAATAGTGGGAACACTGGGAGCACTGACTACAGTGTGGCACCTGTTTCTCAGTTTAAAACTACAAACCATTTATTTAAAATAGGTGATCAGAAAGACATGGATAAACTTGGGGTTTAAAACAGAAGGACAGAAAACCAAAGGGAGGAACAAACATAGAGAAATGGAAGGACTATTGGTGATATTTTGTAATACAAAATGTAATACAAAAGTTCAGCAGGTGGGAAGAAAATATGAAAAACTGCAGCTCAAGTTTTGTTTCAGAAGACATATAAATTGGTCTTGAATTTAGATCCTAAGCCTTGACATCAGAGAGACTATTATGCAAGGCCAGGTGACATATCCCATGAGACTGAGCTGAGGCTTGAGCAGGAAGACCTACTTCACTAAATACACTCCTTCAACAAGCCCTACTTCCCTCAGAATGCTCCGCGTTCATATTTACTTCATATTTACTGAAGGAGTCATAGTGCAGCTTTCCATCTCCGCATTTAACATTCGTACACTGACCTCCTGAACCTGAACAGAAGCTGTGACTAACAAGGAGTGACAAAGTCAGTTCCAACTTTCACAGGCTGCGATGGGGTTTGTCATCATTTATGGTTCTGGTCAGAAATAGTTGAAAAACATTGACTATTCCTCTATGCTCCCTTTTCACGACAGTTACAATTAACTTTAAGTAATCCAGGTCTTTTTTGTACTCACAATGCACTGAGCTCTTGCAGTTTTATGTATATTTAAGCTTCTTCAATTTGGCTTCAGGAGTAGAAATATTTACACAAGTACAATATGACAACAGGCATTAAAATTTCTTCGCTAGCTAGCGTTTTGATTTATGAATAATTCTTTATGGAAATTAGCCACACAACTCACTTAAGGATATATACATATCACATTATAAGAGGATAATTTATTCTAAAACCACAGAACTCCTAGTCTAACAATGACAAATACGGTAATCTCGGTTCACAGAGAAATCAATTAGTTGTAGCTCAGAGCAATGCTTCTTCTGCCTAATCGTTCCAGCAGCCTTGCTATGCTGATGAGAACTGCCAATTCCTTAGAGCCCACAAACCTACCAGTGTGGTTGTGGCACTGAATGGAATGCATGGCCAAAGCATCACCCACACTGTCAAACGTCAAGCTGCAGTTTCCTTGAAGAATAAAATTAAATAAGGGTGGCATAGGGGTGCCACAGAAAGACTAGTGATGTTAAAAAAAAAAAAACTCACCCCCTCCCCATAAGTGGGGGGCCACACCCTGCTCCCCACATCAGAGAGCAGCTCCCGTACCAAAGGGAGAGAAGTTGAGGTGAGCCCTCTGGAAGCAAAAGACAGGAACACATGGCAACTCTCTTTAGATAGAGACAAACAACACATATGTACCCACATGTAATCGTCATTTTCAGGTTATACTGATACCCACCCTAAGCTACAACAACGCCTTTAAGAAAAAACAAAAAGACCACAAGAATAGACTGCAGTGTGAGCTCTGTGACTGTCTCCTCATTCAGAGCCCCCTATAAGTTCTGCTAGTAGTGGGGAGATGAGAAAGAAGACTGAGGTACTCTATCTGCTGCAGTTGTACTGGGGACAAGAGCTGGAATGCAGTTTTAGAAAGATTTATTTAGACGGCAGGTCAAAATGCTGGGCTCTGTCTTGCTGCATGTTCAATACTAAAATTGCATAACTAAAGATTTGTAAAACACACAGGATCTGTCTACAAAAATCTTGGCGGTGATTACCCTGGCAACAGGCATGTTGCTTGCTTAGTTCACATTTTGTCATCTCAGATGCAGCACTGGGCAAGATGGACAAAACCTAAATCTGTAACTAAAACGACCTTGAAAGTGGGTAGAGCCAAAGGAACATTAGATATTTGGAGACACAATTCTAGCTTGGTAAAAACATGCTACTTCTGATTCTGCTTCGAGGGAAAGTGCTAAAATTCTGTATAACTAAAGCACCCATTTCTCAGAATTGCTGTGTATCACTTATTAAATATACTTTTGCATGTATTACAACAGTTTCGTGTCATTATGCAACACAGCATGTTGTTTAAAAAGTTAACACTTCAGTGTTCATTAAAATTATTACACTGATAACATGTACAAAAAAATATACCAGAATTAAGGATATAGTATTGTTTGTACACATACTGTTACTTACAGATTTCCTATTTTAAATCTAAAATTAACATAAAATTACTTAGATCTTAGTATCACAACTTTATTTGGAGTCACAGATTATGTCACAAAAGACTTTAGCGAAAAGACACTACATGCACAGATGAAAGACAAAAGGTTAGTACTGATCAGCACACCTGATACTACAAAAACACTACAAGTGCGATATGTGAGGGGCATACCTTTACCTGACTGTGATGGCTGTCCCGATGTCTGTGCAGGGTAGTCGAGATGCTGCTGTTTGGTTTGCCAGGGGTCTCATCTTCCAGTGACCCTGTCCACACATGCACATACACACAAACACAAGACACCAAAAGCAGACTCAAAAGATGAGTCAAAATGGAAAAATGATTTCAAAGAAAAAGCACAGATCTACTCTAGTCATTTCAATGGTGATTACAGAAATGGAAGGAATTCCTGCTGTGAGACAGACAGGGATTTACCTCCCCTCTGGGAAGACCCTATTCTGTGATTGATGAGGATTTACCTCTATGAGAGGCCCAACTCTGTGAAGACTGTTTTTCCCTTGCCTCTAATGAAAGTATACTACATGTTCTTCAAAAGCTTTGATGACCCTTCTTCCTGTCTGCCTCTGACCGATCCCTCCAGTCCCTGTCTCCCATCTTTTTTCCCTTTTCCTACATGAGACTAAACTTTATTGGGAGAGTTGTAAGAAGACTCAGCGCTCTAAGATTACGCTCTGTAAGCATGTATGCATAGCTGCCACCTGCTAGCTGTGAATGAGGCCCCAGAGCAAGGACACCTAACGTGGATTTTTTCCTCATAAAAATTTTAGAATTGCAGGCCATATTTCTGATTTCTGAAGTTTTGTGTAGAATCTGGGCAGAACTGGGGCAACGGTCAGAAGCTGGTGTCTGAAAACCCAAGGATGGGCTTGTGGTAGCAGATACAAGCACATCTCGTACCATTAGATAGTCGATTGCCATTCTCAATGGGCATGGGGACCGAGCAGTGTGGTGTCACGTGGTTGTTTGCGTTCTTGTCCTGAATCTGGGGGGATGGTATGGTCATGCCGGGCTCCTCATGCTCCGACTGGTTAATGTTGGAGTTGAAACCTATGGACACAACACAGAGATGGTGCTTAACTGTATCAGCAGCACTAATGTATGAACACGTTGTGAAACCCAAACTAGTAAAGAAAAAGAACTACCCTTCTTAGCACAAGGGCCTGTCAAGACTTCATTTAATCTTTACAATGTTTTCCTATATATGAGATTATAAGAATCATTCACTGCTGTAGCAGTTACTACAACAAGGCCATGTATGATGCATTGACAATTCATCTCTGCATTATTACAATAGACCATGGTGGCAAAAAAGTGACAGTACTGAAAATACTATCCTCAGGGGGCATCACAGTAAGCCCAACAGTCAATATGAGTGACAGCTGGTATTAACGTAGGGTCAGTTACCCCTCCCCCAAACCACTCTGTGCCCAAGCTCTCATGAGACCAAGGTCATGAAGAAGCTATGTGTGGCTACTTCCTGTTGACGGCCATCCCCCACGGCTTTAAAGATCAAACAAGTCGTTTACAAACAGTGTGGAGGATGGTCTGCCTGACCTGATGTCAAACACCACAGAGGACCAAAGTGTTTACTGAAAATTCTGTATTTCTTTCCTCTTTCCACTGCTCATCTATAATTGATCTGCTGGGGGTAATACTCTCCAAGCTTTCAAACACTAAAAGAATGATGACCAGAAAAAAAGGCACATAGCTTTTCTGCTTCAGTTGTGAGTAGTAGTTCTGGAAAGGTGAAGTTAGTGCTCTTGAACTGCTCTGTGCAAAACCCAGACAGAGCATTCACAATATAACATCTGGTGACTCCACATTCTATTCACCCACCAACACAAGAGCAGTAAGGACTTCTGTTCAGGTGCTTATCTGTCAGAGTCAATCCAATCCAGCTACTAACTGAAGCAGCCATGACAAATACTTTCAGAACAATTCACACAGAACATACACTGTAACACAAAGATCAAATTGTTAATAATACCAATTAAACTGTAGCAAAATGATTACTGACAGACAGGATAGCGATCAGAGGCATCTTGTGTCTCCTGTCGAAAAACAAGCAGCACACATATTATGGTACCAATCCTTTCTGTTACAAAAGGGGTATACATCCTCTGTGACAAGCTGCACAACTCTACAGGCATCCAACCATGAGCAAACTATTCCACAATATTGTAGCAGCAACAGTCATCAAATGGGCACCTCATGTAAGAGCTCTGGTAACAATATTCAGGTTTAATGGGGCACAGACATAAATGAAGCAGAAGATGAAGTATGCAAGCATATGGGATAAGGGGAAGGTGTTATTAGCATTTCACTGTCAATGACTATCACCTAAACCCCATCCACAGTACCTCACCAGAAAAACCCTGACATTAATGAAGGGCCTACAGCAGCGGAGCGCCGCCTCCATTCATTAACATCTGATCCCTGGGCTGGACAGTTTGAATGGATAACAGCACAAGAAGAGGCCAAGTGGTGGCTGCAGCTCTGTCGACATGTACTCTTAAATCTGCACGATGGCACCCATAACCACACATAATCAAAATGCAGTGTCCATGGCATGGAAGTGTCCACGGCAAATGTCCCCTATGACAGTAGGCCAAGTATATACCCTGGAGTAAAGAAAACTTGTGGATGGACACTGGCACAGCGTGCCTTCAGCACAAGATGTTCAGAATATTTGCTGATCTATTCTTTTTTATTCTTTCAGCTTATTCAGCCACATCAGAACTGTACAATTCTTATTTGGGTAAAAGTCCAGCATGAGAAAACAACCTTCAACAAAAAAGCTTTTTAATGTTTAAAAGGGTTTGTTCCATATAAAAACAATGCTTACGCAAACTGTCCTTTTATGATAAACCTGTTTTAAATGTACCAATGATTATTACAGAGCAGACTGGGCTTGGGGGTCCCTACCAAGCATGTGAGGTGGTTTTTTGACAAACCCAAAACCTTGTGGCCAAGATTTAGTGCTTATATTTAAGCATGACAAAATCCATATGGCCTTCTAGCATTTCATAATAGAAGGTCATACAATGGTTTTACTCAACCAGTGTACACTTAATTTTATGGTTTTAATTTAAAATTGAATTTTATAGTAAATGTTGACACTTGAGCTTTAACAAAGATTGGTTTCTTCTCAAGAACAAATCTGACTTGTATGAGGCCAGATATGTTTCTAATTTTAAGCAAATAAATGAAACACGCTAAACAATTCCATTTGTGACACATGTATCCCAAAATCATTATGCACAGATCACATTGCAGTGCTCTGAGGGTTACCATCCATCTGAGATTTTGTACTTTCATTTATTGCTGAAAAACAACTGATAAATATTGTTGCTGAATGTACATGAAAAGCGCCTCAGAAGCTGACATGGTAAAATGTAGAGTGTAGTACGGAGTACAGGGTATTGCACATGATGTAGCACTGTGTGAGTGTTTATTAGGTTATTAAATAGGGTTTTGTTGCATGAAATGTTTGCTATATGACTAGTGTAAAGGATATTTACCAAGGTATTAGAAGGATTGGGTGTGTGGCACAGGTTGTCTGTAGGAGTGTGTTGTGTAGGGTACATGGTATAGAGTAAGTAAGGTGTATCATAAGGGGTACAGGTGATAGTATGATTAATTCAAGGTGTAAGTGGCTTGGTAGTACCCACTGACCAGATTCGCGGATCTTCCTGCCCGTGGCAGATTTGCGGAGCAGGCTGCGGCCGGAGTTAAAGAGTGTAGTGAGCTCATCCAGGGGGCTGATAAGAGGCCGTGTGTTTGCAGGATTGAAAAGCAGTGGAGATGAGGAGCATGAGTGGGCACGCCGTGGCTCTGGGCGGCCCATCTTTGCTGGGGAGTAGGGGGGCTTGCCTGCTCCTGCAGGGGCCTCAGCTGAAACATGGCCAGTCTTGTGAGGGCCTCTGGAGGAGTCAGTGGGGGTCATGGAAGCTGTTCGGGCCAGGGGCAAGCCACCCACCTCCGGGGGAAAAGGAAAGTGAGAGGGGGGCCTGTACGGGGGTGGGAGCAAAGGGGGTGGGGGTGGTGTGAGTGGGGGTGTGGACTTGTCAGGCATGAAGACAGACAAACTGGGTGAAGAGTCAGCCCTTTGCCGGGCATACTGAGGTGACAATGGGGTACCCCCATCCCCTTGGCCAGGGTACCCAAGACTGGTGTCCAGGACTGGCAGTTTCTTTACTTCAATGGGAGTGAGGGGTGATTCATCTGAAGCTGGAGAGCAGGTGACAGGTGATGGAGGAAACACAAGTAAAGGGGGCCGGTGAGGCAACAAATTTGGGAACGGTGGTGGAATATCACAGGCACTGTCTTGACTTTGTGGCCGCCCACCAGGCCCTAGAAGGGGAAATTGCTCTACTGGTGACAGCCCCTCAATTTTGGCCATCGTGGTCTCCATCACCAGGGAATTGTCCTCAGGCAGGAAGTATTTCATCTCCTCGTAGACAGCCTCGCCCACCTCGAGGCTGGTGCTGCCTGGCTGGCCCACCATCTCTATGTAGACATCCTCCTCCTCCTGTGGGTGGTGCAGGCTTAGAACACTATAGTGTGGCCCATCAGCAGAGGCTGCACGCTGGATCAGCCCTAGGCAGTGTCCTCCCTTGGAGAGGCAGGAGAGCTTTGCTTCTGTAGGCCGTGGGATAGAGATCTCCTCATAGGAGCCTGTGAGCTTTGTGCTGGGGCTTCGTTTTGGCTTTGGAGGTGGGATCTTCTTCATTGTGCTGTAGTCATCACTGTGTGGTCGAGCCTTTGAAAGTGCTGTGGCAATGAGGCAAAAAAGGCAGCATTCATTACTCAGATGCTGTTGGGTTAATGGTACATAACTACACCAAAGAAGACTCAAGTGATGATGCATGTTGTAAAAAGATCAAATCATGTAAAGTATTCCAGGTGATGGGGATGCAAACATACAGTCAGATCAGTGGGAACACAAACCATCAGCAGGGCTCTCCTTCTGCACTATGGAGAGGCAGGCACTCACAGCCTCATAAGAGGCACTTAGTCTGGTGTTGGGATCCCTCTTTGGCTTAGGCGGAGGCTGTTTCCTTGGCGACGACAAGCTGCCCCCACCCCCTCCTTCATCTGTGGTGGGGGTGGGTTGCTGAGCAGGCATTTTGACTGATGGTCCAGCAGAATGTACCAAGCTGTCCATGGATATAGGGGTGGGCACAGAGCTGGAGCGGAAGTGCTTTATTGGACGGATCACTGTACTGGTGCCTTCTGTGACCTTCATACTCTTTTCTGGATTCCTGAGGAGAAGAAATGATATGCATATAAATTATTCAAAATGACAAAAATGAACTTGTTCATGTGGGAATAATTAGGAGATGTCACCTTTTTCTTCGGCCTCCCTTTGAGGGTGTCACTCATGTCAAAGTTTCATTCGTGACAGTGTGGACATACTCAATAATGTTGTGTAAGGAGATTAGAGTGCAGTGATGATGATGATGATAATAATAATAGGGGTGGATTGCTATTGTTGAACAAATAGCTTATTTAAAATATTAATTGTTTAATCTACTTGCTTTAATGCCATAATTTAAATGACTTTCATCAACATGTCTGCTAACCTCTTAATCAGGGATCAACATCTGTTTTTTTTGGGGGGGGGGGGGGGTAAAACAAAAAAATAAGAGACCACTAGGAATAGGAAACCTCGATCTGGCAGTCTCCTGGTATAGTTGAAGAGGTAATCTTCCCACCCACCCATATATAGATCCACCACTGACATGTTTATTGTGAGGTGCAAGTAACATTAGCTGAAAGACAAAATCCCAGCCCCCATCAAGCAGCTAGCCCTACCTAGAACTCTGTCACCCTGTTCTGGGGTACATATAGCAAATGTCCCATGTGGCTGTTCACAGGGTGATGAAGTGCAAGTCTTTTATTTGGTAGGGTACTTGTTTTGCACCTCTGTGTTTAACTGAATTCACAAAAGCAGACCTGCTCACAGCTCTCACCCAGGTGGGGTGGAGATGCTGGAGGTGCCTGGAGATTCCTAGGTAATTAATTTGTTTAAAGGGGTGGTATAAATGGAGGGGGCAACTAGTCCATGACACAAGTAGCATGCAAAGAGGATCTGGAACTCAACAATAAGGGTGTGTTGACTTAACAGTAATTCAGGAACGGAAGCTGCAATGAGAACAATGTGAAATGTACAGTGTGTAACACATCAACCCAAAATCAATAATAAGATGTAATGACAGCCAAGCCAGGGGCATGCTAACTCACTCATCATTGTGCTTCTCTTTGTACAAATGTTTTTAAAGATACAGCAGCAGTAAACCTCTCACTGATTTTGTTAGCCTTTCTGGAGTTACCTGTTATGCTTCTCGAACAAATCAGATACTTATTCTATGATTCACAGATTCACACACTAATGTCCTGTTTATGAGTGGCACACAAGCATGCACAAGCTATAGTACTTTGCTTTATATTGAAAATAACTAAACCAAACTGAGGATACAGGCATAATACTCAGAAAGATTTGGATATAATTGTTATGCATTCAGACTGTTACCAGAACAGATGTGATCCTGCTCCTTGTGTTTCTAATGCTTCTTCTCCTCACCTTTTTGGGAACTCTTCTTCCTTTCCTAGGGGCTCAGGCCTCTCTGGCAGATGTGAGGAGCTGAGCTTACAGCGTAGGCGATCATTTTCACGGGCAATGTCAGAGGCATTCTGGATGACCAGGCTGTGGTAGGCCTGCAGGCCGAGATCCTCAGCTGTCTGCAGAAAACACTGCACCTGGACAAGCTGTTGGTGCTGTGCCTGCACTCTGCGCTGGAGACCCCGCCTGGCTAACCAGCCCCGAGCCGCTGAAACGCAAAAATATGTCACCACTACACAAACACACACAAAAAAATCTTACACACACACAGTGATGTGGCACTACCTCTCTGACAAGCGACAATTTTCCTGTGCAGCTGATGGCAGCGGTCATTCAGATGGTCAGCCTGCCAGTACCTCAAGAATACTTTGCTATGACCCATCTGCAGGACAACCAGAAGTAGGTGAGATGCATTCAAGGAGAGAGGAAAAGGTAGTGAACAAGTATGGACACATCCTCAGGATGTGGGTTTCCCCAAATTCTGAGAAAGCAAGTGCAAGACTGGAGAGATAACATGGTAGGAGAGTCCTCCATCTTTCTTTCTCTGTGTCTGCCTTAGTAATTATAAAGATCTTATTCTCTCCAGTATCCTGGCAGCAGATCTGGTGAATAACCCAAGCTTCAATTATACAGCAGCACCTTTAAATTCTGTCTCTCTGTAACCCTTCTCTTATGGGTGACGGTGGATGAGGGAGGGAGCATGGGGCTGATGCTGATCATCCAGACAATCAAACTTCTGAATTCAGAACCAAAGGGAAAGTGATCCTAACAG
This sequence comes from Arapaima gigas, assembly GCA_900497675.1. NCBI lineage: Eukaryota > Metazoa > Chordata > Actinopteri > Osteoglossiformes > Osteoglossidae > Arapaima > Arapaima gigas. The sequence continues at coordinate 430,433 of UFQX01000030.1, forward strand.
TAGGGCTCTGCATCCCAAATTATTTTCACTTGTATACTTTTTATGCAGATGCTGGGAGCAGAAGGTGATTACCCTTCTGCATTTAGAGGAAAAGGGAAGATGTGTGACTAAAAGGAAGAGGTGAATGAACACGGCAAAGAAGGGAAGGACCGGATTGCTAAAAGGGAGAAACAAAGGAGGTGATGAGGATGTGGCTGAAAGGCAAAAACAAACAGGGTGCTGTGTGGTGTGAACCAAGCAGCAACTTCCTGCAGTTTATGGGCTGTCCCTGTGCTGCTTCCCTTCTTATCTGAGTATCAGAAAACAGATTATTCTTTTCCAGTTAGCAAAGGGGAAAGGTACTGACACCTGCATCTGTATTCCAATGCGAAAAAAAGGACTTGTTCATTATTACCCAGCGCCCTGAAAGGAAAAAGGATGGCACAGTGTGTGAGGAAAAGCAATGCCAGACATTGTCTTTAACTGGTTCCCATGACTTTTAACTCTAATCAAGTTTCTAATGTCTCCTTTGATGCAAAATTCATTTCAGGCTTCGTAAGAGCACACTGGAGGCCAACAGAAACAGTGGTACGTGTTCATTCACTATACACATAATTACGTGCCATAAATGCATATTGTAATGTCATTTAAACAGGAAATACTAGAACACTCACATGTAGCATAAAGTTAAAGGTCGATAGAATTTAGAATAATTTCAAAACAACTGAGGAAAAATGTGATTTGTGAGTAGACGCAAGTGAAAATGACTGTCCATCCTGCTGTGCATTTCAAAACCTATGGATTCCAACAATATGAGAAGAAATGGATGGTTAGTGAGCAATGAAACACTTCCTTCCTAGTAAATGACTTTTACTAATGACACAACAATCTTGCCCCGAGAGGAGAGATAACGCGAGAAGTGATTACTCTGCCACACCATTATCACGAAGAGGTTAACTACACTGGCTAATGACCGTCCTCCAAGCAATGCTATCAAATGTGCTTGAGGGCCAGAGAGCTCACCAGATAATCTGTCTTTGTCTCACGATGGACAACAGCTGTTTAACATTTTAATCACATACACTGTATTCCGTCATACTCAAATGTTTTTCTGTACTTGAAAGCAATGCGTTGCTAACCCTTATGACATAGTACCGTGAATGCACAAACTGTTGTAAAGTTATTCAAATCTCTTTCAGTCAACATTCAATTACATGCCAGTAGTGGCATGTTAGCAATGTAGACACAAGGAGTGAACTACTGTTGGAAATGAAACTAACCTACTAAATCAAAAAACTTTTGCACGACCAAGAGTTGTAGGATCTGCATCATTACTACAGACTGACTGAAATTCTCTGATATTACAGATGAGCTTATGGCATATTTAAGCTCTACTTTTCAAGGATGAAGAAGTGAAAACGATGAGCATTAGCATAAACAGGTTAAATGCATGTTCATCCCATGATGTACCGTGACACTAGTTTTAAGAAGTAAACATTCAAGGGCATTCCCATTATCGATCAGATAAAGACAACTATATCAAAGATGCTAAAATGTATGTTTTTTTTTTTAAAGACAACAGGTCAAAGGTCACCTACCTGCCAGCCCTGGAGCTTGCACTGCTGCAAAATATGCTGACACTTCTCTTCCATTGAAAACTTTCTGTCTTCCAGAGTAGTGTCTGCCAGGTCCTTGTATCTGAACAGGAAAAGATCACCTCAAATGCTTAGAATGAAATCGGCAGTGTTCAGTGAGATGTAATATAATTTGTAGTATTATGAAAAGCAGAGGACAAATGAAAAAGCACTATCCCTTATTATATGAATCTGATCCATTTCTGAAAACATGTCTGATACTGAATTTTTGAATAGCAGAAGCCTATATTCCATTATTTTCAGTCAACAGTCAATCAAGGATTTCTTCATCAGTTTTTTCCCCACTTAGAAGAAATTTTTACTGAATGTGGGGAAGATCATAGTGATCATGCACAACATGTTCAAACAACAGAAGCATGAGATGTGATCTAATTAGGAGAACAGCTAAGATACGACTTCAGTGCAATCCTATTACTTTTCCTAGTTTGCTTCAGACTGTTGTCAGAAATCCCAGGGGAATTTCACACTGAAAACTCCAGGGCTAGAATTACTGCTACAGGGTAATTCCCACTTTTAACTTTATCTTTTCTCCCAAGGGATGAGTAATGAACCAAAGCAGGGATCCACTGAGTAGTGTTATTGTGTTCAGTTTTATAATTATACACTTTGTTGAAGCCATACATATTATCAAAAAATCCACATTGCTTTTACCAATTGGTCTGCTGCTTCTCATTTATTCAATTAAAAATAAAAACATCCAAAATGGATAACAGACATTTCTCTGGAATTCCATTTATTCCCATAATGGCTCACTCACAAAGCAAAACTTTGACATTCGTAGCCCTCCACATCCTCTCTCCAGGACTCACATGCAGGCTAAATGTCTTTACTAGTATACCCTGTGATTTTTTTTTTTTTGGGATTCAATTACTAAAGACCAAGTTTTTCAAGAAATTTCCAGGAAATTTTTATACAGAGATTACAAATTGCAATGGACAGCTGTATAGTTAATATGAATGTAAACTGTTAAACAATTTTCATTATCCTCATTGACTTTAAATATCTGAATTCACTTTCCCAGGTTGGTACACTCTGTCTGTAAACTTCCCCTTTACTATGGAAAATGCATACAGTGTAGAGACTAATATATTTAGACATTGCGTGGAATGGTTTTGAGGTAAACTTTGGGTGGCTCAGGAATGAATTAGAACTTTTCCCCCTAAGAAATAATGGAACAAGTAATTTCATTATTGTTTTTTACAATATTAGGACCAAATAAGGGGGAGGAGTGTTGCAGTATCTCAGGTTTCCAAATCCCCCTGATTGGTTAGAAATAAATGCTTCCTACAGTGTGGGCTCAGGATCAACTCTTATGGTCTCCATGGTGATGTATATGAACCAGTATCAACTTGGTTATTGTAGGTTGTGTGTGACAAATTTAAACAGTATTTAGAACGTGGTGCAAAACAAAGAGCACAAACAAAAATGTGAGTAAGCAAGCAAGACTGTGGTACGACTGCAACTGAGACCATGGACATGCAATTCCTACAGTCCTCTGCATCTTACAGTCTCTCACACAGCCACTTGGAATAAATTTCAAATATGGTCTCAGTTTTAATGCAGTGAACTAGATGAATAAAAATCCAATTATTGGTAAATTGTATTAATAATAGTTGACCAAATAAGTAGCAGGCTGTAAGTGTATACAAAATCGCTTGGATGAGGATTTCAAATCATACAGAGGGAACACATGTACACATCTCCCAATTGAAGGGACTTCTTTTACATCCAGTTAACAACTCCTAGACCCAGATAAATACTCTATAGAGAGCATGAGCCTGAGGACGTTCTGTGTTTAAGTCTGTCCAGAAATTGACAGGGCTAGAGTCAAACTGAAAAAATATATTTTGCCACAGATGATTCCACTGTGTATGAGCTTTCATTTTCCTTAACATGTTAATGTGACATTGGTGAGATAAACTACGGCTTCCAGGGGGGTCATAAAACTGAATTTCGGTGAAAAGAGGTCATAATGAAACTGAACGGACAAGGAAGCTTCCAGTAGCAAAGCACCAGGATGCCAGTGTCCAATTTTCACACCTATAAGTTATATGGCATAACGGACTTTCATAAATAACTGTCCATGACTTTTTTTCTGTTTGTGGATCTAATGAGTTAAATTGCATTTATGCAAGTGTGCTTTAATTTCTTGCTTGTAAACAACAATCCAGAAGTGTATATCATTCTCAAAATAAAGGCTTGAAAACATGAGCTATAGTCTCTTCTTTTATCCTCCACTGTATAAACACAAAAATGCTACAAAAATAGTACACAAAAGCATTTTAACCAGATCTTTGTTTCTTTGCATTTGTTACTGTTTATGTCTGCGTTGTCAGTTTGAGTGGAGACAGTGTCATAAGAACATGATAATGATGTATATGCCCACTGGCCTCACTAGATGTAGACTGGGGCTTGAATATTACAGGCCCACAGAGACCCATTCAAGGCCAACAACATGATGGCTGGAGGCCTCAGCTAGCCATTGTTCCCATTATCCATTCAGGCAATATTTGGCTTCTAAGATGGAGTGGGGAAAAAAAAGTAGCCACTGGCCATGTAAAGGTTACTTTAGTTGATTATTCCTTTTACTGTAGAGTAAACATGATTGCGTAGCTCAGGTGGGGGTTGGGTCAATGCATTTCTTGCTCACTTAATCAGGACTCTGAAGGCTGAAGCTCACAACAGCCTGTTCTGGTTAGGCCAAGGGCAAGTCAGAGTTTGAGCATTTAAACCAACCAGCATTAAGCAAGTTTCACCCTTATATTGTCTGGGTCTTGGAGGAGGAATGCAATTCTGATTCCTCAGAGTCTTTTGTCCCAATACTGAGATTCTGGAAAGTTCCTTCTTTCTGCTCCAGACAGGATGAATGATGCTATACAATAATCCATTATCCTTTGCTTGCCAAGTCTGTCTACTTCAAGATTGGGAATTTTAGGTCACTACAACTCGCCAGAGAAATGTGCAATTCTGTAATACTTACTGACCTCAGTACCGCATTTTTTGAACCTGGGGTGAGTTTAAGGGGATTTGGAATATCCCCTGTGGAGCTGCCTTACCATAAAGTGAAGAACTGAACTGCAATCAGATTCTGTTTTAATCAGTCTTGCAGAAGCTCTTACTGCATACAGTGAAAAACTGAACTGCAATCATTTGATTTTAATCAGTTTTACAGAGGCTTTGGACCTTAAATCGTTTTTTGAACATAATATTACATCTGGTGTACAAAAATTTTATGAAATGATTCTGATAAAATAAGAATAAAAACATTAAATATTATTTTCCAATCAAAGACTAAACCTGGGAATCATCATTGCCTTAGCAATACAAAATTTATAAAGGACCTACAAAATCACATAACACTGATAAAAATAACCAAAGACATGAACGTTGCTTGGTTTGGGACAGGTGGTACTAACCGTGTCAAGAAGCTGGTGAAGGACAGTCGGACAGGGTATCCATAGCGGATCATCCTAACCATGTCCAGAACCCCTACATACTGTAGCTGAGTAGACACGTGGAAGCTGTCAAAAAAGTCAGGCTGCCCGGTGCCATTGGGCCGCACACACTGGATGAAGTGAGGGGTGCAGTCCTGTAGCTTGCTGGTGATGTCAGAGAGTGCATTCTGAACCAAACCACACATCAACAAACAAACATTTAAACACACATAAACAAGGAATGTGAAATCCGTGGGTCAAATGTAATCACTCTGTACACAGCATCCATCAAATTAAGCAATCACCTTTAGCAAATAGTGAGGATTCACAACTCAGTAAAATTTTAAGTCATAAGTCTTCTGCATCTTAGAACAGCACCAGCCATGAATCATTAAGTAATTATTAATAATGGAAGGGTCACCAATCGTTATGTGATTCAAAACATATGAAAGGGTTGTGTAGTTGTTGGATATAAACCTGAACCCTTGATACACACTAACAAAACAGAGTAAGTGATATATTTTATTTAAATTGGCAGTACTGCTTTAATGTTTTCACATTAGTGAGTCAGAGTGTAGATCGGCTCAGTTTGACTGACAGTGGGCTCATGTCACCTTCTCATTTTAACAAAGGGACATGGCTATTGAGCCAATGGTGCCAGATGTGTAATCCATGGATGACATTTATGCAATACTGCTGAGCACATTAAAAAAAAAAATCAAAAGTTCAATATTCCTTGAAAAGAGAAAACAATGAAAGATAATTATTGAATAAGTTATTTTTTCAAGAGTCTTGCTGGTTTCATCATGAAATATAATCCTATGGTTAGTTTATTTATCTTTATTCATGTTGATTTATTTACTTTTTTTGTCATCCTGTACTTATGTAAATTCAGACAAGTACAGTGCTACATCTTGTAATTATACTCATTTTGCCACTCCACTCCTGTCTCATAATGTTCTGGAGATCAGAATTCAATGGATTTCCATGAACCTGGCCCTGGGCCTTTTCAAGGAAAGGCATATTTGATGTGGCTTGTGGTTTGTTAGTGTGTTCTGGATGAAGTCATGCTGTATTTGGGACACTATGGTCGTGTGGTGCGTGCACATACAATACAGGAAAACAACAGTCTAGTGCCCACTGAACCACTGCACAAAATACAGCCACGTTTCCACTAAATAAACAATGACCATTATGTCAGTGCATTACAATTGTCTGCAGGATTACCCAGAGTTCCTCACGGTGCACGCAGCTGAGTGACACGCTAACAATAGCACCATAAACTACATAAGCCCCACACAGAACACACATTTCCAACACACTGCTGGAGCCAATTTAACTTCATATAGCTACACTTGTCCTGCAGGTTTAGATGAAAACAGTCTGAACCTCACTAGTCCACCTTTAAAACCCCTCTCACCCTGAGCTGGACAGCTGCAGTCACTGGTCCACAGCGTTCCAGCCGCTGCAGAAATGAGGTCCCTCCCTTCTTCTTCAAAACCTATGCGGTGGAAGAAAAAGTAATGTATTTATAACATTCCAATACTGCTGTAGGGACGTGAACTGTGACAACTCTAGTGCAGGAACAGCTGTGGTCTTCCTACATCCTCCACTGTTCCGCATCATAGACCAGGCCAAGGTAATAGAGTTTCACATCTTACCTTGTCTCAACAGAATCAAACACGTATCAGCTGCTACAGACATTATTAGCTGCAAGGGTGGCATTTTCTGCCACAGCTCTCTGAGCAGGAACCTTGAATCAAGTAATAATGGCAGCTGACCAGAGGGAGAACTGGTTGGTATTTTCATAATAACTTAACAGCAGTGCTACTGGGAAGTGCTCAAAGGCCCACAGACCCAAAGCCCCCATCAAATTTGAAGTGCCTTTATTACAATTTTTTTGGTGAGCTTTAGGTGTTCCTCCACATTGCTCAGATTTGAAGGCCAAATAAAGTGTAGGCATGTCTAATGACACACTATGGAGAATTAAGAATAACTGGACATAGCAGCAAGGCTGCCATTCAAGAGACTATGGCCTTGAGTGATATATGTGGTGATGGTTTAAAGATTTCCAACAGGACGTTTCTCATGCTGCAGGGAAAACATGGAACTGTTGATCCTGAATTAAAAGCTTTTCCACTCGAAGACATCAAAATCTAGCTGACTATAATACCATTAGTCTTTAATTTAAATTTTTCTTTGCTTAAATGGAAAAAAATTGTTAGAAATACATAATGTTTAAATTATGCATTTAGAACAATCTCTTCAATGAATGATTGTAACTCTGCAGTCAGCAAACAGCTATAACAAGTGAAAGATCAGCATAAATTAACATTTTTAAGCAAACCCCAAATATGATTTATCAATTAATTAATTTGATGTCTTCCAAAATTAAAATATTCAATGACCTCAGTCTTGGTAAAGGGCTTACTTCAAACACTAAGCTACCCTAACACAAAAATCCTTTTACATGTACACACATGATGAGATCATTTTCAAGTCTTGTCTTCTTGCTTCTCATAAGTAGGACAAGTAATGACAGAACAAGAATGATGTACAAGCAGTGAAAACACACACAAAATCATGCACACACATAAACCCGAGTGCATAAAGTCCAGTTAACCAGTGGTCTGGGGGAGTCATTGAATACTATGTGAACAAGGAGGAAGTGTGATCTGATTTGTACCACTCAACTTGGCTAGAAAACCAAGGCCCCATTGTCCAACTTCTTCCAGCCCCCTACATCCCCCTTCATAGGAAGACAGTACCTTACTGACTTCCAGATGCTTCTTAGGGTCCCGCATTGGGCTGGGTGACGTCAGCCTCTGGAGCACCAGTGTGCCTTTGGCCCCAAGGACCTTCAGTCGCTGCTGGGCCGTCACCAATGAACCGGTGTGCGTCAGCTTACTCTGGAAGACTTGACGGATGACCACATTCTCACTGGCTGCATGAAGAGGGGTGGTTGTGGAGCGGATTTAACAGGATAAACAATTGCTCCAGATATGAGGCTGCACCATGCTCTCTTGCGTACCCCACAATAGCCCCTTTGAGGAGTGGGGTGGCTACACTCACCACACATTCACAGGCTGCTGAAAGGAGCCCTTCTCTTCAGGGGTGCCAAACAAGGCCCTGCCTGGTGCCTGACGCACAAATAATGGGCACAAGTGTGGATGCTGATGAATTGGCTGGCAGAAAGAAAATAAATGGAGACGTAGACCTTTGGTGCTAATTAAGTAAGGCGCCAGGGGTAATTGTCTCCTACATGTCTAAACCCAGTAGAGCTGTTCAGTCCTGCATAAATACTTCTGAAGGCCTCCCAAACTAAACCAGGCACTCACCTGGAAAAAATAAATAAATAGAAACAACATAGCTGATGGATGGGCAGGAACCTGTTTGACTGGATGTCAGTTGCAAGTTTGTTTTATGGAACAGAGAGACGTGGCTGAGATGCATTGGAGTTTGAGGCTGTGGGGAATTTAGGGGCTGCTGAAGAGAAAGAAATGCTGAACCTCAACACTTTCCTGGAACCACAACACTATGAGTCATGCATCAATCCTAAAAATATATTGCTGCTCAAGCTGAACGTCTGGATGCCTCTTCTGGGTCAACAGGCAAACTTATAAACTGGGTCTTTGAACTGCCTGTCAATAAACCAGATATATGGGGATAAAAATTCATTTTGTGGTAACTGTGGCAACAGAGGGAATATTAGTTAACAAACAGGATATTCAACCAAGTTGCAGCTGTCTTGTGTGCACTATATCAATACTGTATTTATGTGGGTGCAACTAAGTGAAATTACATCATATGCATAAATTTTTATATGGTATCTTTTGCCAGTATGAAATGTATCACATTTATCATGCAGCTAAGAGCATGGTCTGTCTGACTCAATTTTGCAGCTTCAGTTAACAAACACCTACCCAAGTTTGGCCCATTACAGAAACAAACTCAAAAGACAGGTTAGTGATAATAAAGCACATCATACTAATGGGATTAGCAGACCTTCCCCTCAAGCAATTTACACTGATGAAATGGTGCCAATACACTAATGCAGCAGTCCGCGTGCATATGCACATCTTTTGAAGATGCATGAATCTCAAAGTGTAAATATGTATGTAGAAAGTGTTTTTCATCAGTATGGTCATTCAAATATATAATGAGGAAATAAAATGATAGTATAAAAATTTTACACACACAAAAAGAGCTTACATTTCATTATGCAGAGGATGTTTTGAGGCAGGAGGTCCTTGTTCCTCTCCAAAGCTCCATTGAGGTCGTAGGTCATCTGCCACACAGAGATACTGGTAAACAACAAGAATCAAAGGTGCATATTGATAGATTCCTTGGTTTAACTACGTACACATCTAGTCACTTGGTTGCAATGGCTGGTATACTCACTGGCAACTTTATTACGTACACATGGATTTTTATACACACAGCTCTCCCTGCAAAGTAGCACTGAATGTAATGGTGACTCAGTATATACAGCACATAGACAGGGTCTAGAAGTCAGTGTTTGAAATGGGCATAAGAATAAACAAGATGTGTGATCTAAGTGAATTTGATCTTGGCTTGACCATTGGTGCATGTCACACTGACTCAAGCATTATAGAAACAGTAAACCTTTTGAGATTTTTGCACACAACAGTTCCACAAATATGTCAGTGTCTATACTGTACCACCTCTCATGTCAACAGAGCAGCCTGTGGAAACAAGTCCAGCACTTAGTCCTTCAAGTACCTAATAGAGTGGCTAGTGTGGGGATGGTTCTTTGAACATCTCAGCAATTGAGCAGGCAGAAAGGAGAGGAGACAGAGAAAGGCCTTCCTGCAGAACCCATCATACTGTGCACATGCAGAAGTGTGCGTGTCGCGTGTGTCAGTTTGTGCATTCATGTAAATGCATCCAGGCATGTGTGCAAAGGTTACTGAAGACGAGGGGGGCTTCCTGCTTCTAGCACTTTCTTGCAGGGGGTACAGAGCAGAAAGGCCAGGTGATCCTGGGGGGGGATCTAAAAGGTTAACACTGCAATTCCTCTGAGCGTGTGTGTGTGGGGGTAAAACAACTGACTCCATAGTAGTGCAGACAAAAACAGCAGCACACAGCGCAACACTGTATAATGAAGCTCCTGCCATATGTTGTGTGTGAGATAGTGTTTTTGGCAATTGCTGCTACTCCACTTCACTCAGTAAAGCCAGCTGTACAGTAGCTTGATGAAACAGGTCAGCCCCACTGGACAATGACCAAGCTGTGTCATTTGGCCAGTAACCACCCCCCCCCCTCCCGTTGCCCCACTGACGTATCATTCCATGTTACCACTACTCAAATTTGGCTATCAGATGTTAGACCCACCTTTCCTGCGTAGTGAGTGACAGTGAAGGCCAGCCCCTGATCTTTCAGGGGGACGTTGCCGTTGCCATCCTTGCCAGAGAAGGCAACGCAGTTTGCATTAACCGCATCCAGCTGGGTTTGAAGTTTTCTGTAGAAGTTCTGTTCAGATGGGCGCAGTGCCTGACTCTCTTCATCCAGAACCGAGAGCAGACCCTGAGGCTTCTGAAGGGGGGGCAGTGGCGCCATTCAGAGGAAACAGTGTCATAACTATACAAGAGTCTTACTGTTTTACAACACAGACTAACAACTATTGGTTCTTACAACATGTAGAAACTATATAGGAAACAGTCTCTGAGTCATAACTGTTATAATGCCTGTTTTCATTTATCCAACAATGACTAAATTTGAAACCAAAGAGGACAACTGTATTTAAATGAATAAACTGTTATGATTGTCTTTTGAAACGTGATTAAAAAATTATTTCAAACATTTTACGCTCCAGGTGTCTGAAATTTAAGAAATTTAATAAAAGTGATTTACATGTAGTCCTTGACGAATGACATACATGAATCAGGAGAACCTGCACTTTCATTGGTTAACCCATAATTCTTATGTTTTTGAGTCCCAATGTTTGGGAACAACACTCCAGTATTTGTTATTGTTTGGGGCAGTGTTTGTGTGTTTATCAAAAGTTATTATTACTGTATTATTCTATTATTATAATTCTATTTAAAGATTAATATGCCCATCTAGAGTGTACCCCTCCTTGCCTTGTGCCAAGTGATTCTGGGATAGGTTCTGGACTGCCCTGAACCTGCCAAAGTCAAGCAGTTGATCAGACGGAGCGATTGAGTGAGTAAACATTAGGACTTTACAGTTGTATAGTATTCTAGAGTCCCAACATTTGGTTGTACTGTTGCTGTTTGAATACATTTTACTGACCAATTTTTTCTTTTATGAAAAGTTACTTTTTATTTGAAATGACCACCAAGTGAAAAAGTGATTGTTCTGGTAGTGCTAAAAATGGGAAAGAAATTAGATTGAGCAAAGAGACAATAACAGTGCAGCGTGAAAATATAATACTGCATTGTAAATTATCATTCTTTATTAATATTATTCATTAGTACAGTATACTATTTTTGAGACTTGATGACTGGGTGTATAGCCATGACTCAGATCTAGTATGCTATTTTTATGGGAAAACAGTCCTATTTGTATATATAGCCAGAAATATGAAACAACCTATTTGTGAAACCTAGTCTGGTGCATCTTGAAATAGAGACCCTCTATGTTTTCCTTAGGCAAACCTTTGTTTGGCTGTTCAGTTATATCAATGATCACCATCTGCTTGTAGTCTTCTAAACAACAACTGTGACTACTACAGAGGGCATCAACTCTGCACCTGGAAGAAGAAATCCAGCACATTGGAGCAGTTGCCAGGGCATCGTAATGTTTCCATGACAATGCCCTCCTGCTGACACTCTAACTCCTCCTGATGGAACAGCATGTCTGTGACATACCAGTGGATTCGCTCATTGGTCATATTGATGCAGAGCTGTACAGAAAACACACGTATTAGCATATTAAAACAACAATTTTTTTTTTACTGTGAACATTCTTGAATGGTTAAAGTTAGTACACTAAATATTACTGGTCAAGTTCCATCCAAGAACAAAATGATTGATCAGATGGCAAATAAAACAGACTATTTCAGCTATATTTTATGCACATAAGGTAATTTGGCAATAAAGGTCTTCACCCACAGGTACGGAGAACCTCAGCAGGCTCAGCATCAAGAGAACAACTGGTGGGTGGCGGGAGAAGGAAAAGTCCAAGTGTTCCAAAATGATGGACAACCTCTACAGTAGTGACATAATGAGCAGCAGTTGGGTAATGTTTACTTTATTCAGGGTAAGTACCTTGCTTAGGGGTACTGTAGCATGAGGTGGGATTCAAACCTAGGTTCCATTGGTGCAAGGTGGGGATCTAACCACTAGACTACCTAGTGCTGCTCTTAAACACATGATGAGAACCTTATGCCAAATCCCCTTCCTCAGCAAACTCCACCCATGACGGTTTTCATTATCTTTTAAGGACATATGGAGCTGGGGGATGTGGTAATTGGGCTTTGATTAGGAACACTGAGTTCTGCTCTCTGAGGCAAAATGCACCCCTCCTCCCTTATTTGTGTGGTCTTTAAAAACAACATATCCATAGAGCCCAGTATTCATCCCATGAGAGACTGTGTGTAATCACGTCACTACAGCAGCTCCCAGTCATTACCATTAAAAATAAAACTGCTGAGCACATGCTGCATGTCCCTCATCAATATTGAGAAGAAAAAATAATAATCCATAAAAATCTCTTAAACTAAGACACAGTTTACTGTGCAATATAATCTGTTTATAATTTAGTGCATATTCTTAAAAGGATTTTTTTTTTAAACACAGATGGTCTCAGTAACTTTTTGGTAACTAATTTTTCACTGATATGAATATTTTTGACAATTATTTATTATTTTTTCATAAAAAGGTAGCTGGCATAGCAAGTTAAACTGTCAAATAGTGTTCCTGAATAAGAAGCTGCACCTTGAGTTTTTCAAAAGAGCAAGAGAAGGCATAAAAAAAGTATCAATTTTGAGTCAGTCAGTGAGGTGCCACCTCCACCTCCACATAAAGCCTCTGACTCTGAGACAATGGACTTGTGTGTCTGCATGCCAAGGTAAATATCATACAACATATATCATTTAAATGCTTTATAATCATGCTTTTATTTCTTATTATTATGCTTTTACTAGGAATTTCCATGTGAGCACCATCAAACTTTACTGGGCTTTCTTATTTACATCTTTGTCAGTACTTCTGTTGAAGGAATTAAAATGTGCAGGTGTATGCATGACGTGTTTCCCCCCCGCCCCAGGAGAGGCCACCGTGCTGCTCTGTTTTTATCTGAAAAACCCTGCTGTTGCCTCCCAGCTAGTGGAGTTTTTTTTTGGGTGCTGACATTTATGGAACATTACATTTATTCATTTGGCAGTTACTTTTCTCCAAAGAAAAGTAAAACAAAAGTGGATTCCATCAACAGACAGAGAGAAACAGACACAGGCACTTGAAGTACAGTTCAACAGCACCATTTTTGCCAACACGCATTAATTACGTGAGTACCTGCATATAAAAGACAAGGCCCTTGCTACTCAGTGTCACAGAAGACTATCAAACTTCAAGTAATAAACCAAATCTCTGTTCCAAATAAGTTTGTAAGTAGGGGACAAACTATGATAACAACAAAGCATTAACACAGACTTATGGACAAGTTCATAACTATTCTCTACTGACTAGAATATTATATCTATACTGAATGCAGCTAAAAGCTAGTCCTTTTTCAAAAATCTATATTTATTATTGTATCTGATAGACAAAGTCACAGTAGTGGATCTGAAGTCTGCATGTATACATTTATTAACATCCAACCTGGCAATTTTTTGTTATTATGTTTGTTTTCTACACAACCATATGGTGTCACCTCAAATGCTGTAATTAGCCTGATGAAATTAAAGTGAGCCTTAGGCATTGAAAACAAAAACAATGCAATACAGAATAAGGAGGAGGTGACATATGTACATAAGGCATCGTACTGTGCCTGAAGTACCAGGGACACAGACCACTGCACAATGTGGAAGCTTGACACAGCTACCACACAAATGCCTCTGGGTAAATCCAAGTGTACACCAAACAGCTTGTCCCCTGAGTAACACAACTCCTAGAGAGCGTGGCCCTGGATAGTCCACATGCAACTCAGACAACCTTTGCCATCTATGCCTACACATCTTCAATGACAGTAACTTCACAGATGTTTCACTTTTATCTACTCATACCATACAGTTCAGATTGAGAACCTTATATCGAAGCACAAGGCTACAGTGCACAATTTAGACATATACAAAAAGCAGCTGGTAAAAACCCTCTGTCTGTCAGGCACATGCTGGACGAAACTCTTTTAATTTCTCTGAGTTCCTGTAGAAACTCTAATGAAAATGCTCTAACTATATTAAACTATATTAAACATGGTGCTTCCCGTCAGATTAGAGATGACACACAACAAGATCTCCATTGTGTCTGGCCTACAGGTTGGCTGAGGTAATGATCTTGCAGTAAGGGTTGTTGAAACACATCAGGGCTTTTTCTATGTTTTGGAGACACAAAAACTTCTGGACACTTCTGGACAAATTCTGGACATTTTAGAATATCCTAGTTTGGAATTCTGAAGGATTGCTGACCCCAAATGTGAAAGAGATCAGCTCAGTGGAGTGGGTGACCACAAAGATAATGTCTTCATTCCCACTTAGCTATAAAGGGCTGTCACTGCCACATCAAGGCATCCCTCGAAGGTTTGGCACAACCAAAACATCCTCTTAAAACACAATTACATGCTTTGTTGCAACAGCTTATGGCTTGATATCTTTTTAGAAATACAGATTCAAATGTTGCTGTGAAGAATAATGGTTAAACATATTCAAGGACAATTCTAGTACAATTACATGGTTATAAGATGCGTGTGTTTATGTGGTACTGAAGCTGAATATAGTAGTGATCTGAACTTGTAAATAAAGTGGCAAGTGCAACAGAGAAGTGCACACTACTCAATGTCTTGAAACTATTGATCTGTAAAAAGAAGCTTCACAATGGTGTGGTGACCCTTCTAGTAATGAATGACTTGTAATGAGTGCAGCAGAAACCCTGACATTTCTGCGGTATTGCTGCTGTTTGGTTAAGACCTGGTATGAACACTAGGGCCCAAAATGCCATTTAGGTTCTCTGGGAAGCAGGGGACAGGGGGGTAAATGTACATGGGCTAGAGGCTCTTCCAGCTGTAGGACTAAGCATAAATATAGGTGACCAGAGGCACTTAAAATAAGGGATGCAAGCCTAAACCCTGCTGTGCCAACCAAACTTTTCACAGGGTAACAAAGCTAAATCAATGTAGGCCTGGGACACCTCTGCAGTAAGAAGCAGGGTGGAGTATCTCCTTCCTGTGGTAGCCCAGTTGAACCAGCATCAGAGGGATCCACAAGGCTTACTTTCCCCTTAGGAATTGTTGGATGAAACGGTCATGTCAGATCTTTCATGCTGATTGTCCTTAGCCTGGGGTTGTGGAAATCCTAAGGACACTCTGCTTCAGGGTTATATTTTATGTGCTATCCCAGCAGCAAATTCCTCCAGGAACAAAACCAGTAGTGCAAAAGAACCCACCAAAGTATATAAGAATCAGCAATGAACACTTAAGAAACAGGGTAACACCCTTCACACACCTGCTCAAAGCCATTCTTGCGCAAATCTTCAAAACCAAAGATGTCCAAAATTCCAATTTCCAGCACCAGATGTCTGTGGAAGTAGCATGGAAGGACATTATTCAAGCAGTGCCCCATAAGAGATAGAGCAAATACAGGGAAAAGGGTGTAGGGGGCAGTGTGTGGGACCTTAAGGGGGTTAAAAGCACTGTTTGAGTCCATCCTCTTTGTCCACGGTGTATTGGACTACTGGAGGTCATTCAAGTTGTTTTATTAAGAAATATTTATTAAACAACCAAATCATCTATACATCTAATATACTATACAATTTTATTCTCTTTTATGATTTTTTTCATATCATTAAGATGGCTTGAAATTTATTTTGTATATTAAAGCTTCTGCTTTCCAGTTATAAGCATTTGGTAAAGTATTTTTTCAATATAACAGTGCAGTTTAATTACTTTAAAGTTAAATATAAAGTGGCATCGTAATGGAATGAATACAATAACACAGAGATGATAGCACATGAAAGAAAAAGAGTTTTTACACAGACAAACATGCCTTACGCTCATATTTAGCTGTTAGTTTCAGACTAGAATAGCTGCCTAATAGCTCATCCTTTAAAGGATATTACACTCGTCATATCTGTACCTTTGAGAAATCAGCTGCAATATATATGTCACATCCACTGAACTTGGTTCAGATAAAACAGCCTAACTTTGGTCCCATATATGAACTGGGTTTTGTACTGACAACACCTCTCACTGTGGCCTGTTATCCACAAATCAGTCAGGACAAGTGAGACAGTACCTTGCACTTCCAAACATTACAGCCATCCTCCAAATTTTTGCTTAACAGCCAGAAACAAAAAACACGTGTGAGTGTCTTTATATTTCTTAACAGTATGGTATATGTCTGCATTTGTGTTTTCTGCACAGAGTGTGTTTCTATAAAACTGTATGTGGCAGAAATGCTGGGTGCATGTGAATGTTCTCTCAAGTAAAAAGAATCCCTATCCCAGCAGAGTATAGTCTCTAAACCTGAACAGTGTGTTTAATGCTGCCTGCGATACTATACCGCAATCCAGAGAGCAATTGCACACAGCAATTTCCTCTACACCTGCATTCCTTTGCCCGTGGTGCTGGACACCAAAAGTCTGATCCCACCAGTGGAGCTGCTCTAAATGATGTTATTTGGCTGGGGTGGGAAGACAATATTCTGGTGCACATTCTCCACATGCCAGCTGGGTCAGTGTGTGAACATGCAGACAATGTGCTCAAATTCAAATATCTCACACAAAGATGGGAGCCACCTATATCAGCCCTCTGTCTGACTTTGCAGAAGTTTTTGCAAAGAGCTGCTACCACACTGGCTAGCTTTTTGAGATTTGTCTCTCTATATTTGTTTCTGGAAAATTCACATATCCAATGTGTTATGACTAGCTGTGACATCTGGAAGTGTTTATCTGCATTGCTGTTGTTACATAAGATTTATTGACACTTTTTAAAATGATGTGCAATAAAAAAACACTGAAGTTCAGATGTGTAGTAATGTGTTTACAAAGAAATAAATCTAGTTTAATATTTTGTTTGCAAACATTTTACTATTAATCAAGCAATAGATTAGGTAGTGAAACTTCAAAAAGACAAAACTGCAGATGTTAGAAAAGCGATACTGGAATACTTCTGCTATCTTTCATTCATACCCAGTCATGTCTTCCTGGCCCTGCAGGTAACAGTTGATGTTGTTCACCAGGTAACTGAAGAGTCGGCTGTACAGAGACTTGGCCAGTAGATCTCTACTGTGGTTGGACATCTCTACGGTGTATCGCCTTGTGATGACATCACCTAACAAAAGGGACAACAGAACTGAACCCAAGTATAGGTAAAATGATGATTATGGGTCCTTTTTAGCACTGTTCAGTATATTACTTTTCACAACACCTAGCCACCCTCCTCAAAAAAGTAAACTGCAAGAAAGCAAAATCTGAAGATTTAATGAAAACTTAAGCAAAAATCTTAGAATGCATGCATGTCACAGTTTCAAGTACTTTGCCAAAATCATCCAGTTACAGGCTCTAGTGAATGCATATACTGGTCTAGGACTTCATGTCAGGGAGCATCAGATGTAAGTGTATATGTGGCTATGACAATTATAAACAGTTATGCATCTTTATTATGCTTTTTTGTTATTTGTTTGACAGCAGTATGCTGCACCCCTGTGACATTCTGGGACATGTCAGGTTCAAGGGGTGACCAACCATGGGGTACAATAGCTGGACTTCCCAGAAATATTGTTAGCAGCATCCATATCTTCAAAACTGTACAGAAGGTTGTGAATTAACCAAAAGGATTTAACAATAAGGAACAAATCTGTACACAACCTCAAATCTGTTCTGCTCTTCTAATGCAAACACTAAATATAGACAGCGATCCAATGTGTCCAATACATTTTTCCTCTAACACCTCTTCTAGGTTTACAAAAATCAACTATCAAAGTCCACCTTTCAGTAGAGAGCCTCTGTTTAATGGCCACATCTGGTGCTCATTCACCCTTTAAGGAGCCATCCCCAGGTGTAGCTGTCAGTCTTTGAGTTTGGGCGTGGCCTGGCTACAGCCTGTAATACACTAGTTCCCTTTCAAACTGTGGCAAATCTAATAAATAGCCAATCAACATACTGTTTTTAAATTACATTTACATGTGCAAATATATACAATGTTCATTTTATGACCATTCACCTGCTTTTTGCTGGGTCCTATCCCTATCATAAATTGACTGCTAAAATTTATTCATTGCCACCTGTGGGCCTCCTACACAGCTCTCCACCCACTAAGACATAACTGCCAGTAGATGCTGCAATTCATATTATGTATGACTCGCTTAAAAGATTACCCACTTTCTATGTAGCGTATGGCACAGTAAGTAGCACTTCCTATCTCTTCTCCGTGAAACCACAGTTCATCATGGCTCGTTTACATGCCTCAACTCCTCCACATTACTGGATTATTTAATATCTTCATCCGCAAGTCCATTAGATTTACATTACACAAGATGTTCCTGGGCTGGATGGCAGAGGGCCTAATCTAGGTGACCTCAACAATGTGATATAACAGTCAATTTGATGGTTCACCGGTGCTTTCAATTTTACACAGCCATTGCTCCATATACTGAATGAGTCCACAAAGCAGTCACAAGTTTTAATGAACTGACTGACACCCCGTGAGTGTGGTACATAAGGACATCTTTGCCAGTCTCAGTATTTAGTCTTGTGTTCATCAGCAAAGAGCAGGAATCGGGAGAAGAGGGAAAGCAAAATGTATGGACAACAAGGAAGGGGAACAGAGAGCAAGGGAGGGGGAAGAGAGCAGAGTGTGACCAACTTGAACATGAATGTCACCGACTCACAGTGTGCTCTGATCCTGACTACCAGCAGGAGTTTACTAACTGCATTTCACAGCAGGTTGCCTTAGCACAAAAAACCTGACTGCCTGTTCAAACTCACATATATAACCATGACATGCTATTTGTTTAATCTACATAGTAGCTCTGTATGTCAAATTAAGACCTTGTTCAGCAGCAGCTTATAAAGATCTTTTGTTCTGACAATCAAGAAATTTTAAGTTGCTATGTTGTGCATGTAGCCTTTTCCTGTATCACACTGCCATGTGACTTGATATTGTTTGGTACAGTAGTCTGTAAGGGACACACTTTGCTAATATCCGTACAGTTTCATGTCTCATGTTCACTTTCTTTCCATGCATTTGTATTGTGTCTACATTTTATTCTCATAAATAAAAGGGGTGCAATTCCATTGTGTATTGTGTTGCTGCAAGGCGTACAAGGTATTTTACAGTGTTTGTGTTATATTTGGAGAAGTTGATTTGGGGTTTTCAAATGGGCTGGGAATGCATCATTATTTTTCCCATTTATGACAATGAAAAATGGCACCCAGATGCATGTAATTTTAACATGAGTTTGACAGGAGCAACAGCAGTGTTTGCAGTCTTCTGAGTTAAGTAAAGGTAGTTTTGAAAATGTTATTTGGTATTTGTTGTGAATGACCTACAAGGACAAAACAGCCACACCTAGTTCACTGGTGGAGCCACCACCCAATCTTGTCTGCAGTTACTGTCTCTGCACCTTTGTTCTGGTGATTCTCATGGGGGCTCTTGTGACCTCATCTCAATTTATCTAGTGAATCTATATTACTATTACATTGCTGCATATTAATAATGAAATGTCTGTTTTTTATATAAATACTATCTCAAATCTGATGGGTTTTGGTGTCACTTGAGCTAATGTGACAGTGACTTTGTGGGACATTGAAATTACTGGTAATTGCACCTCCGACTTACGAGGTTTCACCTTGCAAGCCGATTTCCAGGAATGCGTTACTGTTGTAAGCAGGTGGATACTTGTACCTCACTGTCTGGGTTGTTTACTTATTTTATTTAATGATACACACAGAGACCTGTATCAAGCTCTGGGAGGATAATAAAGTTTCACAGAGGAAAAAATGGGGTTACCTTTCAAGTACTGCTCATCTGACGTTAGGGCAGAACCCAGGTCCTCGGGGCACACCTGCAGCATGAGTGACACTACGGACACAAAAGGGCTTTAGAAACATAGCTTGGCTGATCTTTACCCCTCCATTCTCTTTGGTCCTACACATACTTCACTAACACGCCTCAGCATCCAGGTCAATCATCAAAGAAAACTGCAATCATAATGAAGTCATTATTACTTTTTAAGACAAATCAAATCTCTCAGCAAGCACATCTCAAACAGCATGAGGTTCATTTGGAGACATTTCGGTCAGTCTCCTCTTTCGATGACATCATCACTGATTACATCACGTAACCTTGACAACAGCTGGAACCTTATGTTCCCTGTGTTCCCTCTCTAAGGGACATGGCTGCTGTGATGTCACTTGTTTACCATCTTTCAGGTCCCGTCTCATTGGGAATGGCTGCGTCATTATATAATAGAGCACATTCCTAGCCTTTCTCTGCCAGTTCTGACAGAATCAGCATCAAGAGTGAGGCAAGCTCCTTAAAAAAAAACAAGTGGAGAAAGTTGTGTGACAAGAGATGAGTGAATGTGACGTGCAGCACAGGAGGGATTCCCCCTGCCATTGTAAACAGTACAGTGACACACATTACTTGACAAACCTTCCTCTCTCCTGCCGAGCACCAGTTGGGTCACTCAGCAGCAAGCTACTCCCCCCTAGTGGCAGATTAGTATCACTGTGGCTGCCGAACCTTGTTCCAGCTGCTGTGTGTCAGACAGTTGTGCTGTTTCTCCATCTGTCTTGGCCGTAAAATGCAGATCCCCGAGGTGCAGGATGGCAGCCAGGATCCCAAATAGGTTGTCCACTTCCTTGAGAGGGAGACAGAATGCAGGTATGAGGCTAATATTTAGTACTTCTGTTGATGAATCAAAGCAGGAATCCATGAAGCTAGTATGCAAAATGATATAGAGCAGGTGTTGTGGCAGAAACAAGCATACACTAGGAAACTACCACTCAAAAACCACAAAAATCTGAACCCAAATCAAGAAGGCTTTTACAGAGCTGACACTGCAGCTGCATGCATGTCTATGTGTTCACACTTGTCATTTAGTGTTGACTGGGTGAGGTGATTCTGCATGAGAGGATGGCTATACATCGTGCTACTGACATGGAAAAGATTAAAGGTTTCCTCTGGAATACTGATCTGGGTAGCCAGTGTAAAATCGGATTCAGACATCAGACTAGGCAGTGACTAATGTGATACAGACTAATTCAGCAGACAAGAATCACTGGAACTAGTCAGTTACTTTGTGCCTCTCTATAAATGTCTGTACTGAGCACAAACAGGGTGGTGATTAAGGCACAAAGTAGTCTCTGAAATTCATCTGAAAATTATATTTACTGGACAAAAATCATGCGTCAACTGCCAAGAAGAGAGGCATGAACTGATGGTAGAACGAGGGACTGTCACAGATGATGCTTAGGAAAAGTACCAGGGGATGGAAGAACTGTGACACGCAGGGAAACAGTTCTCTGCAGCCTGGACCCCTCTTTTCAGTATACATCATCAGTGTGAGGCTGTATGTTTGTCAGTATGTGTTTGGATGGGGGGGTGTATGTGAGCAGAAGGAAGGAGAACATGACATCTGTGCTGTAACGGAATTTGGAGAGCCTTGCTGCAGGAGAAGAGTTAGGCAGCAATGACAATGGAAGCAGGCCGATGATTATGCTCATGAACACTGTAAATGCAGTAATATGATGCTGCATGCGACACTGGCATTCCTTTCCTGTTTCAGGGTATGTGTTTTTGAAGACCAGTAAATAAAGAGTAAAAATTCAGTTTGTTTTATTTTTTTCTGGCAACATAAAAAGAAAACATAACATTATGTAATTATTTGAATATACCTACACACACACACACACACACACACACACACACACACACACACACACACACACACACGGAGCCAGATCCACCTACACTAAGATTGGGGTTTACAGTATAACATATATCCTGATCTTCTCTATTTTTTTATTAAAACATAACAAATTCATCATTAGTAATAGAATTAGAGTGCCTATTTAGATTCGTACCTGTTAAATGAACGATAGTATTAAACAAGAAATGAGGATTATTCTTATTATCATCTATTAGTTTAGAATAATATTTGTGGCTTTCTAAAGTGCCTTCCTATAATTCTCCAGACAATTGAACCAGGCTGTATAATAAACGTACAGTTTAGTTGAGTGTCATTTACACTTATTTTTCAAGCCACTGGCTATCGCAGGGGGTCCACCCTCCCATTCACACTCACAAACACTATGGGCGATTTAGAGAGACCAATCAACCTGAAAAACATGTTTTTGGACTGTGGGAGGAAACCAGAGTTTCTTGATTCAAACTTTGTGTTGATCATATCTATTATCTCCAATAGCGTGGGTTCTGGGTCTGTTTGAACCACTAGCACAAATTACTGACGCCAACCTTTGAGGAGGCCAGGCAAGACCAGTGGTGAGACCAGTAATCCATGTTGCTGGGAGCTGAGGACCTCCTGCTGTTTTTCTCCCTTGCCTCTTGGTTGGGAGTTTTTTTGTTTTCCTCTGCCCAGTTGCTGGCAGGCCTACAAAAATTCCCAGAGATGTCTGTTTTGCATTTATACCCAAAAAAGCCAACTTTGTGTCTGCATTTAGTACATAGGCTTTGTTATTGGGGTTTTTACTGTCATTGGGGATCCAGGACAGTTAAAGTCCTACTTTAATTTTCTCTTCTGAATCAGGACTCATTCATCTTTTGATTCCCAGACTGGGATTTGAACCCCAGACTCCCACATAACAACTGGGAGTGTTACTCACCATGCTATTGGAGACAACAAGTGCAATACATGTACTTAGGGTATTGGGGTGAATTTTAGTGTCTATAATACAGCTGCATTAAATGTTAAAAGTCGCCACCAGCTGGGTTTGAATCCTACTCTCAACTGTAGCTGCTGTGATTCAGGTACTTGGTGCCCTAAGAATCTGTATTCAAGCGGATATTTTTACTTTGCAGGTGTTTTTTTCCATGCTTCATTTTTATTTATTTTTTACATTTAACTGAATTACGCCTCCAACGGGTCCATGGAACAGGGGAATAGAAAATTGAGAAACAATAATAAAGGATAGTACAAATATAGTTAGATTAAAGGTAGAGTTTGTATATCTGAAAGATATAATAAATACAAAGAACAAAAAATACACACACAGAGAAATATATGTGCATTGCACACATACATACTCACTTATGTACACAAAGATAAAACATACAGACACACATATGCTGGATATCAGAAAGATTGTGTGTGAGGGTGTGTATCATACCAAGCTGTGCAAGCCCATCGCTCGCAGTGCCTGCTTGAGTGTGGAGAGCTTCTCCCTGTTCTGGGAGCTGACTGGTCCTGCTGGCCGATCTGCTGGACATCCCTGTCTCATGTACCTGGAGTGGAAGACGATGTGTAGCAGCACTTTACACACATGGAGGTTCACACAAGTGTCTGCAAATAATATTTTGTATTTTTCCCTCAGATACACAGTTTATATTGACCTTTATCCATTTAGAGATCACTTTCCTCCAAAGCAATGACTAACTAGTATTTAGCTAAGACTTTTGTTCTAGGCTTCTTACAACGTTAGACATACTACTGTAAACTTCCTACAGTCATTCACCTATATATGCAACAGAGGAATGTAGCAGAGAAAATCATATTACAAGCTATTTAGAGTGTCCTCTTTACCTGAAACATGCATCTGAAACCTGGACTGTGGAAAGAAACCAGAGGACTCAGAAAATGCACATAAAAATACAAACTCCACACAAACTAAGTCAGATTCAAATGAGACAATAGCACTACCCATTGTACTAGTGTGCCAACCATTACTGAGTACATACATTTTCTTTAACTGTAATAAAACTCTGCTAATGCTTAGTGTTTATCTAGGCTAAGTTGTTGAGGAGCTTGTGGTTTGCCCCTTTTCCTTATGCTCTGATTCTCATAGAGGCCCTCCCTGGGATGAGCCAGCCACAGGACAGTCATTGTGGTTCTGGCAGAGGCAGTGACGCTACCTGTCTAAAAACATGTCTGTATTTATGTCACGCTCCTCCCCCATTGCTCCCCATCCTCAGTACTCATTCTTCTGTACACATGCCAAATATTTGCATTAATTTATTTATGACACTTTGCTACAAGGTGACTTACAGGGTTAACCTATTTACAATACTTCAATTCATTCAGCTGGTTTATTTTTACAGGAATAATTTAAGGTGAATACTTACCCTTACTTGAGGGTATTGCATTAGAACGTGGGGTTTAAACCCAGATCCTGTAATGTGACAGCTCTAAACAAAATGCCACCTGCTGCCTGTGTTTAGATGCTAGATTAGTGTGAGAAAGTCACTAGTAGTGTGTGTCAGGTTGAAGTATTTTGGAGGTCATGTGTTGGAGTCGGTGCCCTATGTAGAAGCTCAGGGCCTGGTCATGTTTACACATGGCATAAAAATAAGAAAAGCGTGCCACTCTGTGTTTGATGTGTCAGGAACACAACAAAAGTATGTTGGGACTGGTGAAAACTTGGTGAGTATAAACACACTGGTCGTTACCTTAAAAAAGACAAGCTCTGATGTCCTTGCTTATTTACATATAGTTTCACTCTGAAGCCCCAGTGATGGCAACACACTGCAGGGTCTGGGGAGGGGTGTGAGTCTAATCACTGAACTCTCCTTGTTGAGCAGCCTCAACTGGTACCAACACATCCTAACGCCCAGAAAGTTAGCTCTTTAATTGGTTGTAGGCTGGTGCACATTTGACTTCTTGAGGACTTATGTGAAGAGCACATAAGCAAAAGATTGACTTTTGAGTGTACTCTGCCAGTTCATTGAGGAGGCAATGTCAGTCTCAAAAAAAATAAGTAAATAAATAAATTTTGCCCCTGGTTGCCCCTTTCCCAAATCATGCCAAGTACAAAGCATGCTGGTTCAAATGGAAGGGAGTGAAAAAAGAGGACACTGAAAAAGGAAAAAAAGGAAGGGATGCAGCAAGATGTGTATAGGAACAATTTCAGGTGAAATGTCAATGTTCCATGTTCAGTGTTTTAATGTCATGAGCTGAAAGGATGTCTAGACCAAATAAGCTGTGAAGTAATTTGTCTTTTAATATGTGCACATGAATATCTATGGGTCTGCCCCAGTTCCCCTTTAAATACATTTAAAATACATTTCTTGTGGCCCCACTATTTATGTGTCTGGTTTCCAGGGAACTGGATGTTGGTAACTATAAGTACCAGATGAAATTCTGAGTTCAGCTTCTACAAACTATTTTTATTTCATGAGGCATTTTTAACAAATTTGCTCAAGAAAGGAGTCTGCATGTCTTTGGTTCTGCAACAATTCCCAATGTATGACACTTTTGGTTTGCTTTGCTGTCATTTTTTTTAATCCAGTTCATCCCATAAAAGTACTGCTCAAGTATATTTACAATTTTCCCAGATACCGCATACATTTTGTTGGCTGCAGTCAAAGCACTGACAATAACCTGTGTGGGCTGCTCAGCCTGTGTCGTATACATGTGAGAGACTAATATAGAGTCACTAGAACGATATGCTCACCTGTAGGTGATGGGCTGACAGCTGTGTGTGGTTGGATGACCATATGGGGTGCTCACCTGTGCTGCAGGATGTTGCCAAGGTATAGTGCACTCCTCTCCTCTGCTGACATGCCCTCAGCCATCATGTAGAACACATTGAAATTGTGCTGGTGGGGTGCTGAAGAACACAGGCGGGATTTCTCCAGGGCATAAGTATACAGCTGGGCTTTAAGCAAACACAGACAATGTGTGTGAAGCCAAGTCCAGAAAACACACAAATACAAAAAGCTGGTCTAAACAATTGTTTTCTTTTAAAATCCATTAAAAAAAACAAAAAGTTACTATTTTTCTCACTAATTCATTTCCCTGCATAACTTAATTCAAAAATTATACTGATATGGTGGCAACAGCTCCTTTTGATGAAATATTTTTTATGGCTGGTGTTGTGGCTCCCCTTACTGGTCATTTCTATCATTTTTTTTCCCGTAAACTGTCCACTCCCATCTCCAACAAATGCTACCACTATGCAAGCAATAAAGGGGCAGTGTCATTTTTGAACAGTTTTAAAATAATTATCTTACTGTTAAGCATTTGCTGTATCTGAACTGTCTGGTTTATGCACAAAAATAATCCAAACTACCTCTAAGTAAACTTTTCTTCTTTTTACAGAATTGGATGGAAAGAAACTTCATGAATCGACTTGAGTTTTTATTCATCTGCGTCTTTGCATGACCAAATGCTTCAAGGATGCAACTGACCTGCAAATTACAGAACCGTAAGTTAAACAGTTACCAAAACGTTTGATTTTAATTATAAAAATGTCTGACCTTAAATTTAAAAAGAGGAAAATAATAATATAAAAAAATGCATTTTATATTAAATAAAACAATGATGGTTGGGCGTTAAATTGGAATTAAAAATCTTCAATTAAGGGCAATAAAGATGATTAACTGAAATCTGTGGGGACAAAAGCATACGATACAGCCAGAGAGGGGTAGTACACAGATAAAGGTAGATTAAATGCCTCAATGCGTTACCTTGTGTAAGTGAGCATACTTTATGTGTCTATTCTTGTATGTGCATGAGTCCATAACAGAAGGGCCTGTTGGTTAAGCCCTTCACAAAATGAAGCCCACACTCACATGCTTCATCTTGAGTTCCAGCATGAAGCCCTTTGAGCAGGAGCGTGCAGCGAAGTGCCTCACAATGTGCTTGCAGGCTTCGGTTTTCCCCGAGCCGCTCTCCCCACTTTAAAGGGAAATAAAAAACAGAGGCAGCAATGTGAGCAAAGACCACACTGACCAACATAAAGAGGGAAGAGTCACACATTAATGTGACAGGGAAAAGACAGAAAGCACCTCATCCAGCATGCAGTGTGTCTGTGTTGTATGCCTGTAGGAAGAAGGGAGAAGGTATCTGTATTCCTCTTGCTCTCCTCACCAGTGTCTAATGTGGGTGTGCATTTTCAAGTAAGCGGGAGACTGTTGTCACGACAACCAATGGAAGGGAACCCACATGAAATGAAATGTGTGTGACTATGATACGCCTTACATTTATTTAGCAAATACCTTTGTCCGCATTAGTCTACAGCTTTCAACTTTAAATTTAATAATTTACCTAGCAGAATAAGTTTTACTAAAGGGTAAGTACCTTGATCAAAGGTACTACAGCAGGAAGAGGATTGGAACCTGGGCTATTTGATTACAAAGTTATGGTTCTAACCATTATGCTATCTGCTGTCCCAGCAGTCAAACGTTACGGAATTAATGATACATTACTACACAAGAGTAGTTAATGATAGGTAAGCACTCCACTGAAGCTATTTTTTTTCACCCTTGGTATCTCTACTACTTTGCAGTCTTAACTTGTTTTTCCTGAAGCAATTTAAGTCAAGTATGTATCTCAAGGACCTCATAGCATACTCCTGGGATGTAGGTCCTTATAGCATTATTCTATAAAAACAAGCTGCACACTAGCTTCTTCTGCACCACCCAACTCTACCCACCTTTCCACGTATATCCACCGGTAAAAGTAAGTGGATGAAGGTGCTAACAAAGGATAGAATGGTCAATTAAGGTGCCTTCAAAGGTCTCCATTCAGATGCGCAACCATGTTCTTATTGGCCAGTGTACTGAATTTCAAGGGCACGTCCCATTTGGAAAGGGTGTGCATACATCACAGACAGAAGGAGCCGCTGCTCCATTGGCTTCATTGGGTACGAACAGACCGTCAGCAGCCCCTGGTACTCCAGTTCTGAACAGCTGGGGTGCCCGTGATGAATGGGCAGTAGTAATAAATAACCTTTGCAGGGGAATGAAACTAGCCTTACATAGCAATATGCTTGCTGTAATGAGACAGACAATAACCAAAGGGTCTAAATGTTATTAGGAAAAGCATCAAGTCTCTCGGTAGACAGTGTTTCAGTTCTTCCTGATTGCCTGGCATTTTCTTGACCTTGGGAGTTGATGACATCACCAAATGAGCTCACTAAGTTAAGATATGCTTGAAAACCAAAAGCTGACATCAATTTAACTATACAGCAAATACCGTTTAGAGCCTAAAAAAATAATTAAGCCAATTTTTTTATTAAATTTAAAAATTATTAATTCGATGAAGTAATTTGTTGCTATATTAGATCATTTTAAATAGCCAGTCAGGCCCACAAACTTGCATTACAATTGATCAGATTTCTGGAGAAGCTGAAGGAGAAATCATGACCACAAATTTCTAAACAACTGCACAAACTCCAATACCAGAAAAAATTTGTAACACTTGTCACGTTTATGGCAGGCACAACTGGGGTCTGTTGGCATGTCTATCATTGGGCACAGGTATGACAGCAGGCCATGGAAATTTTAGACCCCATTGGAGGGAGTACATAAATATATGGGGGAAAAAGGAGGAGAATGTATGAGTCGTACCTGAGAATGAAGCACTGAGGCTGCTGCTCTTGTAGCATCATGTGGTAGGCTCTCTCTGCAGAGGAAAAGATATGGGGGGGCAGGGAGGAGCAAAGGCGGCCACTGGAACTGAGGTACAGCTGACTCACCTGAGATATGAAGCACAAGAGAAGGGCATTAGAGGGGTAAAACCTCTATATATTATGATGCACAAACTAGAAGACAAACGACTGTTGTATGTATCTGAAGTGCTTCGGGCTGAAATAAAGGAATTCTATAGGAAAACCAGACAATTTGAAGGAATGATGAGAATAAGTCACTTGAAGCAATAGTGTCAAAGAAGGACAACTAGAGGATGACATAAAAGAAAGGGAGCAAAGCTAGAGGATGATGAAGCTGGATAATAGAGCTGGGGTTGGACAGTTGAGAATAACAGAGCAGGAGGACTAGCTGGAGAATGATTGAGCTGGAGCAAGGTGAAGCTAGACAAAGATGGAGTTGGAAAAAGAGGGAGCTGAAGGATGACAGAGCAAGATGAAGAAGCTAAAGGATGATGGAGCTGGAGGACAATATAGATGGATAATGATGAAGCCTGAGAATAACAAAGCTAGGGGGTGACAGCTGAGGAAATGGGAGGGCAGAGTGGCTTCTGCTGAGACCTCATTAGCGAGCTGCGGGGTTAGTAACACATGGTCCTCTGCATGGCCCTCTGAAATGTGCACTGCACCCTGCTGTCAGAGGACAAGGTAAGGGCAGGAGGAGAGGTAGGGTCTACTAATGCGTTGTGGGTCTCTATTGCTGCTGAGTACTAGCTATCTAAATGCTCTCTCTGGAGCAAGGGGCAGTCACTAAGGCCTGGGGAAAGAGAAGGGAGTGAGAGATAGATAATGGAAGAGATAGTGTGTAAGAAGGATGGAAGACAGATGCAGAGAGTAGGAGAGATAGTATGGGGAGTACAGTGCCTGGCGCTGCTAGCTAACACTTCTCATCACTCACCTCACGAGGCCGCAGGCTACTGCTTTGCTGCTGGGAACACACCTGCTCTGTACTCATTCCAAATGGTTGCATTATTTCTGTGATGTTCACACTCACGATTCAGCTGAACCTACACCTGCTTCTCACACACGTATCTCTCTTACATGTACAACTATTTCTTTAATGGCAAGGGAACCGTGAAACTTTCAGAGTATGTCTCACTTTTCCTTCATGGAGGGGAGGGTGGTGGTCTGAATGGGATTTAAAACCATTTAGCCAGCAGGATGCAGCATGGCTGACAGGAACGACGGTACTCACGTGCCAATCTGAATTTTAACTTGCTGACTGATAGCAAGACTATTGTTACATTAGATCCATTTAAACCTGAATAACAGGGTTATAAAATAAGCCTGTGACACAAACAAGTTTTCATCTTCTTTTCACTGCAAACATTCGTAAGGGTAGTGAAGCTTTTTGACATGTTCATTTTGTTTCTTTTTCTGTTCGACTGGACTATGACTGATGTGCAAGCTGTTCTCTGTGTCCGTCTCTATCCATTTTAAGGGTAGAGGTTTCCCCCGCTATCCAAAAGTAAAACATTCCTATGAAACCTTTTGTAAGCCAAAATGGTATAAAGTGAAGAAGCAATTACCATTAATTTATATGGGAAAAATTTTTGAGCATTCCCAGACCCAAAAAATAGCCTAACAAATCATACCAAATAACACATACAACCTAAAATAACAGTAACATATAGTAAAAGCAGGAGTGATATGATAAATACACAACCTTGTAGTTTCACTTACCAGAATCAGAAACTTCGCCAGCTTTCAAAATTCTTTATTTCCGTGTGCAGATATTACAAAGGGTGGACGCAGGCAAGTTCAATGCACACACAATGTCTTTATTTCATTCACCACAATCAAAACACTTAATTACGTCCAGTTTTACGCTAAGCGTAACACCCTTAAAAGTTCTCTTAGGCTTTTCTGATAGCTTAGCTAAAGAATTCCCAAAATAAATCAAGATAAACCACAAATGCTCACAGACACAGTTCAAAGCTATGGTGGCTTGATGCTGAGAGGCTGAGCGTGGTTCCCGGGGAAGGAGCTTGGCGGCGCTGCCTCTATAATGGCTTGCTGCAAAACAAATGCTAGACGCTGTTTTTGCTTTTTGCTTTTTTCGTAAAAGCAAAAATCCTCTTTGGATTTCTTTCGGTTAGCAAAAACAGGTATTAATGTAGGTGTTTTGTAAAAGCCAAGTGGTGTAAAGCGAACCTTCAAAAAGTGGGGAATACCCGTAATACAGTTTGGTGATATGTAATTGGTGTTGTTACCATTTACCTTTCCACTTTTTGATTCAAGTAGGGCTGGATAACTCAGCTAGGTATAGTATATTTTTTTGCGTTTCAGTCCTGCTATTAGAGAAATTGTACTACTCAAATGAAAGCAATGAATTACCAGTTGTCATACTAATTTCAAGCCTAGTTCAAGGCTTAAAATTCCTTCAATTACTTGAGTACCTTATACTCAAATTGATCACAGTTTATTTTTTACCTCAAGTTTTTAGCTAAACGGATACAAGTTAGACTCACCACTGTGGAATAAATTGGTAGGTCCTTGTTGGGGTTAACAAGCAGAAGAATGTGTCCGATGTAAGTCTGAAAAAGAGAACAAAGTATACGTTTTTTTAGGCTATATCCATTTGCTTGGGGGTTTTAGTGAAGCACCCTTCCATGTACACAGATTTGCACCGGGTGGATGCCATTATCTCACTGGCTGCCTTCTGTCCTCTGATTCAGCTGAAGGTAAATTAATTTCACTGTAAAAATTAATTGGATTGTGTAACAGAGAAAGGTCCACTTAGGGTGACCTCAGTGCAGCCCAAGTACTGTATGTAGGCACTCTGATGACTGGATGAATGAGCGTAACATGCACAATACTCAACTCTCAATCCCTGAGAAATCTTGGTAGGGAAAACCTGTCTCGTCCCTTCACTCAAAATAAAAGAATGAGGTTCCTCTTTCAGAAATGATATTGCCAATATTCCCTAGGCAATGCCCATTTGGAATGGTTTTGTTGAAAATATTCAATAGAAAAAAGTCTGGAAAATGACGTTTACATATTTACTTCCAAATAAGGTTAGGGAATTTTGTAGAAGACAACTCAGTTTTAAGCTATCTCGAAGAAAGACACAAATTTACAGTTAAAGAAACCAATGAGACAGATTGCTCCTCTGCAATACATTTTGCTCTGAAACTTCTCTGCATTTGTTAATACACCAGGCATTCTGGAAAGGCCTATGTAGGTTTATTGATGATCAGCTTTTCTAGTGACTTTCATCATTCCTTTAAGATGTACTGCTTGGTTTTTATTACATTGAAAGGAAGAGAGATAAACCATATTACCTGATTAATCTTGTTTTACTTGCAAAATTTCATATTACAAAGGTAAATTTAGTAATAAAAAACTGTTAGCATAGGGTGATGTCAACCCTATCTCGACCTCCAGTAACTTCACAGCTTTAAAAGCTATTGAATTGTGTACATTTCAACATTTTTGTGTAATCTGTTTTTGTTCATGTGGAATTTTCCTGTTTTAAGTGTATTTGGATACAGTGTACTTGTATTTAATAAAAAACAAAGTTAACACACCTGATATGGAAGTCGCACACAAACTCTAGAAGGCCACATTCAAAAGTGTGGTGCATCTATAAAGCTGACTCTGAAGCAAATCCAAGCAAATCAAATCTACAGCATTTCTAAAGAGCTGACGGACAGTGAAAGTCTCTGAGCTGGACCTGTAAACTGGAGCCTAGGAAGATCAGCCTATGAGCTGGCATAAATACGCTGCTTTAAAAATAAAGTCACTGTGAGGTACGACTGATGTAGACAGATTTGTTGCAGCAGTTCCTTACAGAAAACACAATGGTACAAAGCCAGCATACGTCCAGAAAGCCTCTCACAAAAAAATCCTAATAAATCCAGTCCTGCCCCATCTGCCAAACTACCCCTTTGAGCGCTGTCCAAAATACCGAGCACCTCAGTGCTTCCGGCGTATTTCAGCAAGGTGGGAAATTGCTCAGTGGTGCATGCTGTCAAGTTTAATGATCTGTTCTGGGCACTGGGCCCAGGAACATATAATGTACTGCACTGCAGCAAACAAAGCTGTCAATAGGTTTTTTGATGAACAGATGACAAACAGGTTTTTTTTCCTCTCAATGAGCTGCATAGTACATGTCAGAAACGACACTTATGTTTGCATACAAACTGCAACAAACAGATCTGTTTCTAGACCACTTTATCAGCAGCACCTGTTCTTCAGTAGACCCAGCTCCCAGCTCTAGCCTCATGCTGACAATAAGAACTAGGAAAGAAACCCAATGATACAAAACATGCCAAATTAAACAGTGTAGTCACTCAAGATCATGCCAAATCTATGATGAGAGCACAACAGGTTTCTTGTTCAGACTTGGAGAATGCTTAGATCCCAGGGGCATATCAAACACACTCAAGCACCTGCATAATTATCACTGGATAACACCTTAGATCAATGCATTTTGATTTGTCATTAAAATTGATAACATAAGTCCAGTATTTCTGATGAAAATGGCATACACATGTAGAGCTGATCCCTGCAATTATGTGAGACCTCTGTCACTATCACTCTCACATCGACCTTTGCTCATTACTGTAACCACTGTCACTAAAATTGCCCATTCTGGTGGGTTTTGTTGTAAAAATTAACTGTGACCATTGTCATCATCAGTAATGGCTCATGTATATGGGGCCATTATGATTACTTTGTGCAGACAATGAAAGGACACTGGGAGAATTACATATATCTGAGTATTTGGATTAATTGAAACTTGTGATCTGAGTCACTAATATTGGGAGACTCACATAAATCTGGTCATTGCCAAAGCGTTTCTGCATCTCATACAACAGACTGCTATCTGTGAGTTCACTCAGGGAGGCAAGGTCATCACTGGGAGCCGGGGGGACAAGCTTCACCTGAAACCAGCAAAAACAAAACCAAGTGAGAAAAGCTTACTCTCCTTAGGCTTCCTCAACTCATTCAGAATACAATCAAAATATCAGTCACAGTACTGTCTTGACTTTAAAATAGGTTTCTGTTTCATTAAAAATTAGAAAAAGTAGTTCAATAAGGACTGAAGAATTCCACTGAATAAAGGCAGACAACATGCCTGCTCCAGCTTGCCAGTGGCTACAGAAGTGAGCCCATCAGTGCCATTCTCTTGCGATGGTTGGGGACCCAGAGTCCCTGAAACATCCCTGAACATGAGGTCCTTTTCCCGCAGACAGTCCCGCTTGGACATAGGGATGATCAGGGCACTCCTACAAAGTGCAAGTGAAAGAGACAAGACAACAGTGGTTGTAAAATCAGTTCTCAATAAACAGCAACATACAAAATAGCTACTCATGAAAGAGAAGAAAACTGGGTAGAAGATTTCTCAAATAAAGAAAAAAGATTCAGAAAAACAATTTAAATCATTCAAAGAAACAATATTCAACAGATAATACGAAGAGTATGGTATCAGAGCATCATATGAAGGAATGAAAGACAATGCCATACATCTTCCTCAAAGATAGGGGCATGTCCTGGTTGACCTTCTCATCATGAATATCTACTGCCACACGAGGGGCTGTTGGGTTCCTCAGCTGCTCTTCCCAATGTGCCTCCGCTTTCCGAAGCATATGTGCAATCTGATCTGTAGCTGCTATGTCTGCAGACAGAGGGAGATGCCATATTCCACTATATCTCTGATAACATGCATCAGCATAATACTTACTGTACCAGAAAGCTGTGAAACATGACATACTTCAATTAATGTATAAGCCAGGCACAACACAATAAGGCAAGCACAACGTGATGAGGGATAAAACAAGAACTTAAATAATAAGTTTGATAAAGCATACAGCTTTGATCACACATGATCAACTGCAGGAGTGGTTTGAAATATTACAGCAGTAAAAGCAAATCAATGATATTACAAAATTTCCTATTTTATCAGTGCAATCTGAATTGGAGGAAAGAAATATTAACATTATGCTGGGAGAAATATAGTGTTTCAAGTTATAGATGAAGAATTTCTAATACATGGCTCCAAGTCAAAAGGGGTTTAGAAATGACCGTTTCTGGATTTAGAGACAGATATAAACAGACCCTCTGGTTCTTTAAGAGGCAGAAGTGTAAATTTACAGTATCAGGGCTGTACTGAGGTCTCAGTATGTTCATGGTTCATCATTTAATTGTTTTTTTATTTTAAGTAACACCTTAGGAAAAGGGTGTACCATGTTTACTCTGTGGCTGCCCAACCTTCAGCAGGTTGCCTGGGAAAAAGGAACCATCCGCTCACTTTCCTGTGGCTGCCCCACAGCTAATCCCTACAATTGCAATGAGCTATTGAATACTAGGGTGGCATATGGCAGAGGGTCATTACACTGGGAACAAATGGTATTAAGAGACAGGCTACACCATGAAGCAGGAGGAAGGCATGTGAAACATGCAGTGAATGTGGTCCAAACAGAGGTTAGGGAGTTTGCTGTATGGGGCTCAGACCATATGGTTTAAGGTAGTTTACAGTAACATATACATATGAAGCCACATTACAACCTTGGATTTTTACACTTCGAGATGTATTTTTTTCTCAAAAATATCTCACATTAATCATAATCATAACAATAACAGATTTATTAAAGATTAGCATGATATCAAAAACTGCTGAAATTCCAACTGTACAGAAAGGCTGGTTATGCCAATAATCTGGAAAAGAATATTCTCAGAGAATAGATGGAACAGAAAAAAAATCACAAGATGACACATACACTGAATGAATTGAAAAACTGGCTATGTTGATATCACAAAAAATTTAGCACATAATAAAAAAGCCAATTGGTTCCTTCACATATAATACCAATCAAAAAATTGAGTACACTAGTTTTTATTCACCAGGCATTCGGTTAAAAAGTCTGAGCAGGAAATCAGCCAGCATGTCTTCCCAGCTTTTCTGCAGCACTTCCCAGAGAGGTAGGATACTTGTGGGTCACTTTCTTTTTACTCCCCAGGTTGTCCACAAATACTCAAACTTTTAACTGGTATAGTGCATAATGCATAATTTACATAATGCACCTTGTTTTGTTGCCTTAAGATACTCATTTCAAAGATACCCTTGGGAGCTGATACCCTGTAATATACTTGCATGGGTGAAGAGCTGTCCCACTTTTCCACAGCCAGAAAGAAACATGCATCTTTCCTCCTGAATATTTGACTAGAAATTCAACTTGGAGCCTCATATCCTACAGCATGGCACAGGCTTTTCTGATAATACAGAGGACTGTGATTCCTCAATGTTTATACCAAGCTCTGGTTACCTTTTTGAACACACAAAATACCACCTCGGTCTGCAAGTGCTGAGGGACATTCTACATCCGATTTCCGCACAATATTAGAAAGCAATTTTAGCGTAAGCACCACAAAAACATTCAGTTCTTTCAGCATTTCCTGATGTATCCTCTTTCGCTGTTTTTGTCTACAAACGAGTGCTACCTTAATAAGGATCGACCAGCTGGGAAGTGAGAAGTCACAGACTGGGTCCTTTCCAGAACACCCTTTCTACTCACTTGGGCCTCTGTGGTCTATCTGGTGTTTCTTATCAGCCTCTTAGTTAAGCTCACCACCAGGTGGTTATCACCTGATAACTCTGTAGCCCTTTCATCTGAGAGTCCAGAACATCATGGCCTCGAGTCAAATGACACAACGGAGGTACTTTGGTTTCAAACACACTTGTGTTCATGCTGGTATTATGAACTTGATGCTTGTTATTATGCATATAATCACTGTATCTCAGAAAGTCTACAGAATCAGTTGGTTGTACCCTGTCTAGCAAAGTAAATACTCTCAAAAGTCTCAAGCTTAATTATTAAGCTCTAGAGAAGTGTGATGCTTTGCAGAACTGTTGTCGCCAATCCACCTTACAGTCACATGTAAGGGACTTCATTGTCCACAGGGCCAAATTTTTGCCCTACAGCTCCCACCTATTGTGAGTATCGTGTGGATAACTCACACAGTGAGAGACATATCATCCTAGATGAAGAAGTTTAGTTTGTCTCAGGGTGCCTATACCTCATCTCTCAGTTTAATCACAGTTATTTGTCGAGACCAGCTGGAAGCAATCACTTCACTGATTAGAGGCAGCACTAAGAAGATACGGCTCTTCATACCTGATGGCTTGTCTTCAGCACCATTGAGTAGCGTGGGGTCTGCACCCTGCTGCAGAAGCTGGTGCACAATACTGGCCTGTGGGGAGAAAAGACACACATCACCTCCACCTGTGTCTCACCCTGGAATAGAACCTATACTGATTTATGCATTACTATACCCCTTCACCAGACAAAGTAGGAACTGAATGACTGACAATTACAACAGCATTACTTGCACTCTTAGATGGCATGGCTTAATTTTGTCCAGTAAGAAAACAGAACTAAAATACTTGGTGAAGCCCTACATGTTTTGCACCTTTTTTAGTCTTTTAGGCAGAAGTAAAATGGCAGTACTCTGTATGATATTATCTGTCAACATCCAATGTGGCGAGATGACATCGTTTTACACGCTTTGCGTGTGAACAACACTGAAGGCCCCAACACTCAAACAATGCAGAATTAAATGCTCATATTACAGCAAACATAAACATACCTTTGTATACACAACACACTCTGCAACATCCTGTGAAATATCCCAAAATAATCTATGGCAGGAATAGAAGCAACTGTATATAGTACAATTATAGTTTAATTAAATAAATCTTATAACTCATAAGTTCCTGGTACATACCAGTACCCCTCTGTACTTAGTCATCAACAGACTGAAAAGGTAGTTAGTGTTTGTGATGGTTTCCTAAACCGGGGCCATGAAAATACTCCTGGCTAGGTTGGAGAGTTCTCTCCGGTTGAGAGCACACAATCTCAGGTTTCACATTGTCATCCCAGTCTTTGCCAAGAGACAGGGGCTGGGGGAGTTCTGGCAGGGTAGCTATTCTGAGCATGTGTGGCAGCTCTCCAGTGGGTCAATGAGTCCTTCAGGGAGGAGGCTGGTGAGGGTGGCAAGTGTCTAAAGCTGAGCATCTGCTGACCCAAATTGGGACAGGGGGTGGGGAGTGGCATTAGAATGAAATCTGACACAGCAGATCCACGCAGGGAGAAGCCCAGCTGACTCACACCACGGAGGTTGTGGTTGTGACCTTCCAGTAACCTCATCAATAATAATTGTGCCAGAAGAAGCGAGGATGCTGGGAATCAACATGGGTGCCCAAAGTAATTTCAAGAGCAAGAACAAATAACACAAATGAGGGAAAGGTTGCTGCTTAAAAAGATGAGGTTGAACGGGCAATAGGATATCATATAATGGGAGTATAATTTTTCTTGCAGTGATGAGATGCAGGATTCAGAAAGCTGTAATGGTGCTAATATGCCCTGCTATGTGCACAATTATCCATATGAGCCTGAAACTAAATTATCACTGCTCTCCCAGGTGCTGTCTCACAATCTACCCTGGATGCCCAGGGTACTTAAAACACTGCCTTCCTAATACTTCACCTCTACCTAAAACTCCAGAACTACCTGTTGTTTTAATGATTTAGCACTACAGGGAAAGTCATGTGCATTGTCCTGTATGACTTTGCTGAGCCTGTGAGTTGGCCAACCTCCAGGACCATGCAGCATACTGCTGAAAACTAATCTGTGGAAATGGCTGCAGGGGGGACCATGAAGGAAATCAGACCCTGTGACCCTTCCCCACTGCTTGATTAAAGTGCCTTGAGTCCAGCATACTGAGAGGTTCCTGGTCCACAACACAGTCATAAAACCATCCTGAAGGGTACTAATATGCTACCTGCTTTTGTAGGGAACAGAGTTCTTCTGAACTAGTCTGCTTTGTGGATTTACCAGGCAGCCAGTAGAACAGCTGCCTCTGGAAGTCACAAGATTGAATCCTATCTCCGGCTGTAGCATGCTTGAGCAATGTACTTACCCTGAATTGCTCCAGTAAAATTATTCAGCTGTACAACAGGGTTAATCATTACTCATAGCTTGTCAAGTGTATTGTAGCCCATAAAATGTTTGTTACTTAAGTGTTAACTAAATGAATAAATGTGAAATATGTAGGTACAATAGGATCAATAAAAAACTCCAGATGGACAGGGAGCTTAATCACGAATCATAACTGTAAAAGTACCTGGGCCAGTAATGAAAAAAGTTTAGCAGAAGGTATGTTAGATAAACATTTCCACTAAACAATTACACATTTTTGTGCATTTGTCCTTAAAATAATTCATTGGATTAGACTACCTACTATTACTAACAATAATAAACAGCTAATGCTTAAGATTCCTAATAGCTGTCTGTTTAACCGAATGATGAATTCTTAAAGATATTTTACAAACAAATGAATAATAAAAATCAGTACTGCAAGCATATTAATCTTCTCAGGTGTAAAGAGGGTACAAGTGTTAGGGTGCTGGGGTGCTAGTTGTTGTGGGGTTTGAACAAATGAGTAGCCTGGGCAGTAGATAAAAAGTTCAGGAGGCTGTTGGAACTACAATATGGCACACATTGGAATGTTGCTGGGAAGTGGACAAATTCTCTTCTGTCAG
Organism: Arapaima gigas; assembly: GCA_900497675.1. Classification (NCBI taxonomy): domain Eukaryota; kingdom Metazoa; phylum Chordata; class Actinopteri; order Osteoglossiformes; family Osteoglossidae; genus Arapaima; species Arapaima gigas. The sequence goes on from UFQX01000030.1 coordinate 469,791, forward strand.
CACTGCCTGGGTCACTTAGCTCAGGGACTTAATCAAATCTTTCACTGTGTCAGCAGGATTTCACAGTGACGGCTTCCACCCTATGAAATCAATTTCCTTCTTTAAGTAGCAGTGTAATGCATGTAATTTATGAATTGAAAGAGAACTGAGAAATTTACAGCCATAGGCTATAACCCCCTTGTTCACAGTATTTGATGATAAAGATTCACTGTTATGAACTGAAACACTGATCAATAGTCATAAGAATCAGAAAAACTCTTCACTTTACCTGCCGGTAAGTAACAGTAAGATGAGACTAGACTTGTAGCAAGGTCCATTTCCAGAGATTCCTGATGGTATGTCACCTTAAAGGGTGAAATGTATTGGACTAGCATGTAAAAGCATACAAAAGCAATAAGCGCTATGGGGAGGTGGGAGAGGGGGTCCCACTTTTCTTTGGTGTGATAGTGAAGCTACCTGTCCATATTTGGCTGCCAGGTGCAGAGGAGTCCAACATGTGTTGTCAGCTGCCTGGGGATTCGCCCCATTCTTCATCAACAGAGAAACAACTTCACTGTAGCCCCTGGCACATGCAATGTGCAGCTAAAAAAAGAAACATTTTCCTGAACATTATGGTACTGATTGACATTTCACCATAAGCAGGCATGCACATCAACCTCTGGACCAGGCTTTGTGAATGGAGGCTGGGAGATGCTCACAAAAGTGACTCCTTCTTCATTGCACTGGTTGACACTTTTCCCAGTGTCCAGGAGGTACTGCACATCTGACAGCATAGTGCTTGGCTTCTGCATCTTCAAATGCGGCACAGTGCTCACGTTAACACCTGTAATAAGCCCGGAGACACATGGACAAATGCAAATAGTAAGTTAACAAACAGTGATTGAAGCTCCATCTAGAAACAGGTCTTTCTTCACTTTGCACATTCAATTTATTTTCATAGAGTGCTTCTTCTCACACAGTGACTCAAGAGTGCTGAACAGCAGATTGACATAACAGAACAGATAACAGGTATATAGTGAAGCTATAGAGAGAGGTTAAATGTTAATGAGAGCAACTATACAAGGTATAAAAACAATACTGTAAGCCTGGCAGCAACTTAGGAGAGGAAAACAAAAAACTTCCAACCAAGAGGTATGGGAGAAAAATAAACCCTCTGTGGGTTCGAATGTCAGCAGCTATCCTCACGTCCTCTTAATAGTAAGAGTAACCAACTGTGAAAAATGAAACAGAGAAGATTTACACTGTTTATTATTGTTCAACTTACTTTTAAATAAGTAAAAACAAAGAGGACAGCCGCATTTGCAGTTTTAGGAAGATGCCTCCTGTCTTTCAAATAGAATCAATTTCTGACACTATGGTAACCTTGCAAGGAAGCACCACACTGCCTCAGCAGCCTCAAAGATCATCCATTCCCAATGAAACTAAAGACAGAGCATGTAAATGGAGTGCTCTCGTTTATAAACTTCATTACCGTTTCAGTCTTTCAAACACCACAATGCAACTTTTAATGTTTACACTCATAGAACAGAAGGGGGTGGCCCTGTTGCAAGGTTCTGTGACGAAAAGCAAAGTGATGTAATCAACAATCAAACTTTTTCAAGAAATTTGATGCTGCATGTTTTATTTGTAATGTATGTAAAACATGTGAAAGCAACACAAACTATCGTAACTGATTTCTATATTAAAAAGTGCACTACTCATGTCTGAGTTTGATTTGGAGATGGGGAAGAAAGAAGCAACTCAGAAGCTAGAATCAAGGATAATATATGAGTGGTATGAGCTACAATAAACAGCATTCCACCATCTGGTTAGAGGTATGCTTCCAAACTTATTGCTGTACATCTAAGTGAGCATACCTTAAGTACTTATTTTCAAATAAGGCATTAATAGGTATTTTACAATTTAAAAATGTTAATATTATAATATTTAAATACACTGGCTCTTCATGTTATGAACACTGGAGTTAGATATTTTTATTACTAACATTTTATTGTTACATTTTATTTTTAAATTATTTTGAATTGCATTTTCTTCACAGTTCTCTTTAAAGTTTTTTTTTTTTTTTTTTTTATAGTTCCTATTTGCATTTATGCTCCCACATACTAGTTGCCAATAAATGCATCCAAACAGTACAGTGTGGGAACAACATGATTTGACACTTCTACAGTTTTTCCACAGACCAAGTCTGGTTTTTCAGTGTTGGTGATCAATAACATGACAAAAAAATGACACTTTTATGGAACACATTTCAGATCATCAAAGACAGTGCACACGTATATGGGATGAATTGGTTGGCAATCAGGTTTAATTAGGAATCTAAACAGGTTCTAGAGTTTTTATTTGAAGTAATTTAAATTTACTTTTTGATTTTAATATAATCTGGAGTTAATAACATAAGACTATCAAACTATGACAGACTGACATTCTGCCCACGGTGTTCCCTGCTGTTGATAATAGATGGATACTACCGTTAGAGTACAGCAATGCCTCAGTAATTCAACTCGATATCAACATTTTTGCTATAAAAGTTCTTTAAAATTAATACTTGCAAATCTCAGTATCCAAATAGGAAATTTTATCATAACTACATAAATCCAAAGGTTAAGAAGTACCTCATTAAAAGACTCATACCTATAGTTTTGTATACTAATTTATCCAGGGAATTGAATACAACTTTACACATCTATTACACACAGCATAATTCCAGTTAAAAAAGTAACCTAGAACTTTGTGCTGAAAGAAGCATATGGAATAAAAGTATTGCAAGCCTTTATTAGACATTAGGTATTTATGTATGGAGTGGGTGTTAAATGGAGTGGTGGAAATAAGCGCACAATAATAGTACCTTCCTTCAAAAAGGCAATGAATGCTGAATTTTCAAGTTTGAACATTTTAAGTTAGCAAATTAAAAATTATGGGACAATTACCATTTTCTTCCAACTGCTTGAGGAGGATATAGCTGGTCTCGCCTCCTTCTGGTGAGTAATCCAGTGGAATGTTTCCATTGATGTCCTGCAGCAGTATGTTAGCCCCAGCCTTTAGATAATATAAATGGCAGAATAATAAACAAAAATAAATTAAAAGTCTAAAAAAACATTTATTTAATGTATGGGCTATGATTTTCACATTTTCCAGCAACTACCTCAGAATTTGAATATAATTAAAACCAATAAAGACATAAAACACAGTATAACAGAAGGGTATGAAAGATAAAACAAGATTAATGAGCATTTATTCAGTAGGAGACAGGTGGGTTTTTTTATTCAATTGTGTGTGTGTGTGCGCACATGTATAAAGCAATATATAATTGTAATATTTCTCTAATTCAAATGCATGTACGATACAAAATACATAAATCTAAATGGGTTCAGTAATCAATGAAATGCTCCTTTTCTATGACAGACAGTGCATTATACTAGTTGCAGTTAATGTCTCATAGCAACACTGGTGCTGTCAGTTAAAAAAAAAAAAAAAACACAGTAAAACTATCACTGTTGTGCACTACTAAAGCCAACACTTTGTCAACTACAATCACACTCCCATAAAAACAACCATCCATTAAAAGTGGCCTGTTCCTCACAAGATAATAAGTGCCATGTATTTTAAATAAAGCTCTGTTACTGAATAATTTTTAGCTGAATTGTAATGAGAATATGTAACATGTGACATTAATTTCCCAGGGTACAATGCCCAGGACAGATCTCTGCGGTGAGTGGAAGTAAGGTGCCTAGCTAGATAAAAGGATGACTATGGAAATTTCAGACTAATCAGACCTCGAATCATACAATGGTTAGTCATGATTGATAGACCCCTCTCCACTGCCATTAGGCACCAGCCACTGATTTTCTTACCAGATATGCAAATCACCCCTGGAAAATAATATTTATTTCTACTGTCACCACTTTTTTTCTTTTTGGATAAGTGTCAAATAACCACAGACTGTGATGGATTAATTAACCCTCATTAAGAGAGCAGTCATATTAACTTTTTTCTTTAGTGTTTTAAATTTAAATTCTCAATATATTTTTTCTTAATTAAAATTCTTGATTAAAAAGTACAGTATCTGAAAAAAATATAGCTCAGCAGCTTTGGCTAAAATGCACCATTTACAAAAATCTTCAGGCTTAGAAAACATTTAAAATGAATGTTACAGAAGTCCAAACAACAACAACAACAACAACAGCAACCATGTACTGTATTTAGCTCACTGAAAGACCTGACAACTGGGAGGCTTGAATAAGCAATACTGAGGTTACACATTTATATATATTGGGTCCTTGCATGACAACTGACTTACAAATTTTCAGCAAAACATTTTCAGTTTATTAATTTTCAATCACAAAATTGCAACATTTATGTTCGTCTCACAGATGTTAGTTAGTTGCAAAATACACCCAGAGTAAAAATGCTGGACATCCTTAATTAAATTCACTTCCATAGCATTTTCACACAGCATTTATGTGTTACAGTGTTCATCACCAAGATAACATGATGACAAAATGTTGCAGATGTTTAAGTAACAAATAAGTCAACAATCATCACTGAAAAGAAGTTTGTGCTTTTATTTTCAAACATTTGAAATTTGTTTTACTTTTAATATAGCTTAGTTACTATTGTTTAAAAAGTTTATTTTTATTTATTATAGCTATATCCAAAACTTTTACAGAGTACAGCAAATAAATGGCTGTCTTGCTTATTGTGCTTTTATTCATTCAACAGATAACAAAGCTACATGAATGTACTGACAAATTGCTGACGAATGTCACATGACTGTCACACATGCTTAAGGACTGAAACAATGACATTTCATAGAGGATTAACTCATTACTGAAAATACAAAGTCAGTTAATGTAAATTTCATTTCTAGAACTGTTTATGAAAGGAATACAGTGCACAGCTAAAGGTGTACATTGCCTTGTGCTCTAGACCACTGGAGGTGGAAATCTGCATTGCAAAAGAGGTTTTCAATTGAGAATGTTAGATTAATTTTGTACAGATCCATCTTGTAAATACATCAAAAGATGTCTGGATTATTAAGCTTTTAGTGAACGTTAAGTGACTGGTTTCAAAAACAAGTCATAAATAGACTTCTAACACTATTTGCATGGAGTACCTGCCTGGTGTACTTAATTATTACTGATTCCTGTTCTTCTGCTGTAGCAGTGAACATAAAGGTGGCAGTAGACCCTACAATGAAAAACGTAAATAGAAAGCAAAAGATGCACACTTACTGGTTTAAAAAATGCAGCCTGCTGTTTGGAAAATGTCTCCTCTTAGATTTTCATAGACATCTGCAAAGCAGCTGATGAAGCAAACCAAACTTTTTTTGCTACCACTGAATGAGAATGCATCAATATGAGATGTATTCTTCATGACCTCCACAGCAGACAACAAAGCCATGTAGGGTGCGTTATAAATCACGTCCATATTGTGTGTTAAAGGGTTCTATATGATAACGTTCAGTAAGTCCCCACATATAAACAGGAAATGAGCTTACATATTTGGGCTGTAAATACATTAATCACCCAGTTAAGAACAGAGGTTAGCATTATATTTGAGCCTAAAATGTTCCTTTTATGTTGTATCATATCATTTCACGTATCATCTTCTCCTTCTCTGTGTGACCATAGAGCTTAACAGCACTCCTCTACATCTCCAGCTAAACCACTGCTGTTAATCATATTCTAGATGTAAACAAAGGATCTTACCCTTATGTATTAATGTCTGTAAGAACCAGAAATCTGTTCATTTGTTTGAGAACATTTTACAGTTACCAGACCATGTCCAGTTTAACCCACTCACATTACCTATTGTTCATTACATGGTTTTATGGGAGTCAATGCACACTGAAGGGCATAGCATTAAATCAGTCATGGACTAATATGAAGCAGGTCTGGTTGAAACAGAATAGACTAAAGAGGCAAACAGGAATAAACCTGTTTGTTTTCAGAGAATAATTTAGACACTGGGATACTTAGTTATGCTTTTAAACTCCGTAAGAGCTTATTATGACAACTGCCTGATACGGGAACAATGTGCACAGAACAAAAGCAACTGGGACCAAAACTCTGTTTTACTGTTTTAGCAAATCTAACCACTTACATCACAATAAAAAAAGGATAATAATACAGACATGCCATGATTTATTATGATCAGTTATAATGAATTTTAAAAATGCTGTTAAAGTATTTGTTTAGTTTTAGAATCCTATGCAGGTTTTCTATATTATACCATGGAAACATAGGGTGTGAGACAGGGAATATTCTGCATGGGATGTCAGTCCTTTTCATAACTTTTATGTTTTACTAACTTGGAAGAATGTGAAACATTTGTCACAACTGAGCCACTTTGTGTGCTATAATCAATGAAACTAATAATAATGGAGTATTAACATGATTTATTTGCTGGGTAGGATCTTTAACTGCCTCAGATACGAAGAAAAATTGAGACTTTTTATTAACTTCAAGCCACATTAAAATTAAAACAAATTCAAAATGACTAAAAATAAAAACACTTTCCACAAATTCCTATCGTTGACTGACTTTCTCAGATAAACATCACAAACATGTGCAGCATTTGTCATTTTGTTATTGACCACCGACTGTCAGTAACACCAGGCAGCTGTAAAAACTTTGCAAGCGAGTAGAAATAATGTGTCTTACACTCCTACTCTGGGTGTGTTTAACTGCAAATTAAAAGACTGGACACAGAAACACCGGTGACATTCGATATGCAAAAACAAATTTTCCATAGCAAAAAAGTGAATAAAATACTATTAAAATTAAAGAAGTGGAAAACATTCTTTACTGAAATGTTCATAACAATAGGACCCAGCTGAAAAACACCTATAACCAAATCAAACTGCGTCCATGTTTCTGGGGGCAGCTATGCCACAGTCAGGATGGAGGGGTGAAACGTGGCTGGGAAAGACAGGGAATTGGGGATAAACAAAAGGATTAGGATGAAGTGTGCTGTTAAAACCTTTGTGTTGAAGGGCCTGAGATACAATACGCTGCTCCAAAGGGGCTCTATTCCCAAGGCAGCTCAGACTCCCCTTGTCAGCAGAAACAGCAGCTTTCCATGAGCAGTAGAGGTGGAGGGGCATCTGCACTGGAACGCCAGAGATAAGTGTTGCAGTAAAGAGCCTCACAGGGACAGTTGTCCTTGACAAATGAGACATCTTCCTGAGAACACGCTAGCCAGCGCTGTCTAAAAGTGTGTCAATGACATCATTACTCTAGAAAGCCAACATGTCTATCTTAATTAGTATGCATAAGTACACTGACACAATGGTTAGGCATTTCTGACTAATTAGTTTTCTTGAAATGTCAGTCAGATGCAGTATTTTCAATTTTATTCAGTACTGTCACAACACATTGAAGGGGAATAAAATGTATTTATGCTCTGATTGCAAACTAAAGCTGTTTTTTAAACATAATGCTACTGTACAATGAGCAGATGATTAAGTTTTTTACTGATTATTTTAAATGTTCAAAGTTTCGGTTTCTTTAAGACAAACAATGCACAGAATCTGGTGGTGAAGAAAACACTGGAGCGATTAGGCTCAGTCACTGCGTGTAAAAGGAAAACCAGGGAAAGGTACATTTTAAAATCCAGCACTTGCCATTTGGAACCTTCCCCTGCCAGTTCACCCCCGCTCACGACTTTCGGATCAAACATCACACTCGTGCTGGTGTCTGCCCAGTAAAGTGAAGTGCGTTTCCACAGCTATGCAAATGAGGCCTATTTCTGGAAAATTGTATTCAATCACATCCCTGAAAGCAATTTTAGCATGAAGGCAGTTAGTAGGCTGAGCCGGATTAATGCCTTTTCTTGGAGGGAAAAAAAACATCCAAAAAGTGGCAAGTTCTGCCTTTTTTTAACATGCTATTCATGTTCTTTCCCTGCCAAGCCCTTCAGGTGAGGTGATGCACAGTTTAAGCAAACAAGTGCAACCTCATTAAGCATGAGAATTGGCCTCTGAGGCCATTCAACATGAAAACTGCGTATTTAGTCCCAGCTCTCTAGCTGGTGAGCAAGCCGGTATTAGCTGCAGAGCTGGTGTATGCTGTGTGGAATTCAAGCATGCATTCCCTGAAGCTCCCTCTTGGACAAGCAGACAGCAAGACGTGTTCATTTATTACTGGGCTACGAGCAACCTGATACCAATCCAGTTTCAACACTGGAACTGGACACAAAGCAATAGACAAAGTAGTGATTTTAGAGAAGCTCAACCTCATTCACCATACCACCTGGTATACTAAAGTTATTATTCTCTAGTGATGGAACAGCACTTTTTTCTTCATCCTCAGGCTGTTCACAGCTCACAAGCTGATACTGATGCTCTTATTAGACCATGTCCTGTGCAACATATAATGCAATGTTCCTGAGCAGCAGGTAGCCCAGATGGATCAAAGGGTGGTGTTCGACCATTCACGTACACGCAGACAATATGGAAAATCAAATTCTTACACTAACACAAAATAATACAAGCAATCTCTGAATGGGCACCATATTTTGTGGAAGCCAGCAATGAAGCATGGCTGGAGAATTTTGCTATGTGACATCAGGATGTAGCTCTCAAGTAATGCACTGGTAACGGCTCAGTGTGGACATAGCAAACCTATTGGTACTGACAGATTTGAAGGTGTGCTGCATATCTGCCTGTCCCTGTTCTGGAGAGACAAGAAATAGAAACTACAAACTGGACAAAAAAGAAAACAGAGAAACGGAGGAAAAAAAAGAGATATCGGCAATGGAAGGAGGGGTGGTTCTCACCAGCAGCAACAGAAGTACCATATCTGCATTGTCACAGGCACTGGCGACATGTAGTGCTGTCCACAAGTCCTCATCCTGCTGATTTACATTCAGACCCCTTTCCATCAGTAACTCGGCAGCAAAAACGTTGTCATGCCGTGCACACTGTGGAGGAGTCGTGGAAGGAGAAGTTTAAAGCATCTGTACATCTATCTCAGTATCAGAACAACTAGAATGCCTATGGAAAAAACCACAAACAACTTAAATGATGGAAAATGAATTTAAATTGTGTACTGACCTAAAGCTAACTGGGCTGCAGCCCTAAAATTGTTTCAAATAAAGCAAATTTAGGAGTGAAACAAACATTTACAGCTTTGTGTCGGTAAACGTTTTGTCAATTTCTACAGATTATAGTGCTTGATACTGCAGTCTAATATAGTTACTCTGTCATTTCAGCTAACCAGATGCATAACCTTGCCAGCAAGACCTGAGCTGATTGCAGTGGTGGGCAGTTGTACTTTTACAGGTGTAAAATCTGGTTTTCATACATCCTGTAGTACATTTAAAACTATTTGCAACATTAATTTACTAATTTCTAATAAAAACTATTTATTGTCAAATATAGAATTTCTATTTTCACTTATCAAAACAGGAATATGCATCAAATTTTGCAATACATGTGGGCCAGCAAGTGATGTAGTGTACATATTCAACTTGTGAGGACAAAGGATGAATGACATAAATGATGCAAATTCATCTATTTTTCCAGCCCCATTTTCAAGTGAGTTTAACGGTGCTTGGTATATACTGCATAGTGCATAAATTGATCTATGAAACAAATATATTTAAATGGACAGGAATAGCTCTTACCAGATGCAGCAACGTTCCTCCAGAGGGAAGTGGCATATTGGGGTCTGCTCCCTCCTTCAACAGTCGCACCACTGGAAGATGAAAGGAGACCTGGTCAAATGGACTGCCTCCATACCTGGGGGTACAAGTTCTAATCCGTTTATGAAGAAGTTGGAATGACAAGGGGCTCGGAAGAATGCCCACTTGCTGTCACCTTTGGCACATGGCTTTCGATAAGCTCTAGGGCTTGTGGTTGGCATGTGCTTCCGACTACTGCAAACAGAAGGGCAGAGCTGGAGCGCAAAGTAACCTTACAGAACCTGAACTCACATGTAGTTCCACTCAGACTTAGATGATTCCATATGTATATTAGTCCTGGCTGGATGCCACCGAGGGTAAGCCTAGTGTTATCTTTAGTGCAGGGGGTCCAGTGATGGTGATGACACATTTCAGCAGTCAATCGCTCCTCTTAGCAAAGGAATGAACTCAAATAGACAGATGAGGTATAAATGTTAACTGATTTTAAAGGCTGCACATAGAAACTGCATTTCTCTGTCACTCAGTGAATGTACAAAATGTTTTTTGTTTTCACACGGCTGAATTCTTTCAAAAACTGATGCAACTATTTTTCTAACTAGGGCTATTTTCAAATTTCTCACCTGCAGAAAACAAGTTAGTGCAAATCTGCAAAAAAAATTTTTGCCAGTTTTATACATGATGTCAGGTGTCCAGTTCACAATAGCCCAGCCACAGTACAAGATGGTATTAAACATGCAGGTCACCTTGAAAAGTCAGAACAGGAAACCTTTTGTTCTGTGTCAGTGTATATCTATATGAATCTATCAGTGGAGACAGACACGTATCCCGTTTATTTTTAAAATACACAGACACATGTAATGAAAAGCAGTTAGTAGAGTTAGTAGATTCTTTTCTTATGAAAAGAACCCTTTCAAGAGTCCTGCACATAAATTTGTCACACCTTATGAAAAGCAGCTTTAGTGTTAGTGCTGTCTATTAATAAAGTCATTGTTGTGACAGTTGTTACATTTTTAAAGTGAGCTGAGGTTTCTAGGAAGTATCATCACCCTGAAAGAAAGCAGCCTGCATCAACACAGATGTTGCGGTAATTAAATTCACAGAGAGAAGACTAACACACTAGAACATCATGATATCCAAAAGATGTGACATGATATCTGAGATTTTGAAATGATGTCTTTGAGACACAATAACAAAAGGGATAGTTTTAATTTAGGTTTCGTAGTAAAATTTAAAGCTAATGTCACCCTCTCACTTCACTCAGAAAATGGAGATCTGTGCTTTATACGGTATAATCAGGTGATCTGTCAGGTGCTATTGTGACACCTGAGTGTATCACTCTCCAATTAGTGAACTTAATCACCAAAACCTCTGTTAATTCAACCACAGAAACACCCTCATGGATGCAGGCAGCAGGTAGTGTAGTGGTTAGTGAGTCCTACTTCCTGCTGTAAAACTCTTGACCAAGGTGCTTAATCTGAATTGCTCAATAAAAACTAGACTGCCTGACTAATGGGTAAATAACTGAAAGGAGCTTAAAACTGTAGTTCGGGTTGGAGAGAAGCATCAAATAATAAATCAATGTAAAAAGATTGATGAATGTTGACAAATGGTGGAGGAGTCAGACATAAATGCAGACCTGTGATTTTTTGGGCTGAACTCCTTATCAGGTAGAGTCAGTACCTCTGCCAAAACATTGTTTAGTACTATATGTTCTTTTGGAGAAAAATATCATCTAAGATAATAAAAAAGGGGTATGGGGGCTATATACCATTATAGTTAAGCAGACCTCCAGCGTACTGCACCTCCACTTTTTCGGAACTTTCTTCTTCCCTGTTGCTTCTCTTCTCAAAGTTCAAATTTCTTTTTCATACTCTTCAGAGGCCCACTATCTAGGACACCACTGTCTTCACTCGGCTCCAAGAATGCCTGGTGCAGGGGTGCAACAATTCGTCCATCCCTAAAACTATTGAAAATGTTACGCAATGAGGGGGACCAGCAATTCTCCTATAACACCCCAGATAGGTTAAACACATCCATTTGCATCTATACCATGATATTAAACCAAACCAGACAGCTTCAATTTTGCAACTAAAACAGCAAAACCTGAAAGCTTTGATACCACCTGACAAGGCTCAAACCTAATCTTAAAAACCAAAAGACTACCAGTATGTCTTTATCCTGACTGGTACAGAAAACCCCCAATTGTAAAAACTTAGGATATAAAGAACCATCTCAGGAAATGTTAGCCTTATTGCAAGCCCTCTAAGAAGCTGATGTCAGCCACATAAGGCTGATCAAAGTGTACTATAGTACTTGTACTACAGTAGTTACTTATTCTGGTAAAGGTGATCTGATCATAATGTACAATTGTGTTGTTATTTTTAAACAGCCTGAAGCCATTTCTCTACTGGCATCTATACTTATGTAAACACCTACATCGGCAAGCTGGTGAAAATGGTACAATGGAAAACTCAAGAAGAGTGATGCAGATTCAAATACCACCACATTTCAAGAGAGCCATAGTGTGGCAGCTGTGGGGCAGAGCAGGCCATGTGGCCTGGGCACAGATGTAGAACGTGTTCACCAACCATAAAGAAGATTTATTCTAAAAACTCAACAAAATCCAGGATACGAACCCTTTGAAACTCTAAATGAACAGTAAATATGAACAGATATCTACAAGAAAAACACGGGTAATATAATAGAATCCTCACAATCTCATCCTGTATGTCTCCAGAGTCTTCAGACCAGCTGCTTAAGGACCCTTTTAAGGATCCAATCAGGGACCCTTTTAATTTTACTCAGAAGGCAGCAGTTGATCATCATCACCCACCAGCTCACACATAGTAAAATATTACATATTTTAACTGTAACTGTAGGTGTAGCTGTATTTTAAAATGGCTTTTAGACATTCCTCTGTCTTCAGGTCATTTTGAAATGAGTAGTAACAAGAAAAAAATGTACATTAGAATCAGATTACCTTTACTAGAATAAGTAATTATTTCAACTACTAGAGTGCACTTTGCTCAGCCTTATGTGGCTGGCAGCAGTCTCTGAGACTGTTTAGCAGGGCTGTCATTTCTTGCCCAATGAAATAAGCACAGTTCAGTTGTCTCAACTGAGTCTCAAAATGTTTTTCACTGGGGGGGCTTAAGATGGTTTTGTAGAGATGTGTTCCATTTGTAGCAGGGTAGAAATCTTAAGAGATGCAGCTTCTAAAAAATACTTCAAACAATTCCACCATATTCACAACTAAAACCATGGCGTCTTAATTTTTAGAAACAAAAGAGCACAGGTGATAATTGCCAATTAATTAAGAACCTTTATGATATCGACTGCTAAAAGGGTTATTTATATCACAGTTATGTAAAAACCTGTTTATATTTACCTTTTAACTATAAAAAGGTAACCTCTTTATTTTCTTTTTTGTTCAGTGTTACTCAGTATATTTCTGTATCCCCCTTTCTAGGAAAACTTGTTGTACAATGCTTTGTTGTACAGTTAATATAAATTTGAGCCAGAGAAAATAAGACTTGTTTTTAAAGAGAAAAGTAAAAACATTGCCACTTAACATCATACAATATTATTAAACTGATGATTTGTTTCATCTTAGCTTCTAGTGTTAGGCTTACTTACACACACACACACACACACACACACACACACACACACACACACACACACACGTGCGTAAGCTACTAACCATTGTTGTAATTTACAGTGGACCAGTTCAGGGTAAACCTTGCTCACTGGTATCACTGTAGGGGTGAAGATATGAACTGAGTTCCTTCAATTGCGTGGTAATAGCTCTTATTACTGCACCTGGATCTGCATCTGTTGCTTCCATATTTTCTCTCAGACCAGCCTGTTTATTTATAGGTCTCTTTGGAGCATGACTCAGAAAGGTCATCAACTGCAGGTGACCTCTACATCTGAAGGCAAACAATATATGTGGAACAGTATGCCTTTCTCTGTTGACCAATCTGGTTTATGGCTCCCTGGACAGCATGTGGTCACAGCAGTACAGTGAACAACAGATGTCTCCCAGACCCCTTTGGCAGGTGCTTAAAAAGTCTACCTTAGGCATGACACTACTTATTCCATTCTGGAGCCATTTTTGATTGTAAAATTATTTATTTCAAAAAAGCATACTCACAAGACAACAAGTAAAGGAAAGAACATTTAGAGAAGTACAAAACAAGCGTGTGATGCTCCCATGGAGACCATGCACAGAAAGAGTGACACACTTATCTGTCCACTTAAGCAAAAGAAACAGGCCACTCATGACATGACTGGCTGACTAGCTCAGTGTCTCTGTCACTGTGATAATACCCTTCACTACAACCCCCACCACAAGTCTCTCCTTGAGGAGTGACTGCTAAGTCACATGCAGAATCGTCTGCCAACAGAACAAAAGGTTGACAGTGAGCCTGAATTACACATTCAAGTTTATAGCACAAGTATTGGAGGCCTAAGGGAGCTTAAAAACAACTCTAAAGCCTACAATCAAAAGCAAATATTGCAAATCTATGGACACTCATACACAGGCCATGCGTCAGGTTCAACCAGATGCAGTGTGTGTTAAATCTCAGTGGTCCTGTGCAAGATATGGCAGATCCACCTGGTTGTGTGTCCCTATCTGACATTCAGAAATTTTCCTTCTTCCTCCTGTGAGAACTGAGGGACTGAAAGCAACATGCACCTCACTTCCTTTTCCATTTTCACCTGCAAAATCTTTGAATGTGCAGCATGGCCTAAGCCACAGCTGTCGTGTTCCAGTGATGAGAAAGAAATGAAAATGAGAATATATTAGTAAGAGCATGTAAGAGTAAGAGTTGTATGTATGTGTACACAGATAGAGAGTCATTGTGGGTGTGAATAGTACAACAGTCATGTAATCTACTAGAATGTTAAGGAATTCAGATGTGGCACCTCAAGAAGGTTGACTATGTACACTGAATAAGAGCCAACACAACATCAAACTGTTAATTTTGAAATGCTTCTCCAGAAAAAAACAGCTTTTATGAAGCTGCAAAAACCAGCCTGCCATGATGCACTGATTGAATATATGCAACTGCCACCAGATATACCACTAGGGCTAATAGTATCTGCAGAACTAATAAATGTGTAACCATGTAAATGTGTTTCCAAATCTACTGTGAAGAAAATGCAGAAATACTTTTCTTTTTCATCTTTCAAGACATTTCCCAAATGAATGTAATTTTTTAACATATGTAAATGTATACTTTCATATTGCAACAGCCTAGAGGGTGAAAGACCAACTCAAGCAGTCTCTCAAACTTTACAACACCACTGCTTCAGCTTTAACCAATTTCTGGCTACAATTCAACTTTTTTTCAAGTTATGCTAATATTTGACCGCACAGGAATTTCAGTGAAGACAACAGTAAAGTGTCACAATTACAATTTCTGCTAAGTCAAATGTATGCATTAAACAATACAACAAATTGAATCCAGTCTTGAGGAATGAATATGGATCATTTGTATCAAGAAATGTTTCAGAAAATTGATAATGCAGTCTTTTACTCTAGCTATACATGTATCTTTTCCTGCTTGTCAAATCTGGAATTCACAACCAGCAGTATTAGAGCCTAATGAAAAACGCAAAACACAAGACACTGTTAGGCAACAGAAGGCACAGCAGACAGAGCTGAACTTGTACCTGCAAGGTTAGTAGGTCAGATCCTACAAGTCCGTTTGTCTGTTTACTGTATTTTATGCAAGATACTTTATCGTGTGGGTAGTAAAATACATACCCTGAAAAACACATCTAGGTTATACAGATTTTTCTGTATTTACCATCTGATATTTCTAAAGAAAACCCCCAAAGCTGTGTCAAGTAATAAGCTGCCTGTAATCACAATACTTATCACGTGATGTAGGAATCGTTCCCTAAACATAGCGCTTTGTTCACAATTACCTGCCTGGCAATCAGTGCATAACTTTGATATTAATCACATCATGTAGGCATTAAATCAAAAAGATCCGTAAGCTATTGAACAATACGCCTACCAAAGACACATAACAAGAACATGGCAGCCACATGTGCAGTAAAACTGAAGAGCTATGAAGATTTTTATAAACTGCACTATTGAAATATAAGCATGCCTGCTATGTGGATGTGTCTCCATTTCCATCTAGTTGAATTAATGACAAAGGTAAAGCTGCACACCAAAGACTTCTCACTCTCTCAGAAAATGTAGATTGCCTTTTTAGGCCACTTTCTTCTAAATGCATTTTATTTAGGAAAAAACTGCCCATGGGATCACTAAATATCCTCAATTCACAGGGAAGAGCCAACAGGGACTCAGGGGCTGCTATAAAAACTCCCCTACATAAAACTGAATTAAACATTTCATTTAGAAAGTTATATACCACATTTTCCCATAGAATGCAGAAAATGAAAGAAACTTATAAAGTTGTTAATATCTACCTATGTCCAGCTGTGGCCCATATAACATAAATAAGGTGTCACTACTCTATGAAATTAAAAGATTTATTTAATGGCTCCCTTGTAGTTTTCGTTACCCACAGACAGCTATTCAGTCAATAAAGTGCCCCTGTAAAAGCAATACTGCACAGTTGGCAAGTTTATAACTATCTAGTACTGAAGCACCAAGCTGCAGCTGAAATGACTGTTACCCCAGTGTAATCATCTGTGACTGTACCGCATCATTTGACAACTGTAATAACAAATCTTACCTAGTCATACTGTTCTAAAACTACCAAGCTATTTACAAAATGACTGATGTATTTGAACAAATATTTTAGTTTCTAAATATCCGTGATCAGGAAATCAGCAGAGGTTTCTGTACTACCCAATTAAATTTATAGCTAAATAGTAGATTCAGTACTATTATCATCATTAACTGACCCAGAGTTTTCTTATTAGCCCCATATTAACTCAGTTATGATGGACTTGCTTCCTACAGTTGAGGAATATGTTTAAGTTAAAATATTATCTTTTTGGGTTGGATGCTGACCAGCTGGTTCACACCTTTGTATCCAAGGAGGCTTGTTTACTGCAACTCCTTGTTGTCTTGCTGCCCTACCTCCCTCATCTCTCCTTTCCAAGTCACCTAGAATGCTGCTGTCAGGACTTTCACTGGCTAATGGAAATCCTGCCACATTATGCCAATTCTCTTTATTAGCTTCCCATTGCATACAGATATAACTTGAAGATACTGCTTCTAACCTACAGGGCATTCAAAGATCTGACACCAACTTACATCTGTGACCTCCTCACTAGCTTTGAGCCAGGTTCACAAAATGCTGACTTAGTCATAGTTCTAGAAATCCATTTGAATGCTGTGGGTGGCACAGTGTTTAGCCACAGGGCCTCTAAACTGAAGAATGCTCTCCTTCTTCCAGTGAGACAAACTCCTTTTGTTGCAGGATTTAACACTAGACTTAAACATTTGTTCAACTTGTATTTCAGTAGTTGACCCTAGCTCAAGTATTCAAAGTTGTCTTCTTTTTTGTTCTATCTTTCCTGGCACATCAGCCCCCAATGCTTTCATGAGAAAGTTGCAGTTTCTTTCAAGCCAAATGGAGGACAACATTCTCACCCACTTGCCAACACTAAAGGAAGCCACACCGTCAGCTGATCACCTCCGCAGGTACTCATCCATGTTAGGAGCACTGCATGGTGAATTTAAGGCGATTTCAAGACTTCAAAACAGTTGAGAATGAAATGAACATGATTTTTTCTCCCTTCACCTGCAGTGTGGATAATACACCCAGCGATGTTCAACTCAAACTTATTGACCTGCAGTCTGATACACTATTGGCAGAGCACTTTAAGTCAGTATCACCGCTGGATTTTTACTCTTCTCTCAAAGAGGAGAACTTTCCACACATGAGGAGGCATGCTCAAATGTTAGTTCTCTTTGGATCTACCTAAAAATGTGAACAAACATTCTCGGTGATGAAGTTCAACAAATCCAGATACAGATCCTGTGTCACTGTTGATCACCTGTTAGCTATTCTTCGCATATCCACCTCAGACATTCAACCAGACTTCAGTGGACTTGTTCAGGCCCAAGACAGACTGGATTTTTCTCACTGAACAAGAAAAAAGAACTGAAAAACATCAAAAGCACTTATTGCTTTTTGTATAAAGTTAATTAATTGCTGGTCTTTAACATACTGCAAAACATACGCATTTTCAGTATTGCTTTAGTGAAGGTTTAAAGTATGTTATGTTAAAAAAAAAATGAAATAATGATATAATGATTGGTGTTTTTACTATTTTTTACTGCTATATTTGACCTACTCTACATTTTCATAGCCTTATCGTAACATGTATTCTTACAAGTAGCAGCTAATCAAAACCATATAATTTACTGCTTTTTATAAAGCAATAAAATTAATATTGAGCAGAATTAAGTTCAGATTATTGGTTCAGCCCTCCACAATCAGTTTGTCCCAGTTTCTGATGTGGCCCCATGGGGAAATTAATTGCCCACCCCTGCTTTAGACCCACGATGACAAGACACACTGGACTCATCCATACATACGGTCACATTACAATGCCCAAGAGAGGTGGGCAGGCTCTGGTACTTGGACCCTAGAGGTTTATTTATTTTTTTCTCCCTGTCTTGCTGCTGGATTCTTTCCTTCATTTCCAGCTAGCTCATTCAGACAGCTCTAACCTGAACAGCAAACAGTTTATGTTGTGTCAATTCCTTCCTGTTGTTGGCCTCATTTCATGGCCCCCCTTGAGAAGAGCATTATATAGAAATAAATATAATTGAATTAATCTATCTGACAACCTTCTCTTAAAATGTTAAGCTACTTACAACTTACCCATTTATACAGCTGGGTAATTTTTACTTTTTACTAACTTAGGGTAAATACTCAAGGGTCCGGGAGGAGGATGTGGGATTCAAAGCTGGCTCCTTCAAGTGCAAGGCAGAAGCTTTAAAGCATCACACTAGTTGTCATGGAAACATATGAAATTATCCCTTACATTTTATCCTCTTCGAAAAAGAGATGTAAAAAGTATGAACCAATAAATATCTATCTAAAAAAGTGAAAATCCTCACAATGGAACAAAGGTCATTCCATGGACAAACAAACTATGGAGTACATCTGGTGTGAAAGAGCCTTACATTTCTGATAACTAATGTATTACAGAAACGTTGCTTTATAATGCCATTTATTTCACTGAACAAAGCAATGAATGAATCAATGAAATACGAAACTAACAATTAAACACCAGCTCCTCACAGTAAAATTGAGGAAATTGGATCCTGGCTGTTGATAAACAGCAGAAAAAGACCTTCATTTTCCAACAACAGGAGGCCCCAGCACCCCACAAACTAAAGCTAACTAGGTTCTGCAAAATACCTTAAAAGCAGCAAGGTCTGTCAGATTCCTCATGCGTGTGGAACGCAGCCTCCAGGCAGGGATATACCACATCAGTATTCAGGATCCAAAATCCAAACAATACTGCTGAAATCCATTTTACTCCCCCACATGTACAAGGTGGCAGGTGTCATCGTACCTTCAGCATAAACCCACAGTGATGAGGGAACAAATGTTACTCATCTTTCTTTGCATCTGAGAAAAATTAATAAAAATTTTCATAATTTAAAAACAAGCTTTTGCATGAAATATTTTTTTTTTTCATTCAAGGAAATTCAGAAGGATTTCCTGCTTTTTGATGAGTGGCCACAGTCCTGAAACAATGAAGGAAGATTGGAACCGTTTTCCAGCTCTGCATTGCTTTTGATTTCACCATATCTTCCAATAACAGATGTTATGGTGATGGGTTTTAATTAAAACCTGGGGAAAAAAGTTCTTTTTATCAAAAAATTATATCTTTAAGTTCAGTTACTAAAGTCAGTAGGCATTAAATTATTAAAAGTATTGAAAATACTTGAAAAATTGATAAATTGTGCTGTAGTTACATAAAACATCCTAACAAAAGTCAAAGAGTTGATATTTCTAAATGCCCCAGGATATAATAAATGAACACATTGTCGCCCAGCATACCAAAATCACTCAGCGTGTCAAAGTTCTCCAGCTGATACCTAACCAGTCTCCCATAGTATGGAATCTTTAGTTTTGCCATTTTTTAAAAGAATAAAACATAACACAAATAACAAAATTCCTGTCAACGAAATTAATGACATGGGTCCTGGACCCTTTAACACCCGGAGGCCTATTTCAGTTGGCAGGCAAACACCTCCAAGGCATTCACATTCCCCAATGTTGCTAGTGCAATATAGGAAGCTGCTGTGCTATTTATGCTATTGGTAGGGGACCCCTCTGTTTGTACTGTTACAGCTCGCCTAAGGGGGGGCATTTATAATGTTACTTCTCTTGTCAGCCATGCAGAAATCCAAAAAATGCTTCACAACAGTTTCTGCTTTCAGTTAGCCAAAACTGCCTTGGCAGTGACAGCATGAACAAGGACCAGGCAAAAGAATGTGAAAAAATATAAGAACTCCTGTTCAAAAACAAAAAGCAAAAAAAATGCTTTCCTCATTTCCTACACAAAAATTAGTATACCAAAAAACAGCATTGTCAGATGGCATTTCTGTGCTGTTACTAAAACCACTGACAGTGCCCTGTTGGCTGTAAGTGTTAGCTGGATCCACAGAAGTTCTGATTTAGCTCCAGCTGGAGATTAAACTTAGTGATATTAGATTCATGGGAACACCAGCTGGGACATAAGACTTCTTGGCCTGCACTTGTGTCCATGGAGAATTAGCGTTTGACTCAGTATGTGTTCTGAGGGAGACAGCTATGCAGCAGACAGCTGGGGACACGGTTGGCAGTGTGTGAGTGAGAGAATGGCATCACCTGTTCTGGCATTAATGAGCTTATTTCCACACTGTAGTAAGGAAGCATCACAAAAGAACACACTTTTTTTGGCTTTGGGGATAAAATTATCCATTATGAGACATTTACAGATACATTAAGGGACACACTCAAGGGAAAATATGATATTTAAAGATGAACATACTATATGAAGCCCCCTCTCTGTCCCCACTGATAGAAGGGCAACAGAAAAATGTAACTTGCATCTGTCTCTGTAAAACAGCTGTATTAACACTCTGCAGTCTTTCAGTGACTACCTGATCTGTCTGACTTTTGTGGCAGCAATGACTGCCTGAGCACCACTGTGTGCTATGGATGCTACTGCTCTGTGATCCTCACCCTATTGTGTGCAAGTCCTATGGAAATCTATGTATATCTGACTTCCAATGGATTACATTTTCCTTGCTGCAGTCAGAAATGAAATGAATTTGACCTTTCTTTTGCAAACCCAGAAGCCCTAGCCTGGTGATCCAATTCCAGTTCCAAACATATGTTATGATTATTTATTAGCTTAGTAGATAGTTTCTCTCTAAAGCTAAATGCATATTTTACATTTCTATCTTTTAATGCATATATACTGTAATACGAGTTTAAAATTTTAAGTATCTTTTTCAAAAATGTAGTCCCAATACCCCTACAATGGTTGGACAAGGCAGCCTTACAAATCTAAGTGCACTATGCCACCTGCTGCTGTGCCATTGCATTCATCAGGATGCTGCACGCATAAGGGATAGATGCTGGGTTTTTTCAGGTAGTGTGATAGAGAACAGGGTATACATGGTTAACATGGTTCATTTGGTCCTTGTCCATTACTCAGCCAACTTAGCTCACAAAAACCTCACCCGCACCTCTTAGTCACTTCCACTGGCACGGATAATGTAAACCACCTGGTTTCTTTGTAAGCTATATCAATGCATTCAAAACTTACTTCATTCTGCAATGATGCAAAGTTGCCTACAGAGTATAAAACACAGCCATTACCACATCCATATTGACTACCACACTTATTGCCTTCCATAGACTATTACTTGGCTGGTAGTAACCATTTCATTTATAAAATTTTTTTAAATATACAATTATGTTCAAACACTCGGGAAAGAAACTGTTGCATACAGCCAACACTAATAGCAGTTTCTTTTCTAAAAAGGGAGAAAATAAGAGCACCAGGGAGGCATGAAGGTATAGCAGGTAGTGTAAGCAGCAACCAGCACAAGGACTGTGTAATCGAGCGTGGGTTTAATCTCTGAAAAGTCTATGTGGAGTTTGCATGTTCTCTTTGTGTTCATATGGTTCTCCTCCAAGTGTTCCTGCTTCCTCCCACAGACCAAAGACATACAATTTAGGTGGATTAGTGACTTTAAACTGCCCACAGATTGCAAATGTGCATGTTTTTTTTGGTTTTATTTTTTCGATCCACTCTTCCCAGCCTCACACCCTATACTTCTGAGGTAGATTGTAGTCACAATGCCTTAGAATAAGCTGCTAAAAGGGAGTGAATAAGTGTACTGACATACTAGAATTGATGCACACCCGTTGAATGAACTACAAATAGCTGAGACAGTTGATGTAAGCCCCACTGCATATCTTTATACTTAGCACCCAATCCTCCATTCCCAGCCCCCACTCACCTTCCTTATTATCATGGTGCACGATGGCATCCTGTATGATGGCTGATGAGCCGAACTGTACCTTGCGTTTCCTTCGAAACAGGGGTTGACCTCTGGGGCCCCCCTGCCTTTGCAGAGCCCTCTCCCGCTCGCAATAGGCTTGGACCTGATCACAGCGCATTCGGCGCACGAGACGCAGTCGCTGGCCCAGGGGCAGTGACTCAAGTAGGCACTGGTCGATCTCCATGACATGCGAGCGGAAGACGTTACATAGCTGAAAGCAGCCTGTTAAGGGGGGGGGAGAGAGAGAGAGAGAGAGAAAGTGTAACCATAGGGCATGTGGTGTGGGAGGGGAGGCAGGGTGTCGCATTGTTTACAATGGACAGAGATAGACGATGGGATGTTTCAGTGGAGTATTCCCCAGGCGAATTACACAATGAAGTCCATTTCCAACAGGAACATCATTCTTCCAACACAGATGTAAAATCAAATGTTTTCTTGTAACACATTTCTTACAAAACAAACACCTTAAAGGAAGGGCACATGCTTATGTTAGTATACATCCCGTCATTTTAATATAGGCATAAAATCAATTTTTTTCCCTCAAAGATCCTTTAAGGTCACACTGAAGTGGAAGCTTGGTGCTCTTAAGTGTAGCGTTTGAACTTAGTAGAATTAAAGTTTGGGACCACGAACAGCCCTGTTCTGGGTGTATACACAACATATCATATCCAAAACACTAGCACAAAGGTGTTCTCCCTCCCTTCTCCGTTTGATCCTTTGGTCTACATTAATGACATAACCACTATTTAGCTCACATACCTATTAATACACTTGTGGAGAAAAGTACATAAGACTTTTTAAATCCATCATTAACTGCAGAGGGACTGTGTTAAATAACCAGTGTAAATAAAAAAAAATACATGCTTTTGGTCCAGTTAAAAAAAATCAATTCCAAGGGAGTCACTTGAGAGCTAGAGGAGGAGTACATTGTACATCATTCTGATTTTCTTGGTGGGGCATGAAAAATAATTCTTAAAGCACTTTCAATCAAAACAATCCACACTGAACTTACAGAGGAACTGTGTGAATAATAACTCAGTAATACTTCCATGACAACAAAATCCAAAACACTGAATCCACAGTCGCATGGAACGGTTAGCCTGCAAAGGACACCTTGCGGACTAAAGGACTCACACTGGGTTGCTATGACCATTATGGCCTAAACCAATCACTAATAGATGGAAATATTAAGCAATATAATGTATATAATGAATGCCCTTTGTATGAGGTAATCAGCCAATAAAAAGAACAATTCCAAAACATAGATTATTTAAAATTTCTTCATGTACAACACATAAGTGTGTTGTGAATAATCTGCATACAATTGTTTTTAAATTAAAAGGAAACACCCAAAACGAGACAGAAAAAAAAACTTTAGATGATGCTGTATCCATTCCAAAGTATGAGAAAATCTCAACTATTTTAGAGACATTTTGTCCTTCTGAAAAACAATGAAAACATTAAATTAATGTCTGCATTACAATGGTTAAGGTTAGGTACAATGGTTAGGTTTTATTATGTTTTTTGATAATGTGCTTTTAAAGTAGTGGCCAATGTGCTCACCAATTCATTTTGAAAATTAAATTGCTCTTTATTTCATAGGTTCAGATAAAGTCTAATGCTCATGTTCTTTGCAAAGCAACAGAACACTCCAAGGATGAAACTTCATGAAGAATCAAACCACCGTCCTGCAGCCAACTTCACTTTCAGTCAGGTGCACTCAAGGAAAATCGATTTAAACCACATTTCACCTCTACACAGTTTGAACTATGTTTGGCATCTTGGTCCCATTTCCCATCAATAAACACACAATGATATAATGAAACCTATTATTTCAGTGTCAGTTCATTCCTGTAGAGAGAAAGAAGTGAACTGGAATATTACAGCAAGCAAAATCAATGATGGAATGCAGGCATCCTAGACATCTTTCAGCCCCAAACAACCATAGCATTTGAATCCCTGCAGGGCCACTTTTTCCCCAACAACTTTTTACTCCTGGTTTGTAAAGGAAGTGTATATACCTTTTTCTTGATTGCGGGAAATGGATTTTTTCCCCCAAAAATTCCTCTTTGCATGCATGTCCAGAACTGGGAACAGTGATTCTGTCTGAACCTGCTCTCTCTGCAACTTGTCATACAATTTCATGATTTACAAAATTCATAAAACAGGAAGAGGTTTTTAATTCAATAACTGCATAGTATAAGGCATTGCAATAAGTTATTTTTCTGTTTCTGAATCTTGATTACTGATTTTAAATCTTTAACTTTTAAATTATGGTACTCAGGACTTAATGCATTGTACAAAAACCTATTCATATTTCAGGTTTCTACTGTTTCAGATCTGCAGTTGCAACCTTACTGTTAAATACATTTCAAGTTTTACTGCAATGAGGAATCTGCAGAACCTTTGTGTGGAGTTGCTCTTTATGCATGTCCTCCTTGACATAACCTTTGAGAGCTAGATAGCATTACTGGCTCTTGCTCAAGCAGCAACCCAGGCTGCCAGCACTGTTGAGCATCTGCCGGTTTGAGAACTAAAATTCCCAGCAAGCCTTTGGAGCAGTCATGAGGAGAGGAGGGAGAAGAGCCTGCCAGGAAAAAACTGGGGTTCTCCAGCATGTTGACACCATCAGTGGCAGCCTTTTTTATGCCATGTGACCTATGTTTCAAGGACAGAACAAAAACGTCTTTGTGAGGTTCCTTCATTTGCTGTGCAGGGTGAAATAATTGCTAACATATTGGCACAGCCTCCTAGCTCATCCTTCGTGGTCAGGTGGCACAGTGGTACAGGATCTGACAGGTTTCAGCCTGCAGAAGAGCCCCTACTGTGAAAACTAAACTCTCCAAGAATTTAATTTTTGATTTTCATACATCATCTGCCTTCCAGTTTGACAAATTGGCTGGAGAAAAAGGAAATGGCTGAAGAGTTGATCTGTGTGGAATGAAATCTTGTCCAACCCCCAGTGGCTGTGTTCGGCAAACAGCTTAGGACACTGAAACACTTCGCATTCAAGTGACAGTCTCCACAGATCACCGTAATGTTGTAAATGGGGAAGGTTAACTCCACCAATGTAAAGTATGTAGACAGCTGTCAGATTCCTGCTTAGACCATGGACAGGCTGTGATGACACCTGCTGCCAGACTCCCACACCCAGCATGCTCCTCATTTGTCTCATTGCCTTGAAAGAGCAACAAGCTGACGAATCACGTTATCCTCACTTGGCTTGTATTCCTGAGAGAACAATGAACATACAAATCACATTATTTGCTCTTTGCTCATTAAACTGAGAAAATACTGATCCACAGAATAATGTAATACACTTGATTTCCTGTTCAGAAACAACTGAGAGCAGATTCCTGTTATCCACTCTATCTCAGCATCCTGACAGGATACTTGAGACACAAATCAAATTACTCATTCTTGTTTTGCCATCCTGACAGGGTGAGTAAGAGACACATGT
This sequence comes from Arapaima gigas, assembly GCA_900497675.1. Lineage (NCBI taxonomy): Eukaryota > Metazoa > Chordata > Actinopteri > Osteoglossiformes > Osteoglossidae > Arapaima > Arapaima gigas. Next base: position 495,416 of record UFQX01000030.1, read on the forward strand.
ATCATTTACAAATCTGTGGGCACTCTCAAAACAACTGCACAAAGGGGGTCTTGGTCCAATCAGGCTGGTCAGTTTTAGTTGTGGCAGCCCCAACTAATCCTTTGTTATTGTTGTAGGGTTTCAACCATATCAATGCAATGGGGTGCAGGTCTATCAGAGCATGTAAAAATCCATTATTTCAGCAACCATGTAGAACAATGCATGCAGAACTGAAACCAGGCCTTCCAAACCTGGTCCATACCTGCAGCAGGGACGTTTCAGCCCAAACAACTGAAAAAATATGGAGAAGAAAAAGTGTAAGCCATATTGGTCGTGTTATCAAACACTCAGCCGAAGTTTCTTCCACCCCCCATATGCTCTCTATTCCCTGGGAGATGACAAGCCGAGTGCCCCATCACTCTTACCTGTCCCAGTTACAGTTGGTCAACCCCTTCGTACTGACATAGAGCCATTGTTCAGAGAAGCTTCTGAGGACGAAATGATTTAAAATGGCAATGGATTGCAGATATGCAGACAATGCAGGGATGAATACTATACTTAGCTACTCAAAAACACTGGTTGTCACTTACACCTTGTACCAGAAAGTGTTCATACTCCAGAGGACAACCACATATTATCATTTTAGCATTTGTAAAAAAGGAAAAATCAAATACTACTACCGAGGTTTAAAATATGACTTATGAAACCCCAAATTCAAAGGTCACAATACAAACTGGAATATTTTTATAGTTAATTGGGAGACGTGGAAACTATGGTATGCAGAGAAGAACAGTTGGGTTTCACTCCCTGCAAACCAGTTGTGCTTTATTCCCTGACTATATACAAGTCTTTATACCTTTCCTGCTGTTGCTTCCCTTATAGAGATGAGCTCATAAGCAGAAACACAATCCAGTCTGTGTGGCACCCCCCACCATACATTCACACTTGTCAACACATGCAGAACATGTAACACATCACAGCCTCCCTCTTGATCAAACACCCCCACCTTTAAAAACGTCCCTCTCATGCCAATAAAGGTTGAGGAATTCTACAGCAAAAGGAAGAAAAAGAGGAAAAGAAAGAGAAAGGGATGTCTTTGACCTTCATTGGACACCTGTGCCCCATTAATTAGTTGAATTGTATTTAGTTCTCCCTGATATATTCTTCTAAAGCCAAACTGAAGGGAACAACTGTGAAGGAGATGGTGAGCATAAATGTACCTTAAAATGAAATTTTTACTCTTATTCTGTCATACACATTTTAATTAACATCCATTAAAAGTCCCAGTACCATTATTTCTGTTACTTGGGCTGCAAAAAATATAATAGCAATAAAAAATAAAGCATGCTGTTACTGTTACCGTAAGTACTATGCATAAAACACCAAAAAGTGTCCCAGGGGAGTCCTTTTTTTTGCTCACCTCATCCCCAGGGCAGGTGCTCTCAGAGTCATGACACAGTGAACTTCTAAAGACTGACAAATTCCATCCTCTTCTACTAGGTTATTCCCGATCCATCGCTCATCCACCCCAGGTTCAAACCACACCCCTGGCCCTTTCACCACAATGCTTACACATTATACCTACTCTTATTTCTGAGTGCACAGGTCTCATTCCACCCCCATTGCCATTGCCTTCAGATTGCTCTCCCAAAGCTGACCACAATGCACTTGCCTCATACACCATCATCAGAATCCCAGCTTCTTTGTCTATGAGAAAAGGTAGTTAAACAACTGAGCTTTTTCCTCTCTTCCTGTTGTACCACTCTGTTTTGTTCTCCTCCTCAATGAGCTGCCATTGCTATGCAAAGCCTCTCTAGAGACCAGGTGAGTCCCTGCAAATGACAGCCCCCCCCCCTCCCCACTGTCAAAGTGCCTGAGGTCTCACAGGGACATGGCTCAGACGTGCCGCATTCCCCGGTCCAACTTTGCACATGGAAATCTGCCGCAAGCTGACATGCAAGTATGGAACGCACACACAGACACAAACACGCACCACTGCACCATGCACAAAAATGCTTTTTAGCACACAAAACATCAATATAAACCAAATAATAAGAAAACCCCTTTATATATAATGCAGTTAAATGTCTTTCTTCACATATAAAACAATGAGTTTACAGAGGTCCAGTTGTACCTGGTACACACCCAATGAAAAGACAAAAACAAAAAACAAAAAAACAAAAAAACAAATCTGTGCCAGAATACCATACAAGGCAGCTGTATAGTCCAATGTTTACTATAAACATGTTAAAGAGATAAGCTACATTTATTTTTCCCCTGAAAGACATGCAGGTGTTACTTACAGCATTTGATAAAATCATAATGAGACATTTTCTTCATTTAAGCAGTAGCAGCCACAGGTTCCAGGCAGAAACCAGCAGGTTGTGCAATTCAGAGGTTCACCATCATGTGCATTTTTAAGGCAGGTTGGATCGCAGTGGCCATGGCAGCCTCCCTCTGCAGCTCTTGTAGCCCCCTCTCCTAGCCATGCAGGCTGCTGGGGACCAGATAGCCGTCCCTGTCTCCCCAACCATGACTACTGCACGTGCTGGTATACCGCTCGTGATTGGCGATGCCCGACCCCACCCCCATCCACCGCCCACCGCCCGCATCTTCACCCCACCCCACCACTTCCCTTGCAGACTGGCAGAGTGGGGGATTTAACTAGTGCTTCCCTCCACCATATCATTGAGAGGGGGTGGTGTGTGGTGTGTGTCAGAGAGAGAGAGAGAGAGAGAGAGAGAGAGAGAGAGACAGAGAGACAGAGAGAGAGAGAGACTGCACTGCGGCTCTGACAGCATAACCGCTTTCCAACAGCCTTTAAGCAGCCCACAAATTAGCCTGGACAAACCTCCCAACAGCTGATCTGTGGAGCATGACAAGGAGCAACACTCCATCTTCCTACTTCATGTATGACAGAACTGACAGACAGGTTTACAAGCATGCAAGCTGGCAGTCAGATTTATGTGTGCTTGTATGTTGTTTGCCTAATAATCCCTCATAGTTCTGTGAACACTAGCTGGTGGTAAATTGTGATAGGGATATGTAATGGAGAAAGTTGTTATCTTACACAGACAGAAGTATTTGCATGATTAATGACCACATATAAATAAACATCAAGAGGTACTATGGTTATGCTGCACTAAAGTGACAGAGAGTGAGTGATATTTTTACTGTTCAATGGGTGCTGAAGGTGTTGAAGTCAGCATTTAGTTCCCTACTGATCTTCAGGTTCCTACACCTAACAGGAGAAATAGAGAAAGCCAGAGAAGCTGTGGGAGAGGGTGAGAAGGAGATAATGGGAAAAATCCTATTATTCATATTTAGGCCACCATTTTAACTCTTTCTGGATAAAAGTCAAGCAAGTACATGCCATCCAACCAGTGAACCCACCTGGAACAAGAGAATATGTTCACCTTTCAAAAAAGCACAGCAAAGAGCACTTTAAAATGTGCTTAAAAAGGTCAAGCTGTTGAGTGAGTTGCAACTCTTCACAGTTTGGGTTTCCTGACTTTCCACATACTAGGTGCCTGTTTACAAACCAAAAAGCCAGAGTATCAACAGCAGACTATCAACTGAAGGACCCAGATCCTGATACAGTTGAGGAGAAACCATCACCATTGCTATAACAAACATGTTCAACGACAAAGTGTTCTTTCAGCCTTGGTGCAAGAATGCAAGATTCAAGACTGTTTTAAATGCTAATTCGCAAAATAAAGTTAGATTTGCCACATGCTACTAGCAAAATGAGCAACAGGGAGGTGCAGCAGGTAGTCCTACAACCTCAAAATCTCCAGACTGTTCAGACACAGGTCTCGCTGTATTGTGTGTGAATGTGTGTGGTTGTTCTGCAACAGACTGGTGTCTTGTCCAGGATGTACCCTCCTAGCCTTAGTACCCAGTAATTCCAGCGGTTAGCAAAACTGAGTTAGTACTATCAAGTTCACACACTTTTAGCTGTAATTAGGTGTACTGTCTACATGAATATGCCTAATCCAACCAATGTCATCAAGTATTTAGCAGGAAACTGCCTGGATAAAATTAAGTTCTAAACCTCCAAATAAAGTGGGTATAAAAGTCTTGCTTTGACTCCAAGAGGGTGATGTCACAGCAGAAGGACAAACGGGACCACTGGGGAGGTAACCTCTGATTTAGAAGACTGGTGCTCCCTAGCAGGGAAACCTGGTCAAGGTGAACCCATGAATTCAGAATAGTTCATGTTAATCAAAACCTCTCAAAGACAGCCTGTACTAAAACATCTCTGTCTGAAATGTGTGTCCATTAATGGAACTGCAAGTCTGTTTATACCATTAAGAGACAGAGGCAGCATGCTTTTTTGACTTATTCAGCAACCAGTACCAGAGTACCTGCTTGCCTTTTCTGACAAATTTTTGAATGATAAAATCTCCATTTTTAGTGGTTCATTAGAAAAAGTAAAATGTCACCGAGTGATAACAATAACCTTTATTTGCTTCTGTATACCAAGTGGTTCATCTAAAGTGATGATCCATTCGGACAACTGACCTTTTTCACCCAGTGGGTGAAGCACCAAAAGCTGACATCATCCAAAATAAGACAGACAGATAGACCAGTCCACTGGGACACAGTGAGAACACAAGTGAACCAGTGTGAAGGAACCTGAAAACACTTTATTCTGAGGTGGACTTATGTCTTTTGACACATGTTAAACACAAAATATCAGTGAAATTATTATTAGTGGATAATGTCACTAATCTTTTTCAAGATTACCTGCCTTTGGATACTGTAACACCTGTTCTCATTCATCCCACAGACTAGCATACAAACCATGGCACATAAATGAATGAAAAAGAATGAAAGTAAAAATCAAGGTTTCATTTTCCACTATGCCCTATTCCACCATGTTTTTCTGTACACAGGTATAATTGTGAGCAAAAGAAGTGATTTCCAGTCAATAAAAAAATGTATCAAAATTGGAACTGTTTCCTTACTGAAATTTAAGCCTTAGTAAAATCACCTTATCACCTGTAACTGGAAATTTACTTGTCAAAAAATTAAAGACAAAGTAAACACTACATTACAATTCCAAATCTAAGTTATCATTAATCAGCACCCATAGTTAAAGATCTGAAAATTTACCCACAGTCTACCACTGTTGCACAGAGATGACACAGGAAGCATTTGTCATATAAAAAAATATTTTTTTCTGTTATATACTCATCGAGCTGTTATGGAGGATGAGCAGTGCAATAATAAAAACAAAGAGTAATCTATTAATCAGCTAAACAAAAATTAAATTGGAAAACAATACAACAAATAATACAGAAAATAATCAAGGGATTGGTAAACTATAAATCCATCTATAAATAAATACAAGTAATTGCAAATGTAAAAACATTTAAAGGTCTAATTAAAACTTTGTCAAATACATGTAAAAATAGAAAAAATGTAAACTTTCTTTTTTAAAATCAGCACATTTCTTTGCCTATAACTAATTTCCTTTATTCTTCTGACTGTTTTTTATCTCATGCGAAAAACAATGCCTATTAGTCTCTATGTGAGCGTAAGCAACACTTTCATTAGTCACTAGCCCAACATATTTTTTTTTAATCACATTGATCAGTATCAACATTTGAAGTGCCTCACTGGTTAACTGTTCTCCTTTCTGGTGCATATTCTCCTTCTCTCACACCAGTGCATCATCAATCAGTTTTTACAGCACAATATATAGACTAATGCCACAATATAAAGACAAATTTTGTTGTTGTTACTAGAAAGTTAAGGAAATGCATTAATGCAAATTTATTTCCCTGTTGTTCCAGCAAAATGTCACAAAAGAAATGCAGCAACAAGATGCAAAAGACTTCAGATTCTTTTGACCAAAGGCAAAGAGCTAGCATTATAATCAGTGATCCAAAGCCCTTAAAAAAAAGAGAAGACAGTCCAGTGCGTTTAACTTACATTTCTCTTCACAAAAACTCTCTAGAGAAAATTAGCAATAAACAAAATCATTTGACAAGTAGTTACAGAAGACACAATGTGGTGTTTTAGGTATATAATGCTAGAAATTAATGAGTTCCTAAAAAGCCATGAGAAAAATCCAGCACAAACATCTTTTTTAGTATATACTACGTGAGCTACCTGGCATTGCCTCAGGTCAGACCAGAAAGAGAAGTAATAACACATTATAATACATAACTATGTATTTCAGTGAGAAAGTGTGTCAGTATATGCGTGTACAATATGCCAACCTTACATTCACCCAAATCAAGAGCTTCCAAGGTTAATGCTATCATCTCAATTCCTAAATTGTTATAAGCTACACTTATTTTGCAGTGGTATAGATATGACAAACAATCGCATTACTCTCCTTACAGAAAAAGGCATTAAGCCAGTCCATTAACCAAAATTCTAGTTCATACTTGCATAATGCAACACAACAGTATGTTTTTCTGGCACTACAAAGAGGTGTATATTGTAACATGCAAGCTTAAATGGGAGAATTTAATATCAGAGGGCTATCAGAAATATAAAACTAAATTCATTATTATATACATTGATATATATAGACAGATATAGCAATTCAGACAGTCACACAAAAAGCCCAAACAAAACACACAAAACACTATTGGGAATCCAATTTAATGACATTGCTACATTCCTTTGAAATTAATCTGAAATTAGAGTCCTTGGTTTTTCTTTACTCTAAGTTCACTGAGGGACACTTTAAACAAGCAGGTAGCTAACTGCAGCACTAAACGAAGAACCTAGTTAAGGGGAGCCAGCAAGTACTTCACAAATATACATAAATAGTATATGTGAAAACTCAGGTTACAAGATGCAATGGTCATAAACGTGAAGTATTCAAAACACTGGAAATTCTTACGCATGAAACACGCAAGAATTGAGCTTATAGCAATGTGCTTTTCTCTCAACCACTGACTGTCAAAAGGTTTCAAATGCAGAGGATGTCACAAACCAATGATCTGAAACCACATGTCTGGAATCATTTCAGTAGTAAATGTTTAAAAAAATCTTTATTTTCAAACAATCTCTGCTCTTTTCCTTAGCTTTTTGAAAGGGGGATCTTTGTGGTGGATCTTGGCTACAGACTGGCCATCTGTGCTATCCCACAAGGGGATGATGTTGTACGGATAGAGCTGAAGGGTCCCTGATTAATTTAGCTCATTAACAACTGCTAAGGGGAGGGAGGAAAAAAAAGAACCATTCGATAAGAATTTCCTCATTTATTCTTCAGCAGTAAATACTTTCATGCATGCAACCACTGCTTAATATTCATAGAAGATTAACCTCATCCAAATCTTTTCCTGTCACCAATGGAAACAAGCAATCAAAGCCATGACAGGTAAATCAGATGAAATCAGATCAGGAAAAACCCAGCACTTACAGTCTAGGCTTACCTTTATTTCCCAAGATTTTGCCCTGAGTGAGCACCATGCTCAGTGTGACACTACAGCCACTTGTCAATCCAGATCACATTTCAGGTTGTGAGGCATGTTTGACAGATGCTCTTTCCCATGTCTTAGTGTTCTTCTTCCCAAGTTCAGTTGTACAGACAATGGTTCAGTCAGGACTTGGGGAGAATCAGGGGAGAGAGAGGAACAGTGAGAGGATATAGACAGCAATGTCATGAGCTGGGTTAGACTAGGAACAGAACAGAAATCCAAATGAATCAAATCAGACCAGTGCCAACATGATGTTAAGGCTCAACTATCTGTTCAGTTAACTGTCCAGACCTAAATTTTAAAGCCCTGAAATCCCACAGAAATCAGAGCAGAACAGAAGAGTCACTCTCTGAGGACTCTAGAAGCATTTGCTATCAGTAATTTCAAACTTGAGGTTTCTCATGGAACGGCAATAGAGGAATAATGACTGGAAGCTACTGCGACCACAGTCATGTGGAGAAGAGGATTCCAATCAAGGGGTGGGTGCAGGCCAACTCTGCACTCACACTCCCAAACTCGGCACTGGCTCTTTCCTACCCGCAGCTTTGTAGTGTAAACAAACTCACCCGGTTGCTAAGCAATCCACTGCCTTGCAGCAGACAGCTTTTCAAACACTACAGTACAGAGAAAGCAGGAGAGAGATCTACCATTTGCAATCCATTGTTTGTCCTATGTCTTATTAAAATTATTATTCAAAAGGTTCATTCATGATATACTTCAAATATGATGAGCACTTTATACAAAAAGCAACAAGGAAAAACGAGTGACAAAGAAACGGACTTAATTAATTTAGTAACTAAATATTCCAGGACATACATTATTTTGTCTATTATTTGTAGAAATATTTTCCAAGACATAATCCAATCATATTTACTTCAGATGTGAGCCAAAAGGGTGGTACAACAGCACAGTAAGCAACCCTGCTGTCTCACAGTGCCTGGGCTCATTGGGAATCTTTCATTCTGACTCAGTCTGTAGAATTTGCATGTTCTCCCTGCGTCTGTGTGGGTTTCATCAGTGCTCTGGTTTCCTCCCACCATCCAATGACGTGTTTTATGTTAATTGATTACTGTAAATTGCCTGTACAGATTGTATGTAAGTGTTGTTCCGCTTCGCTGGACTGGTGTCCCATGCAGAGTATGTATCCTACTAGGCTAGTGCTCAGTGACACTGGGGTAGGCTCTAGAATACCACGACCCTGACCTGGACAAGAACAATGGATGGACTGATGAATGGATCAATGTCATAACCAATCTCCTTTTTGATTTTTTTTAACCACACTTAATTACCTCTGCACTATGTTGCCTTTGAAAATAAAGTATTGAATCTATGAATTTTATTCTAATTGGAACTCCATTACAAAATGCTTTGAATCCATGATAAATTACCGCCAGAAAGATTAAGGAAATTCCGATTTTATAAAGTGCAATCAGATTCTAATTGTATTTTGTAATAGTCTTATATATGTAACAAGTTTCTTTTTCTTTTTAATTAAGGTATTTTTCAAGAATTTGTTCTTTTCAGAATCCCTATTTATTTGTTTACTCATCTATCCTTAACCACGCCTTTCTTCTGTAATGTTTGTCATAATATTTTCAACATTTTTGTATCAGTGTAAAAGGGATGGTACAGGGATTCTGGTGAAAGAATTGTGAGTTTGGGGCAGGTATTATTCTGTTATGTTTCCTAGGAACATAACAATCACAGAATAATAAAAAAATACAGTTAAATGGATTGACTGTCTTTGCAGTCATGGTGGATATGGCACAGAGACTGTATTTTCATAAAACTGCGTTTATTTTTAAAGAACATGATGTGAACTAAGTACCATGATAGATCCTAGTGCATGGTAATATGCATAAATATCTCATTTTTCTGCCACCAGTATTCAATATAAATCCTGGTACCACAGCTGTGTATGGTTTGCACTACAACCAGTGTAACTGTGGGTTCCCTTTATAGAATCCCAGACATTTGCAGGCAAACATTTCCAGGTCATGACCCACCAAACTGAGCACTGTACTTTAATATCTGTTCTTATTGAAAATTCCAGAGGAAACTGACACCACAGGTTTAAACAGCAGATCATTCATCCAATTAGTGATAACATAAGTTCACATTAGAGCAATTATTTATAGTATATCAGTATAATTAGTGAGAATTCATTCATTCCTAATGATTTTTGTATTTAGTAGAAATGTGACCAAAAGTCGCCATACTACATCTCATTTTGCCTCTTTATAAAGGCATATTATGTATTATTAGGTGTTGGGATTCCATCTTACAGACAGTCCCTAAATAATATAAACTGTCAGTGAAACATTACAGTTATGCTGGAGCCTTCAGGGAGGGACTCGTAGGTCTCCCAATGCTGTCACGTCGACACAGGGCACAAATCACATCTTGGTCCTTTGTGTGCTATGTGTCTGTCTTCAAATTTATACTCCGAGAGTCATGCAACGTTAGGAGGTCAAATCAATTCGATACGTTTCGTGCACGTTTCCATTCATAAAACAAACTTACCCCCAGTTTTACTCTCACATATTTAGCATTTCGCGGTAAATTTAGAGCAGCAACTGTGTTGCCACCCCCATCCCTCAACCCCACCCACCCACCCACCCTTTTGCTCTGCTTTGCCAGGAGTAATACACACGCTCCCTCCCTAACGTTACAGAGGAACCACAATTGTTAACTAAATCTTTCTCTTAAACACAAGAAAAGGAAACCAACATACATTTTACCATCACACCAAGCACACATGCAAAATGTTTTCAATAAAAAAAACAGAGAACCTTACCAGAAATCTTGTTTTAGCAGCATCGCTGGGACAACAGAGCTGGATTGCTCCCATCCATGTACTCCTGGGTGCCGCCGAATCAATTTCACACTCACTCACCTCCCAGTCTCCATGATGCAATTCATTCACTTGCTTGCGGTTGCCACAGCAACACCACCGCGTGGTGGGAACCTGTCAGTCTCTTACTCTATATTTGTTCCACTCACCCCACCCACAACAATCCTGGCTCAGAGGAGCAGAGTGCCTGCCCGCTTGCTAGCCTGGTCAAATACAAGGCTTTGAGACAACCTTAGGACTATGTTGATATGAAAGGATTAGAAGACCAAGAGAGAGCTAGAGAGAGGGAAGAACGCGACCAGAGGGTAATATTGCCGACATCCACTGACACTGACAAAGAGGTGCACCCCCCCCCCCCCCGCCAGCACTGGACTGCTGCACAAAGGGTGTCCATGAATTTTCTGCTTGTATACATAACAACACATAGCGATTCCATGCTGTCGGCCAAGTAATGAATACTTAATACCACCAGGGTCTTTCATTAACATGCAGTTTGCAATCATGCCCAGACTAACCTTGGGCAGAATGACCCTCGTCAATGAAGTGTCACCTAAAACAAATTTCCATCATTCCAATTCAGTCCAGGCAATGAGGGCCTTTACTATGGTGGGGTTAATCATGTGAGAACCCTTCCTGACTAGGACAGAAAATACCAAAATTAGATGGTAGCATCCTTACACACTGTCTGTAATATTGGCAAGACAAAACACTTGCGCAACAGCAACCTGAGGCCGTACTCATCACATTAAACCCGGTCCCTTCTGACATCCTACGGCAAGTTCACAATTTGAATGCTGTGGTCATAGTTCTATTTAAATTGAGGTGGTGCTGAAAACCCATTCGACCAAGAATTAGATGATAAACACACGTTACTGTCACATACCTTAACTATGTAATCATAATCAAAGTCACCATCACTGCCATTTTAATCAAAAAACCCAAATCATTTCTTAGTAAAACAGTAATGAATTACCTTCTGTTTCACATTGAACAGTGGAGAAACTGCATCATGGCACAGACTCAGGATCAAAGACCCTTCTTGGTTACTATGGTACCTGCACATACATAGAAATTTGTAAAAACCTCAGTTTCTCCCCGCTGCCTTTAATCATAGCAAAACTAGAGGTTTAAAACCACATTAGGAAAGAACACCCATAGCTAGTTCTCTCCTTGACTCAGACAGTAGAACCGCAGTGTGATTTCCATTTCTTCCGTTTCTGATGGCGCATGGCTATAAATCAACCAATTCCTGCAGTGACAAGCAGTAGCTAGTCGGTTTCAGATTCAAGATGTTTAAGGTCCTTGCTTTCGATATCTGCACAGCACTTAAGTGCAGCATAAGCATGCACGCACAAATGTCTTGAACGGGAATATACTGGTTTTTTTTGTTCCATACTGGAACTTTATGCACTAGTCAAAATGTTCTCAACGGATCTGCACTGTTGATAACAGACTCACGCACAATTATGTAAAAATGAAGTTTATGTAAGCAACTATGGTTCTTGAGTACACTTTAAACAACAGTAATACACATTTGGTGAAACTGCCTCCATATCCCTGTTCATGAGATCCCAAACATGCTTTTACATCAAGTAAAATATGAACCTTAAATTCAAGGTAAAATTTAAATGGTAGTTTGTGCAGCAGTGAGAAACGATTTATAGATGACTCAAAACCATGCAAGTCAGAATAACACATCAGAAATGAAATACTGTGCTCCTTCCCAATGCAGAGGAGTACACAAAATGCATATGAGCCACATCAGACTGACCATATTAGTCACTTTTTCATATCTCATTTCTCAGAAGTACCCACACGGCCATGTGAAAACCCAGTGAGACTTATTTGGTATGTTGTTCTTATAATTTTCATTTAATACACAATGTTCAACAGCTTTTCTTTACTATAGTTTCAGTACCACAATGATTATCAACATTTTCTTACAAATTATATGTGGCATGTGTCTTTCAATGAAACATCTGGAAAGAGTCCAAGCCCACTGAAATACTGGCAGTGATGAGCTGCTAGTCAGTAAAACAACTTCATTGTTCACATGTCAGTTTCATCTCAAAATTGAGAGTGAGAAGAATGACACTGGATGAACTCCTGAACAAAAAACAGTGGCTGATAAGTGTCTCTGACAGATGCTATCCTGAGGCTGTCTTTGCTTACTTCTGTTTATTTTAATCAAAGACTTGTGTGTTTAGTCTGATTATATTTTTACTCATTTTGTAACAATTCATTTTGTTTTATTTATCTTTTCCCTGTTGTAGCGCTTATGGATTACTTGCCCATGTCCCCAACACTATAAAAATCTTTTTTCCATTACTCCACCAAACCTTACTGCGGTGTTCATTTGCCCACCCTGCAATCACTCACCTCCACATAGTTTGCTGCATTGTATTTTTACAAAATGCTCAACTGCAGATTATAAGTCGTTTCAGCTACTTACAGTGCAAGTTGTATTATGACGCTTGACGCTAACAGTTGACGTTTGCCCTTTATACAGTCTAGTGATATCTACGTGTATTTTTAAAAACTGATGGATTTTACACTTTATTTTAGAACCATTTTACTTATTTTTTTACTCTTTTAAAATAACCATACTTAATATCCCATTTTATGACAATAAATTACAGACCACAAACTTAGCTAAACTTGTAATTTCCTCACCATATTAGGCTTGAAATGAAAAAAAAATAATGTTCTCGAATACAGGACTCAAACTACACCCAGTAATTTCAGCTGCTGGCTAACCCTCACTATCACTTCGCCAAGTAATGATGGCTTCTTTGTTTGCCAGATTCAACATACATGAGCACAAAACACACAAATGAAATTCATGTAAAACATTATTTCACCCCATCTATCCTTATCCAGTGTAAAACATGTTCTTTCAACTTTCAAGGAAACTGGGGAAAAAAAAACAAGAACAGCCAAAAACTTTTTGGTTGATTCCTTTGACCATAGTGGCTTACAATGTCAGGTTTGTGTACTAAGCTACCTACACTAACGTCCCCATTTACCATTCAGGGTAAATACCTTGATCATGGAAACTACAGCAAGAGCAGAAACTTGAACCACCGACATACTGATTTAACCTCTATGCTGACTGCAGCCCAAGTAATTACAATTCACTATTAAGCCACCATAATAATTCCTGCTAAACAGACTATGTATGAAATAAATAAATACATAAATGCCAAGTTAGAACTAAGGTACTTTGCAGGTATTTTCAAGAGAAATTCATGAACTATGTCGGAACACAATTCACCCTGCTGTACTACCTGAGACGTTCTGATGTAGGTTGTTAGCTAAAACAAAATATTAAAAGGCTTAATGACAATAGCAGTGTAGTTTTATTCCCATTGCATAAAAATTAACTCAGAGCATGACTGAGTAAAGCTATGATAACCCATCCACAGACTGGAGTTGCGAACTGGCCCTCAATCGGGGGCTGTCCAGCCATGCATGGAATGTGAGGCAGTTTCCTTGTGATTCTTCCTCCTCACCACCTGTTCACCTCTAACAGTACCATCTTCTATAGGCAGTGGCACACCCCTCAACCCACAATGCCACACTAACCAATCTCTTGGGATTTTCACAGAACAAAAATATCTCAGCCAAAACAATCTACATGAACCATCTTCTTTAGACCTTTGATCTGAAAAAATTAAACATTTAATTGATTCCACACAAAGGTTAATGAAAAACTGTTTCACTATGGCTGTTCTCAATGCAGGAAGCCAAATTTCACACGGAGTGGGAATAAAGCAAGGATGCTATGAATTCTGTTTCAAGTTGCTACCTCTGAACAATATCATACCTACTACTATTCTGTGATGGGGCAGCTAGCAGCTCAGTAGACTGTCTGCTTCCATGGTCCTGACAATCCCAGAGAGCAGCACTGACCACTGATCCCCTAATGACATACAGTCATAATATGGGTAGAAGTAATATTTCACTGTTTATGACAAGCACTGGAAACAAGCAAGTAGAATCTGTCTGAAAAAGTTAAAAGTGTTTTTGCTGAAGACAGTCTTGTTTCACAAACAGTTCAATGTTCATCAGAAATCAAACTTAGATTCCACCCATATGACATAGCCATGACCATCAATAAAAAAGAACCATCAGCTGGTTGTCTGAACTTAGGGCAGGGTTTCAAAATATTTAATTGCAGATGGTCTTCTCTGCAACACACATTTGATTCTCATCTAAAAATGTCTGCTGAAATAAGTGCACAGCCGGTAGAAAATTCTTAACAAGGCAACAGGGATCAACATCAGGTTCTCCAATGTCCCCCACGTCCTGCCCCCCACCAACCCCCATGTGCTCTGCAACCCTTTCCCCTTACAGGGCTTCCAAGGGGGGCAACCTGAGCCTACTGCCAGTGGAAGCTCAGAATCTGAAATGAATCTGTTACTGTAGATAGAGCCACAAGTCAAACCGGAAGTGAGGTACAGGCAGACAACATAAGAGTGTTTAGTGGAATAAAACCACTTGCAAAGGTGTTGAAGTGTGACAATAAAAAACCAGATTCCCAAGGTTACTGGGGACAATGGAAGCCAGACAGCATACAGTGACTGATCCATAGAATAGAAGACCAGTGTAATAAACACTATTTACACAGCCACAGTTGCAAAAATTGACATATCTAAATGTTACTCTTATGCTAATTCTACAACTTATGCTCATAACTAAACTATAAATCTCATTATAAATCTAATGTCACATTGCTCCAGTACAATGTCAATTGCAAAGATCATCACTAAAGCCTAATGCTGTACAAAGGACACTATGTCAGCAGTGGGTGTGGTGTTACATAGAGTGTATCTACAGGTGGAGCCATAGACAGAACCTAAAGGATGCAAGTCACTATGGAGACTCAAACAGTTACAGGTGGAGAGAATGCATCTGTTCATTTTTTCCTTTTAGTTCACGTCTGTGCTGAACTGCCCTGATTGCTCACAGCATGAAAAGCTGCTTGCAACTATCATCCTCTGCTACTGTGACAGCCCATCCATCATGCTCCCTTTGGGGAATGCTGATCAGATGTTCATTACCACCTACCTGAAAGCCACAGTGATTTTCAAAATGAGGCAGACTACAATTACAGTACTATCAAGGTTTTAACTGAGTGTGTGTGTGATACACGTTTTTTAGCAAATGATTACGAAAGACACACAAACAAGTAATCATTCAATAATAGGGCATTATGCATTCTCATATTACATTGTGTGAAGATGGATGATGCTCATTTTCTTTAATGAGAATGGTAAAACATTGTTACACACCTGTATTATTTACCACAACACGTGTTACATATGAAAATTACACTGACCACCCAAATTAGAGACCATTTTACACAAATTAAACATATGTTTTATTGGAACTAAAGCCATATTGTCTGTCAGAGCAGAACAAACCAAAAAGATGCAGGGACACAGTATGTCATGTTCCCTACAGGTGCCCTTGTTTTGAGCAGGTAGAGAAGTTTGCTATATTTCCGAACATGTTAAAAATTATATAAATAAAGGGTTCACTGAGGGAAACTCTCTAAATCAGGTTAGCAAAATGTATTTATTGTGGGGTCCCCTTTCAAACACCAAAGAACAACAACCTCAGAATTTGAAAGACACCATCTGTGATGCCTCCACACAAATGCAGCATTTTTTTTTTAATAAAGCTATTGTGCTCATCACACTCAAACTAGATCTTAGTCACATCTGGGCCACATCAAGTTATGGAGGGTTGTTCCAAATCAGGACAGGGACACCACCACAACTGGCACCACAACTCATGAATACAAGTAATGTTTAAGAAGTTCTCCTGTTCTGGCTTAAAAGTATCCAGAGAACATCTGCTAATTGTGAAAAGCCACAAAATCAACTATATGCATGAATTCATGGTTTTGCTAAAAAAATACTTAGCACTAAACCATTTATATATACACACACACACACACACACACACACACCATATATATTAAAAATTATATAATTAAGTGCTCGATATTCAGAAATCACAAAAGTGTCTGAAAATCAAAGTAGAAAAAAAAGAGCATCAAAAAACCCTACCCACAAATCCAGGTGTAAAAGTTGAAGTTTAAGAGTTCTGCATACCTCACTCAGAATGATTAAGTCCAGGTAAGATGGTCCACCTCCAGGAGTAGAGGGAAAACAACCAGGGGCACGGGGTCCACCTCAGTATGAGTGATCCACTAACACAGTGAAACATGAAGACGCTTCCCCAGTAACAGCAGTCCTCCACTGCCAACCCTCCCTCTTAGAGTCCCTCTGCCAAACTGCCTGTGAGAGCAAGGGAAGGGCTGCTGGGGTTAGAGAGAGAGAAAGAATGAAGAGAGAGATGCAGGGGTGGAGTAAATGAGAAGCGTAGTGGGGGGAGCCAGAGATGTCAGGAAGAGACAGTACTTGTCTCTAATTACAACTTCTTAGCAAAAGTCCTCCAGCTGTCTGAATGACACCAGATTTCTTGTGCAAAAGAGTGAAGTCAATCAGGCAGTAACAGATGAGTTTGGGTCCCTCAGTGCTGTGCTAACCTCTGCAACTTGCTCACCACACACACACACTGTAATATACAATACATAGCAGTGCCAACACCACTCATGGAAAAAGCTCTTATTTCTTGCTCACTTCTCTCTCTCTCTCTCTCTCTCTCTCTCTCTCTCTCTCTCCACTTCCTTTTATTCCTGTCCAACTTCAACTTGCAGCAGTGTGGCTGGTCCTCATCAGCATGACAAAGACAGAGCGAGTGACCCGACAGGGTCCGTTCCTGGCTCACATTGAGCTATGGAAACAAAGCCAACCCATCAGAGACCACTGTAATTGCCCCATGGGATATGAGGGGCATCATCCCAAAGAGAAACTGTGGAAGCTGTGGGAAAGATTTCATTGGGGTGCAACAGGACACATCAAGGATTGAGAAAATATGGTAGCAGTGACTGAAGTAAGGTTCTTCAGGAGGTTTGTTTGACCAAAAAGCAAGCTGGAAACACAGATCATGGAAAGATTCTGTGACAATGTACTGACTAGAACTGAAGCCTTAATGAAGTTATGAAGTGTTTACACAGCTATACACACACAGAAGTACAAAATGGGAATTTTAAAAAAAAAACTATTTGAGGGAAGGGTTAACAAGCATGAAATTAGCCTGCAGTAGAAAAAAATGAGCCATGCTGAATGTGAACAGAATGTAAAATATCACAAAACAACAACAAAATATTCTCTTTGTATGTATTCGTATTGACACCTTTTAAGATATCCAGCTTTGTCATATACAGAAGTATTAATACATCCAATCCTCAGCTGACATCAAATCTACAGGTAGACTGTCACAAAAATATCCAGAAAAGGTTGGAGGGGGATCTTAAATACTGAAATGACTATATCATGCTTAATGTAGGGGAAAAATATAAACAGTTAAAACAGAAACATAACTTCATTAATGAATAAAATTGTGTTAAACAGCTTTTGTATTGTATCTTAAAAAAGAACCATTGTCCATCTCCATTGTTAGTTTCATAAGGTATTGCAGTGCCTTAGTCACTGCTTTTCCTATACAAGTCACTGTACTGTAG
Source organism: Arapaima gigas (assembly GCA_900497675.1). Classification (NCBI taxonomy): domain Eukaryota; kingdom Metazoa; phylum Chordata; class Actinopteri; order Osteoglossiformes; family Osteoglossidae; genus Arapaima; species Arapaima gigas. Next base: position 513,291 of record UFQX01000030.1, read on the forward strand.
GCATGTATGCATGTTTTGATTACAACGCTGACTTTAATTTTATTAGGCATATTACATGTTTAGTACACACTATATTAGGTTATAGGAGAGTTACTGTAGCACATAGTGCAGTATCTTAAATTATGCTTTCAGTTTTCTGGATTCTCCCCATAATGGGCTACCTTCAAATTGTTTGGAAAATTGAGGATGGGCTGTATGTGTTAAAACGAAAACATTCCATTAACATTTCCTTCGTACTAAAAAAGGAACTCCTCTGTAAAACTACAATTTCATTATTAATAAAATACCATCAGTGACAACATAAGAAAAACGTTCCATGACACCAACTCCAAATGCCTCCAATGCCTTTATGGGTTCAACAATTTTCATACAAACCATGAAGGGTTTGCTGTTGTTATTTACAGAAGAGAGTCACAATTTACAAGTAATCTCTGAGAAAGTTAACTTTTTTATAGTGTGCACTGAAAAAGCATCAACAGGCCTTTGAGGAACCAGCAACATTTAGTACTCAACCTATCAAGCTGGGCAAGGAACAATGAAAACTCTGGTTCCACTTTTCCTGAGAAGAAGCCGTTATCATTGCAATGCCTGGAAGTTGAGTACAAGCCCACCAGTGTAAAAAACACATGAATAATTGAAGGCCAGCTATAGTCATTCTTGTACGTTTTATTTGGAAGCAAACGGCAGGGGGGATAATTTAAAATAAATGGAAGAAAAAATGCACAATTAAGCAAAACTATTGCCAGAATAGCTTATTTTTTTAATTTATTTATTTTCAAAGAACTCAGATATTGAAATCTGTCTAAATGGTGTGTTGGCAGTGAGTATAGGCTATGTGTACATCCCCAGTAAATGTTAAACAGAAAACACAGAAAGTACATATACCCAAAAATGGCAGTTGTGAAACAGACTGCATCTTTGTATGCTAAAATTACAGAAAAAATCTAGAGAGGGACAGCATGGCAGGCATGCCAGATGTGATGTTATCCATTAAAATGTGCATATTTATAAGTTACATTTGGAACCTCATGTTGACAATTTCATTTCCTTGAACACTACCCTACCAACTGTATATTATCAAGCCGTTGCACCTCATTTGGACATCTCAGTGCACTTTAGCATGACACCATCCCTCAGTGTCATTGTGTTTTTCCTGGCTCCAAACCCAAAAATTAGTATATCATCACCCCTCATCTATACACCTCACCCCTGTATGTACACACCATATACAGCTGCACACATTTACCAGTGCTTCTTATCCACATATCACTAACCCACATATATGCACACTGTACATATACACCAAGATGCGTATTCACATACACAAACCACAAAATCACTGCCTTAGAAAACTTGAGTTCAGAGGGTTGTAGACTCATAAGTGTCCAAGAGCAGGTACTAAAGATCACGCGTTCTGGACAAAATCCACAATGCGGCAGGTTCCATATGCTACTCCAGAACTCCAAAAGACCCCTTAGATGGCCCCCCATAGCCTCACACAGCAAGACAATGCATGTAAGCTGTGGAATAGGCAAGAGGGTGCCTGAATCTAATCAAGGCCAGGGATCACCTTTAGCCAGCATCATTAATCAAACTGTGAAAGCAGAGGGAGGGACGAACAGGCGACGAATGAGGGTGAGGGAACACAAAGACAGATCAGGAAAGAATGGAAAGAAATGGTTTCAGGCACATTCTCAGAATGTGTTACATTCAGGGTAAAAGGGAGAGGGAACCATCAAATTCAGACACTCCCTCTGTACCAAACTAAGGCCATTAATCGGTTAAGATGTTGGAGAGAATGCAGTTACACGTATATGATAAAGGACATAGATCATTGCTACTCACCTGTTCAGCATTCAGTCTGGACTTGTTATGAAGACAGCTCATACAAAGGTGCTCTAAACTCCCTGGTCCAAAATTTTCTGCGGGAGAAACATAAGAATATTTCAGAAAATACACATTTTATAAATTTGGTAAATGAATTATTGGGGATCTTTCATACATTTGAAAATGTACAAAATCAAAAGCAATTTGAAATACTGCAATACTACTGTTGTAACATGGACCAATTGAGCACATAAATCTTCATCACCTGTGTGAGTAAGAGAGAGAGAGAATCTCTGCTTTTCCAGTTTTTTTTTTTTTTAACCATGGTCTGTTTTAATCTCTGCTGGACATATTACCAAACCAAATAACAGACCTCTCAAATATCACGAGAATGAGATCAACTTCCACCAAGCGGGCAGTTGCCATGGGAGAACACAGGAATCTTTTTACTGGAGCAAAGAACAGCATGTTGCTTGACATGTTCACCCATTTAGCCTTATCCGTCTTTCTGGGTGCAATGAAGGCTCTGCCTGTTGAACCATTGATGGTTTTGTCATTTTTTGTGCTCATGTTCTGTAACTGCTTATGCTATATTACACAGCCATTGCCAGGATCGAGACATACATATGATTCCACGGAAGTATGACCATTGAGAGAGAACGAGGGATATGGAAAATCAAAATTTAAGAGGCTCAACAGAACCAATATTGCTGGAGTTTTTTTCAAACCAAATTAACAATATTGGAAACACTTTTGAACAAAGAGCAATAATATTATAAATACAATACTCTGAGTTTAATTACTTTGTCTTCATACACAGCTTGACTTCTCCAGGTAATAATTATTGAAGAATTAACATTTACAGCAACAATAACTAACAGTAAACAAAGGAAAAGGAGTACAAAGAGAAGTAACGTTAAAAGAAGCAAATATAGCGGTACAGTATTAGCCACAGTAGACACAGTGGTAACCAAAGGAGCGGTAGGAAGAGTATTCAAAGAAGGGTCACTGCATGTCACATCACAGGGGCTCAACACCACCTGTCACAGATCTTGCAACCACAGCCCCAGATGGTTCATACTGATGTCAAAGACTGTGTCTGGGTTTTTTCTTCTTTTTGTGAAAACACTCAGTAGTGGCAAAGACAAAAAAAAATAAATTAAAGTAATCTCAGGTGATTTCTGTAATTTTAAATTAAAAACTTAGATGTGGACATGCTGCAGTGCTCTACAAATAATAAGCAATAAGGGAAATATAAAACAGCCTAAATCAACACCGTCAGTTCTCTTTTACTGAAATAACTGACAGAACCAATTTTCTCAAATGTGACTCCAGCTCCAAATTAAATTCATGGGTAGAAAAAAAATATTTTTGATCATTTGCTTACCAAGAAATATATACAATATTGTCTTAATTAAAAACGAGACAAGACCACATTTGTCCTCTGGGTGGTGCTGATTTGCAAGGCAATAAAGACTACAAGACTGGGTATGAATTATGTTTTGATAATTGGCAAAATGGTAGGCTGAACTGTAACGTGCAAAATTAGCAATAAACTACCAAACACAAAAGTGAGGAATGCTGAAAAAAGAGAGAGGCAGGAGCAACAGAGCACAAGTGGCAGCATAAGCAGCAATGGGTCATCAGCACTGCTGCCTTTGCATCTAAAATGTTCACATTTAATGTGCTCCTTGTGTTTAATTTGATCCATGTATAATCATTAATGTCTGAACTGCACCGTTTTTAAATAAATAGTCTAATATTTCCATTGGCTTGAAATGCATTGCAGGAATTCAAATGCAAATGAACAAGCCATCAGTATGTAGGAGTTCAGCAGAAGTGTCACCCTAAAAGTGCTCTGGAATGACAGGTAGAGATCAAAGCATCTGGGACCCCAGCAAGCACGTGACACTGTGCTCGTACCCTCCTCATTGCTCTCACTCAGACACATTTTAATAGTGTGTCTCATAAAAGAACCATCCAACCCTGTCTATTGTCGGTTCCATGACGGCAACGGAGTGCCCCCTAAACCCCTTGTAGCGGTGTTCTGATCGAGCTGTATCGGCTCCTTATTCACTGCTTTCTGCTTATAGTTGACTGTACTGTATGTATGCATGTTTCACTTATTTCGTTTTATTAACCACATTAGATTTTTAATCACACATCGCTTTAGGTTAGGATACAAAATGTTACTGTAGTGTATACTGCAGCTGTGCACAGTGCTTTAGTAAAAGATATCATACAAATGATGCTTTCAATTTTGTGGACTTTTGCCATATCCAGACACTTCCTCCCCCTAATTGAGGGGGAACTGTGCTTCTCTTTACCCAAGGGCACTTTTTCCCCATCTAGCACATATTGTGACTTTATTACATTTATCCACACCTGCTCCCCTAAACTTAAAATTATAATAGGAAAAAGCTGCCAAAGAGGAAGGAAATGTTAAAGCAATAAAGAAAAGCTTTGTCTTACCAGTGTGTGACACTCCTCGGAGCCCAACAAGGACACGGTTCGTATTGTGGAAGGACAAGAATGGACAATGGGCCTGAACAGAGAAAGGCCAACATGGCTCCTGGAACGGACATTAAGAAACAGATTCACTTCTTTCTAGAAACGTAACAAAATAATAAACCAACTGACAGCGAATATTGTTAACCATGCAGAACTTAAGTGATTTTGATCGATGGATGGATGGAGGAACTGGTTGCACAGTGAGTAGCGCTGCTTTCCCAAAACACCTGGGTTATGCAGTTGGACATTGCCTCGAGACCCTCTCTGTCTCTGTGGAGTTTGCAGATCCCTGTGTTCCCCAGACCCCTCCAACCACATGTGCCTCTGGTGTACCACTATACAGCCTGCGGTGTGTTGTCTGCACAGGTCTCTGAGAGGAGAGCATTAGCCATACTGTGCAGTTCACCTAATACTGAAAGTCACCTTGGATAAGGGTGTCGGCTGGATACTGCAGAATCACTGTGTCACTTTGGAGAAAAGGGTCAGCTAAAGGAATGCATGTACTGATGCATTTCAATAAACTGACCAAAAATAGCACATTACTCAGACCCGGTCAGGTATGGCCCACCAGTTTAGATTAGCTATCTGTTTTTCAACTCTTTGGAATAAAAGACAAAGGTCAGTAAATGCCCGTCTACCTCAGTACACAGCTGGGCATTTGTCAATAGATGAATGGCTCCCCACTCAACAGGCCTGTTAACGGTCACTTGTCTGAAGGGAGCTCTAACGAGCGCCTCTGACTTATGGCCTCACTTGTCAGCCGTCAAATGTGGGGTTCGAAAACACTGCGTTTAGCTTCGCTCACTGACATTTTTCCTGTTCGGAAACGGCCGCCTCACTAACCTCTTCCCGGCGGTATCCGCCCCGTTTCCTGTCAGAAACACTAATTATTCCCACGCGCCGCTCGCCTTCACTTCCGGTCTGAGCGGTTTCAAGCACAGCTGAGAGCCCCGCCCCTACGGCACGTGCGGGCGGCGGCTGGTCTCGAGCGCCGCGGATGTCCAAGATTTTTTAAAAGCGTCTCCGGATTGTCAGCTGTGCTCGTGTCGCGCGCCTTTTTATTACCATAACAAACTTAACATGTTGTCATTGATTCATATAACTTACAGGAGGAGAAGAGGCAGAAAATAAAACGTATTAAAAAAAGAGGAAGCACAGCGTGTTTATCTTCTGTCTTGTGCTATTTGTAAAGGAACAACTGGGCAAGAAACGAACTATTAAATAGTCAAAACGAATAAATAGACGAGCAGTTATTTCAGGCGTGCAGCTGAAAAGTAAGAACTCTTGTCCCATCTGTTAAATGGGAAGCCATTAGTGTAAAATGAATATTGAGAAAAGGCTGTGAAAGGAGTGTTAGATCAAAACATCATGAGTGGAAATAATAAAAAGTAAGAGGAACGTCTGGGTACGTTGATCTTTATTCACTTTTCAAAAAAAAGAGATAAAAGCAAGTGTTATTATCAGATCTTTGAATCGCTACAGGATGCTTGATGTAATGCCACCGTGTCCTTGGCTGTGTTGAAAACGGTCTGCAACATCAGACAGCTTTGCTGAACAAGAAACTGCTGAAAAGTTTTGAAAGAATCGTTCCTATTTATATCTATCTGCGTGATTTATAAATAATTTCATCATTATTATAATCATACCTGTCTGCTACAACGCAGCTTATGTTTGCTATAGAAGGAAACTCAATAGTCAGATTTCTTATTAAAATTATTTTTACCCATCCATTTTCATGAACCACTTATCCTGGTCAGGGTGCTGCCTATTAAAATGAAGCCGCTATTAATATCCCAAGATAATTTAACTAACTTCTCCCCTTGATGTTTTAGTTCTGTAGATACATAGTATCTATAACTTTACCTGAGTGCAATTCAAATTTTAAACAAAACAATGCAAAAAAAGAGTAATTCTCTAATTTGTTACATTACACCTGGACATAGAATTTAAGTACACTTACACAGCATTATACTGTGTACACAGTAGTGCTATACTGTATATTATGTGTGCCACTTCCAGGTCGTTGTCAACAAATGTTGACACGCTAATGCGTCTATTGTGGATCAAGGCTGTGGATGTGCTCGTTCTTGGGGGGTCTGAGTGTGTGTGTGTGTGTGTGTGTGTGTGTGTGTGTGTGTGTGTAAAAACCCCAGCTGACTCTTGCTGCTGCTCATCCAGTGTGGCTTGCCTTTGAAATGGGAGCTAAACCTCTTGCTACACATGGCCTGTCTCTAGGGAACTAGAGGGGGGTGGGGGATTGTGGGAAATGCCAGTCAGCAATATGAAAGGGCCTTGTGGTTTCCAGATCCAGCCAGAGTCAGACAACTAGCCAGTCATCTGTGGACTGACACATAATGAATTTCACATATCAAGTCACAGAGTTGCCTCTTCCTCCTCAGTCAGTGCACGCTTCTTCTCATGCGGCAACATTTAACAGTTTCGGAACTGTCATGCAGCGATCAAACCTCCCTTTGCTGTGGCTGTGTCAAAAACACAAAGGTTCATGGATGACTTGCAGGCCAGGTTGCGTTGTTTATGCTCGTACAATGTCACAAATTGTATACAAATAATAGCTTATTATTCGCAGTATAAAGAGACAAATGAAAATTTCCATCAGTAGGAATCCTGCCATCATCACAGCAGTGTTTGTGGCAGTTTGAAAGTGCTGTATTTATGACTGGCTGGGGAGGCAGTGACCTCTGTCTCTCCTTCCCCGCTCAAGAAGCCAACTTGGGTCCCCAGGCTGTCTGATGGCGACATGCTCGGGGGCACTGGCGCCCCCTGGTGACAACGGTGACATGCTCAGGGGCAGAGTCGCCCCCCTGGAGAACAGACAGCAGTGTAAATGGGTTTCTGCTGTATGACACTAACATGCTGACACTCAGATGAGAGGGAGACAATCAGAGTCTCATTGCTGGGGAATAGGAGTAAAAAATATTTCAATGTAAAGGATAACATTGTTTGTTGAATGCACAACAGCGCATTATTGTTATTTAATATACTTATCCCTCATTTAACCCGGTTCTGTACAATGACAATTGCTACAATCGATTGTGGCAATATATACGAGTTTTTCATATAATGGCCTTATCATCTCAGCAAAGCAGCATTACTGCGTATGCCACAGTCATCGTACAGATGTTTCCCTATCGATGACTAGATTAAAGACGACAAAGGCAAGAACAAAATAGAAAGCCGGGACCAAAAATCCAGTATTAAAAAGAGAAAATAACTAGATGAAGTGCTCGGCTGCTCAGGCGTAGATTTGAATCCAGCTCAGCATGTCCAGGTTCTGAATGGTCTCCCCTTGTATTCACAGTTCAAAGAGAAAAGCGGCAAAGACAAACTAGTCCATTACCGTCCCCATGCAAGCGGTCCCTGTGAGTTGCGTTCTACTTGATGCCACTTGTCCCAATTTAACAGGGCCCTCGAGGTTCAGTGTTCCACAAAGATGTGAGTCCATCTCGGCATAGTCTCCCACAAACCATCAAACACGGAGACTACACGCAAGTTTGAGTAACCACTACACCTGAACCACGTGACAGTGGAAGGAGGGACAGGGACACAGGGAAAACGCACAGTCAGATCCAAACCAGTGGGATCCACAATGGACCCATGCAGCCCTTTCTTGGTAGACTGCTAGTTAAAAGTCCTAGTAAGACAGAATGATGGACTACTACAGTTGTATAAAATGTTTGCAGAAAATGACTGGGCAACTTCAGGATTATTACAAGTGCAAATGGAAAAGAGATATGCAATAATACACAAAGTCTTTCTTATTTCATTTGAAACAAAATAAATGCACTTAGATATTCTCCAACAAGCTGTTTTTCATGTGTTTTCCAGTACATTTGGAGTAATATAGCAGTACTTTTACTAACTGTACAGTCATTTTCTGTACTAAATTTCCCAGTTTGTAAGGAACAGACTAAGGAGCTCACGCTGAGAAACATTCATATTCAGTGCAGAAAGAGAATCTTGTGCCCCTTAAGTGAGGTGGTGAAAAGGTGGCAGAGACCTGTGGGACAGTCTTTACTTTACTGTGTGGGACAGTGTGAGACTCCACATCGAATTTCAAGCTATTATTTTCAGAAACTAAAATGGTTTTTAATCTTTAATCCGTGTTTAATCTGTACCTTGTATGGTGCATAACAGCACTATTACTTATCGTGTTTCACTGTTCATGCACAAATACTGGTAAAACCTGGTCCACGGCACATCACTCCTCACGTTACGTTACTGAGGTCCTGATCATCTGAATAATAGGTATGTATTTAATATATAAAATTGGGCTTTAAATGTTACTTTTTTAAACATAATCTGTCAACTGATTTTCATTCTTTCCACTCACAGCCTTTTTTCTGTCTGTCTGATTGTAGAAACAAGGGGAAGAAACTGAAATAATTGTAAAAAGTTATTTATTGAAATAATTGAACAAGGCTGCCATCTACTGGTTTTTTGACATTCTGACTCGGTGAACTGAATTTCTTGCAAGAAAGAAAATCTAAGTGCTGTTATTTTTGCTTTAAGAATGTAGTCCGTGCATCTGGGGGTGGAAACAGTAACATAAATGGAAACACTGAAAAATGCAACAAAGACGTGTGGGCCTTTGCTTTACGGATAAAGTGCTGAGCAAAGTTTTCAGCAGTTCAGAGGGATCAGTGGTATCTGGTACTTTTTTTCAGGGCGGTTCACACCTCCGCCTGCTTCCTGTGTGAAACATCCCAGAACCTTGTCCCCATTCTGCCTGTACAGTACACAGGGCCAAAACACTTATGCAAGCCACCAGGCTTCTTGTCATATAATGCTGGTGGTTTCACATGGTCACCCTATAACAGAAAGGCCCTGCACTCCCTTCAGCAGGACAGGAAAGAGAGCACAGTCACAGCAGTCTGATGGCTCCAAAGAATGTTGTGTCTCCGTCAAGGGAGATGTTTGCAGACTGGCGAGGGATCAGCAGCTCCACGCTGTCCCCTACCTCCAGCTTCACAGTCCCTGGAGAGGCACAAACAGAAGAACTAGGAGCTGGAGGAAAGTTACGGCCCCTGGCTGAGCAGAGCAGTACAGTGAGCACAAGATAGCAGATTGCTGGTAACATGCAGAGCAGGCAGAGTCACACTGAGTAACAACTGACATGTTTTGCTGTCTGAATAAATCCTAACTTTGCAGTCTTTAGTCTTGCTAGTTCTCTTCCAAGAGAAGGCATTGCTGGTGAACACCTACCTGCCGTGTAGCAAGTGTTAAAGGGGCTGTCGGAACTCATGGCCCGAATGCAGCGGAATAAAGTTACTTTCTGTAACTCACTGCCAACAATGTTGTGCTTTATGCGGTTTATGACATGACCCATCACAAAGGTTTTGTCCATGTAGTACACCTGGAAGAAACAGATGGATTCATCACTTTTTAACTTCACGGGAACCTGCAGGACCTGGGTGGGCTTCGTTGCGAATAAAACTAGCATGATTGACGTTAATAATAAGTGTTTCCTGTAGGTGGTGTGATGAGGCTTCTGAAACCACAGGGTTATTGACTCAGTTTCCAGCACACAGTGAACCAAAGCAGCAGCTGAATAAATGTGAGAAAGACATACAGGTCATTTTGAAATAAACTCTGGTTCAACAAATAATGGTTATTAGCATAAGTCATATGAGAGGTTAAACACACAGCATCACAGTCTCACTTCCACCATTTCCCTCCCAGGTACGCTGACACTGTTCCAGAATGTAGGCTTCGCGTGGACTGTGGGTTTTGCGTCTCAGGGCCCAAGCAGTGTAAAGCAGCTGCCTGGTGTGCTTGAGCACAGCCCACTGTGGAGGTTCTTGTGAAGATAAAAGCACTGAAAATTGCTCACTCCTTTGTGAAATTATCACCAATGTTTCACTTCTCTTTAACAGTTAACGGCTGACGTTTCGCAAATAACAGCAATGGAATGGCACCGTGACAACGCCAAACTGTTATGTTGCCTTGGATGCATACCGTGTCATTTCTGTAATTTCTCACAAATTCATGTGTAAAGTAAAAATGTGTCATAAGTACAAGCATGCAGTTTCACCTCTGGGTTACATATCATCCATGGACCACTGGGGTTAAGAAGACACACAAGTACAGTAAACCACCCTGAGCATTAAGATGTGTATGTACGCGCAGAAAGGATTGGAATATTGTACCTGACTGTACACAAAGTAGAACCCTTCCTCTCGGACAAGGATGGTATTTTCGTTCTTTACCAGCGCACTGCCTCTTCTCAGTCCCACATGCCAGGAGATGGTGGTGCGTGTGTGGTCTGAAACACAAACCACACTTCAGAAATGGCCCTCTGCACTGCACTTACTGGGCAGTGAGGAAAACCCTTAGTATCAGTCAGATTCTTTCCAAGAAGGATTTGTATGGTTCTGTCATTCATTTTTTTTAAACAGTTGCTCAAATAAAGCTTCATCAAACACGCTGTGGTGTCGCAGTGCCATTCTAAGGAGTTTGAAGGCCAGGGACTGTCCCTGATAGAAAGGGGGAGCCACGGTTGTGCAGAAAAAGCAAAACTACAATGCTGTACATTACCTTGCAAGATTAGACTAATGTAACATTATTTTTCTTTATGTGTAAAATAACTACACTAATTAAAAAAAATCAAATGTAACCTGTTCACAAACTGTTTTTTTTGTAATAAAGGGCAATGCAATATGAGAAACAGAATAAAAGAACGTTTAATCTGATGTGTTCACTGACTGTATTTCTTTTTTGCACATTACTAATACTCATTCAGTTAGCTGGTACGTATGATTATTAGTATAAATAATTGTGCTGCACAGCATAATAGGGTAGGGGAGTACCAAATACTTTAGTTACACTGCTGCTGCGTATACATATATAACAGGAACATAATCAAAATTCAGAGCTGTATACAGTGAGTAGAAGACATCTGTGCTGTAAATGCTGTCACACAGTCATCACACGGCCACCTTTTTGGTACACACTCCCACAATGCACTTGGAATGCCTTGCTCTGGCTGTTAAAGAATGATTTGTCCACAAGCAGGTTATCCATTTTCTGTCTGAATTACCCATTTACTATATAGTAATTGTATTACTATTATATAGCTTGTTATATAGTTATTATTGTTTATTGTTATAGTTATCCAGTCCTGTTGATCAAAAAGATCAGTAATTAATATGGCCAGTTCTAGGTCCAGTCGTGGTGCCTACCTTGCTGGATAGCGCTGCTCCCACGATCGGGCATCATCTGCAAGCACGGCTGTAACACTGTGTGAGAGTAACAGTCCATTCAGAATTGAATTTAGCGGTTTGCACCAGTCCATTAGCACCGCAATAAGTCAAATGAGTAAAATTCTGCTTTTTCCCCTTTGCTTGTTTTTTTCTGGCTATGAGAAATACCTTGCCTAGATACTTCTCTCATGAAGTCATATCTTTGCCAAATATTTAATAGTGGAGCTCCTCTGTGGTGGCTTGACTAATGTCAGTCAACCTTTTCCCGCAGAACATCTTTGCTAACCTGGTGAAAGTGCGTAGACAGAAATTGCATGCGCCTGCAAGACACAGAGGAACCACCCACAGTGTTTCTGACAGTCACAGGGTTCAGGCCATAATACTGCTTTTCACAGTCAAATAGGATATGAAACATAGCAGGGAACCGTTTGTACACAAAGACTTGCATTAACAAACGTGTTGCTGCTTCAGAGATGTACATTTCCAGGGTGTACACTTCCACAAGATGTGCAATACATTTACTTTTTGATTTTAGCGTTCTGTGATGGCCTGACAACCCCTCCAGTTTTTAGTCTCATAGCCTGGTGCCCAGTGATTCCAGGTTAGGCTCCTGACCTCTGGCATCCTGACCAGCATAAAGCAGTTAATAATAATGGATGGATGAACGGATGGATGGATTTTAGCCTTCTGGTTGATTCGGGTGAAATGGGGCTGCTCAGAGAGGCCGATGGGGGCGCCACACACTTGCCTGTTCGCTCAGCAGTAATTCTGGTGCTTGACTGTACCTCCCCATGTGCTCCAGGGTTCGCCACTGTGGGTGTGGACAGCGGCTGGTTCACAGACTCCTGCGGGTCAGAGGTACAGAGAAGCACGTTTGCTTTTTATTCACTCTGATCTAGAGTCACTTGCACACTATTGCAAATGAGGCTATTCGGGTTAAGTAGTTTTTCTTCATCTACAACAGAAGTGTGTTGAAATAGTGACCTTGTGGTTAGAAGTTCAAGCACTCAGTCAGTGTTTCGCTTATATATCCGCCTGTATTTCTGGCTGTGTCTCTAACAATGTCCATTCCTATCAGTACAGAACAATCTGCCATATACTCTGTAAAACCTTAATAAAGATTCTTATAGAAATACAATGATACCAGTTCATACAAATTCAGGCAACATCTTAACAGACTTGTTAATTAAGGAAGTAACCTCACATTTATAAGTACAAGTGTCGTTGGGGAGAAACAAAGCAGTAAAGTGAATAACAATCAATAATGGCTTCTTGTCGTTACAAATGGATGGAGCCCTTGGACTCCCTCACTCCACACGAGACTCAGTCTGGCTGGAGAATAGCCCAAGGTGTAAGCCCAGATGCTGTGACCTACCGAAGCATCACCTCGCACTGCCTGTGAGTCCCAGGGTTCGCCGGCCTGCTGCTGCCCCCTCTTCCCAGCAGCCTGAGAGCGCAGCTCAGCCACCTCGTGCTTCAGGGCCAGCGCGTGCCACAGAGACAGGATGGCCAGGCAGAATGAGGTGAGCACCATGAGCACCAGCACTATGGTTGCCCACACTGGCCCCCGCCGCCACCGCCGCCCCCCAGACCTGATCCCAGCATCCATGAGCTTCAGGCTGGGAGCATGGCTGCACCTCTGCCGAACCTTGAAGCTGCCGGGGCCTAGCTGCTGCCTTTGAGGCGAGGTGAGGCAAGGCGAAGGCGACGAAGAGGAAACCTCCCTCAAGTACAGTGTTAGGTTTGCTGCACCACAGGCTTCCTGCCAGCCTCTGTGCGTCATGTCATCCAATCGTTTCATTTCAGACAGTGATGTCAGTCTTCGCCGCAAACAAAATCGCCACAAACTGAGAAGCTATAAAACTGCTCAGTTTTATTAATGGAATTTTAAGAACATGCAAATAAGGTTAACAAATTCAAACACACCTTAGGCCAAAGAGATGACCAAAAATTGTCGCTAAAAAAATCTACTTGTCACATAACAAGGAATAAAGCAAGCCAAACAAGCCATGAACGTTTTTTTTGACATAGTCTTCTGTCAACTTTTGTACAAAGGAAAAAAAGGAAAAATCCCACCTACCTATAAGTGTTTCCTTATTTTTAGACCAGTAATACCCACAATTGTCATGCTGCTAAAAGCTTTAACTAAGACCTCTTTAACAAGCTAAAATACATTCTTTCAGAAGTTCTGAAGTTCTGAAGCAGTTGGAACTGGGTGCTTTCAGGGAAAGTAGAGCATCTATAAAAACTCTGCACAAGGCAGCCAGTGTCAATGGTTGTGCTTGAGGTACAGCTAAAAATGTCCTTTGTCTTCAAGAACTGTTTTTTCCTTTGGGAGACTGACAGAGAAACTCTCACAACATGTTCCTAAACTGAAGCTTGTTTCTGAAAAGCACATAAGGTGACCTGAACTGTACAAACTCTGATTACTTATAAAATACACAGCGAACCTGTTCCTCAAAGACCTTCCAGGAAGCCCCCTTTTCTGCTGAACTGCTCATTATTGCAGACTAGCTGAGTTACCTGGACCTACCTGGGCCGGAAGTGGAGAGGTAAATAGAAATAACACATTATCTATCACCAAACTGGTTGCATTCAGGACATAAGTGTCATTAGTGGTGCTGAACAGGCGGATGCCATAGAATGATGCTCCAGTCGCAGTCCAAAGAAAAAGGACGGTGGAAAGGAGAAAAGTAATAAAATGAGCTTTACAGATATAGATGATTATGTTGTCTGTCCTAGAAGGGCTTTTCTCATAAGTCAGAGTCCACAAGTTTGCTATGTAAATTTAGGGTACAAATGATATTTCTTCTGAACTTTGAATTCTCAGGAAAGATGTGTTTATGATACAAGGTGAGCCTGTAATTGTTTGTGCTGAAACAGTCAACTGACCCAGCTACTTGCCAGGATTATGACTGTTATTATTGTGGTGAACTTTTATACCATAATAGATTCTGAATAGGAACCTATTGTATTCACAAGATTGTGGTAATACAACCGAGGACAATATTGTGATATCCTTTACACGATTATTCCAAAAAGTATTAATACCATCCATTTATAGAGATGGGCTATAAAATATGTAAAATGGCAAAATGTATCTGCTGATAAATAAATGGACCAAAAATACACGTACTGAACTCACACATCTGTCAAAGGAAACTTATGAATTTTTTGACTTGGTTTTTGCTGTATTTAGCCATTTATTGACACTAATCCTGTCAATTCACACTAAGTGCCATGAACAAGGATCCATGGCAGAAGTGCGACTGAAACTGGGAACCTTCACACTGCAAGAGGGCAGTCCCACTCTACACTACCTACCTGCCACAGCAAAGAAATTCACCTGTCACTAAAGCAGATTATTACACTGCAGGCCTGGACAGAAATAGAGGAATGACACGTCTGTCAGCGTCAAACACAGTAGGAAACCACAAAAACATAGTTCATCCTTCGGGAGCACCTGGAGGAGCATTTGTGTTCTTAAGTGGTTTATCCATCAAAGGACAGAGAAATATAATAATGCAGAACATACCTGACACTGTGCAAGGCGATACCCGTAACTCTGGTCCCCTCTGTGTTATTTCCTGACAGAGGCTTTTACTATAGTAACTACAGGTCACTGTGCTTGCACCTTCTATTTTGCACCACTCAACTTCAATTTTCCAATTATTCTTTCCGGTAAATGTGGCCTGTAGTCGTCATCTTCCTCAGGCCAGCCCACGATACCACAGTAGGTTCCTTTATGACATCACTATTTTTCACATTCATTTAATATACTCTAGACCTTTCGTGTCTGACAGGACTCTGGTGGTGACCTCCCCACCAAAAATAAATTTCCATTAATGACCCACCACTGTCCAGTAAACCTTTAAAAGTAGTTACTATAAATGAAGAAATATTTATCTAATTTCTGATTTATTTATAATTGAACGTTAAAGGTAGTTAAGGGTAGTTAAGGGTAAAATGTAATGAAATGATAAAGCTTGGTTACATACAGGCCCCTGGTTGCATCTGCATCACAGACTTGTCTGCTATTCATAAAAGCTCAATTTAAAAAAAAAAAAAAAACCACAGTACAGTTAAAAAAAAGAATTTTTCTTGAAATTATATTCTGGGGACAAAACCAGACAGAGTAAAACTGCCTATTTCATGTTAGCCATCATATTTTTAATGTGAAATTTAAAATGTATCTAAATGGTAATCTTAAAGAATCTTAATGTAAAATAATTTTTTGCTTATATTAGGCATCATTTAGGCTTATTTTGGGATGAACTTGGAACAAACTGGAAAGTGAATTTTTCCATACAAGAAATAATGTAACAAGTAATTTTATTATTGTTCCTTTGATGTGCTCAATTCTCAGGACAGGGTAAAGGCGTATACTTATATTTCATGTGATGCCTCAGTAAACTTTTATTACCTTCAAATTTCTGCTCTGGCTGAATGAGGCAGCTTTGCAGAATGACATTCTGGACACTGATTCTGAGACGGGGTTGGAGGTGGGATGCTATGTGGATGCATAGACATGCATTTCAAAACATGTACAATAGTCTGTATGAATCTTCAGTACATTAAGCAGGTGAAAGGAATTTGATTAAAAGGCTGTTGTTTTGTTCAAAATCAGTTATTTGGTGACAATAACCTAGACATTTTGCTTGGTAACACTGTGGAAAATCGATAAAATATACTAAATACAATTAGAAAATGTTTTACAATACATTCCGCAAATATTCCAGATATACTTTTATTAGTTTTAATATATAACAATGTGTGCATTCTGAAAAAAATGACTGATCATAGAAGATTGCCCAGCAGTCCTATTAAAAGCCTTTCTGCGGCAGAACATGTGGCCGAGCCCATAAAAAAAGAGCATCTTGACAAGGAAATCCTAACAGTTAAACAATAACAAGGGATTTCTCGGGATATGGTTTGTGTGAAATGGTGAGCTACAGAAATACAGTTAAAAAGTCTTTAACGGACTATGTAAAAAATTAATATGCTAAGCGTACATCTTGGAAATTACAGGAGTGGTAAAATAATGAAATGACACATAGGCTCAGGCCGACACACATTTCTCAGGGAACATGGAGGTGAAACACCCCTCTGAGGTTCAACACACTGTCCTTGGAGGGAGAAACTGAGCAGGGGAGGGGGGACTGAAGGCTACCCCAGGAGATCCAGCTGGACCTCTACACCAAAAATGACAGCACATGCAGGGAGAGGGATGGGAGTAAGCGAACGTTCAGTCATCACCTTTTCTCAGTCTGTGGAAATAGAGAGTCTGACAAGCCATGCTTGCACTTAGGCCATCTGCTCAACAAACCAAGCAGCACCTTTGGTTTTTTAATTTGCTTTGCCACCCCCCCCCCCAAGTCTCAGAGGTGTTGTCTGAAGTGGACTAGGTCTTACTTGGTCATATTTTCGCCGATTCACAGGCGATACCTAAAGCAGAATAAGTGGAAATTTGGGCAAACTTCTATCTTTAGTTCTTTCCTGGACAAGCCTTGGTAACAACAGTGGAAAGTGCTTCCTTCATACAACTGTCTGCAAGGTCAGAAGATTCACAGCTCACGCATTTCAGCTTAACTTATTTAAAAACTGAGAAGATAGCCAGGTTTTTAATTTTAAAACTAACACTTTTTGCTTCCAAAGGTGCCATCACACCTTCCTATTAAGACATCGACTGTAATATCTGCTGAGGTATGTTTAAGCCTGTCAGTTGCCAAAGGTGAACTCAGGGTAGGTTTATGAAAAAATCTGAGCTGTTTAAGAATTTAAAGGTTGGCTAAAACTGTTCTTCTGTGGAAATATTTGGAGCTTAGTGCAAAACTCCCCAAAATGACCAGAAGAAGTCTGGGGCAAGCCTACCCTGGAAAGATGGGATGCCAGACAGGGCGGACCTTAGACAGGAGGCTAGTCCATCCATGGCAAACAGACACACAGACACACACACAACCATGTAAGGGTGACCAGCTCTCTGGATCATACAAACAGAAGAAAACCTGCAAACTTCACACAGAATGAGTCTAATTCCCTGCAAACTCATATTTGGGCCCTCAAGATTGGAGCAGTTGGGCAGCTGCTGCACCACCAAACCACCCAAGAACTAGAGAATGGAACATTTACATGAGAAGAAAATAGTAATAGTAAGATAAATAATGAAAAGAAATGAGGATAAAAAGGTGTTTGTAAATGTATTTCCAGGAGCTGGAGCTTTTAGAATGGGAGTGTGCATTTGTGTACTTTCCATCCCTATTCCATCTAGGGGCCCCTGGAGGAGTCACACTTTCTGTTGGGTGAGGTTGTTGAGTCCATCCTTTGGGAAACTTTGGACCAAAAGAGAGATGGAGGAGGGATGGTTTGTAAAGTACTGTCCACGCAACAGCATGGAGGTTAGCAGGCGTTTATGTGTCTTGTGTTGGCTTAACAGCTGGCTGTGCTCTGATTCCTGATTTTACAAAACTCAGTTCTAGAATATCAGAACCACACTTAAGAACCACACAGAACCACAATCCCAAATCTTCAAAGTTGCTTAAATATTTGAATTATGACACTGTCTTCTTTTGGGACACAAAAAAACATTATTTATTGTTCCCGATTAAAATTTTGGTAAATAAGAGTTTGTTTCATAAGAATTCATATCAGGAGCTCATTTTGAGGAACAAATTATACTCATTATATTCATTGTTGGCCATCCTGAACAAGGAATCAGTTGAACAGTGAAAAATAATAAAAATGCTAATGGTAAAAATAATTATAAAAATTGAAATGGCAAAGGTACAGAAACACTGTGTTTAATAAGGTCCTTCAAAATCTGATGTGCAGCTAATGGCGACCTATGAAAATGGAAAAATTCCGTTATACTACATCCGTGTGGTTCTTGCTCCATGTGGATCTAGAAAATGAAAGTTGTGTTGATTGATGGGTGAACGTAGGAGAGAGGGGAGACTGAGGTGTCTGGCAGGGAGGTAAACATCACCCCATTGCTATTCCCATTCACACAGGCCCATCATTTTGACCTAACAGCTTTTGTAGCACGGAATCTTGGAATTTTCTCATAATAATGACCGTCCAAGTAGACCTGCTGGTCTTGTAGGGTGATCCTGCCCCTTACCTGCTGGTTAAACACACACGCACACGCACACGCACACGCACACGCACACACACACACACCCATACAAATATTCAGGATGTTATGCAACCTCTCCAGCGAATAATGCTCGACATCCTCCCATTTTCAATGTTTTTTCTACACTGATAATACACATATATTTGTAAAAGTGTGACAAAATATATTACTTATATTTATGTTACCAGGAATTACCTCTGTAATCACACCAACAAGGATAGCACAGTGGCTCAGTGAGTAGCGTTGCCTTTATTAAGGCACTTGGGCTGGCTGGGTGTGGGTTTGAATCCAGCTCAGATTGTGTGGAGTTTTTATTTTCTCTGTGAGGGTTTCCTCCCACAGTCCAAAGATGTGTGCTTCAGGTTAATTGGTTGTTCTAAGATGCCTGTAATGTGTCAGCTGTGTATGTGTGAGACCCCCCTGCAACAGACTGAAATCCTGTCCATGACTCACGTTTCATGGTCTTGTGCCCGTTGCTCCCAGGATAAGTTCTAGATCACTGAGACCCTCCTCAGTGTAAACTGGTGAGGAATCAAATTGATCAATTTGTCAGTCAAATGCAGAAACATGTTTGCTCTTGTTACTGTAGTGTTTTATTACATTTGTGCTCTTGCTGGTTCATCAGTGAATCTGTGGTTAAAAACCGGGCAGTGCAGCACATCTTTGTGAAACCCACGTTTGTTGCACTTTATTCATTTTCAGACTTCTTAGTGGAAGAAACTCGGCAAGTTCTGTGAAAATGATATGATCTTTGTTCCAAAATGTGTGGAGGGCTCAGCTGCGCTCCTCGGCTAAGTGAGCGTCCTGTGGATCCTAAATGTTCTCATCTAAACTCAGTGCCGAAATGCAATCAGCCAAAAGTAAGAGCTGGATACACAACTCAGAGAAGAGAAACTGGTGGTCTTGTGCAGCCCAGCTAGAATAAATTGGCTGGGAATTGGCACCGACTGCAGCTGCAATTAGAAGCCCCCTGTGGGACAGCGACAGACTTCAGCTAATAAAGGGTACATTTCCCTTGCAAATGAGTATGTATCTTCCCTTCTGCACTGATAAATATCTATCTATCTATCATTAGCTTAACTTGTTGAGATAGCAGGCAGTGGGGGAACTCCCATGCAGCACAGCGATTCCTCCGTATCCAGATCTAATTTGTCCTTGAAAAGGCATCAGATACTGAATATTTCGGATACAGAGGGCCTATTTCCCGTTACTTTAAATCAAGGAAAATAAATAAATAAATGACTCCCAGCCCATTGGAAAACACCTTTATAACTGTCAACCCATGACTTGAGCATGATAAAAGACTTAATGTTGTCACTAATGTGCATGTTTATAGCATGCAGTGCAGTGTGTACAGTACAGCGCATTCCACATTAGCCCCTTCGTTAGACATGGGAGATGAGCAATTTGCAGCCACACTTCAATCTTATGACATATTGAATAAAGGAAATCAAGATTTGTATCCAACCGTCCACCTCTTTGTTTCACACAAAAACTGACATTTAAATAAATAGGTTTATTTAAAAAGTCAAATGGCAATAAATGTGGTGACATGGCACAAACAAGTTCAGACAAAGTAAAACAGGCAGCAACAGCTGATAACACTTGTCTGACTTCCCCTAAGTTCCTAACAGAACACAATATATACTGTACTTTTTAGTACAGTACACCATATGATATTTATTTATAGATTTTTTTAATGTTTTTTGATTGTTATTTGCTAAACTTTTTATTATGGATAACCTTCTGGTAAAAATTTGTTATAACAAAAATATCTGTTGAATACTGATAGGTATCAATAGGTACT
The DNA here is from genome assembly GCA_900497675.1 of Arapaima gigas. Classification (NCBI taxonomy): domain Eukaryota; kingdom Metazoa; phylum Chordata; class Actinopteri; order Osteoglossiformes; family Osteoglossidae; genus Arapaima; species Arapaima gigas. The sequence continues at coordinate 533,788 of UFQX01000030.1, forward strand.
AATTTTCAAGAGTTGTTATAGCAAAAATTCAGATATAGAGTTTGGATACCGAGGAATTGCTGAACTGGAAACTTACAAAGATGAATTTTCTCACTCATGAGTCAAAGCCTTAAAGAAAATTTTGGATAAGTACAGTGGTGCAAAATTCTACAACCCTTAGTTATGTGTTTTTTCTGTTCACATTTTCAGTGAATCAAGGAAGACACACGCTAGTAAAGTCAATTAGAATCTGTTATCGTGAGGGGCCAACCCTTGCACTGACTCCATTGGGGGCACAGCATCAGCATCAGTGATGGATAGTCACTGTGATGCGTGGAGGAAGCTGATGCTATTCCAGATGACATCACACCCATCTTCTGAGATATAATCTGCAGATGTTCACTTCCTATCATGTTATTGCAGCAGGAGTCTGAGCTCTTCATTATCATTATTTTAAATCACCTGAGCCTCTCCTGAACAAAACGAGAACATTCCGTTATTTCGGTGTAAATTCTGCCATGACTAAAAGCACCGCTTGACAATTAAACTATATCTGTTAAGACAGTAAGCAGTTACTAATCCATTGAGAAAACCAACAAATCTTATTGATTTAGAGCATTTCACTGTAGGGAATAACCTGCAAATGTAGTGATTTCCAATAAGGAGGGAACTTTGGTCTTGTCTCAGGGTGGAAAAAAGGCCTTTGATTGGCTTCTGTGAAGGTCATGATCCAGCCTCCTCTTCTATTCTGAAACTAAAAGGGCACTTGTCTACATCGAAAACAATACTGCTTGCTTTTTGCTTTTAGGTAGATTCAAAAAAGGTAGATTCAAGGGAGAGAAAGAGAGAGAGAGAGAGAGAGAGAGAGAGAGAGAGAGAGAGAGAGAGAGCGAGAGAGAGAGAGAAAGAGAGCGCACTTGTCGATAGGTCAAACAACCCCCACACCAGCACTCTGCAGCTCCACCCTTCCCTCTAACAAACATGAATCTACATCTGAGCAGCATTCTGTGGACCACGGGGCTGGAGGGGGAACAGAATGAAGGCCATCCTCAACTATCACTGCTCCTCATTAACTGATTCTTTGACACAAAAAAAATGTTTTGTTCTCATCTTGGAGAGAAACCAAGACAATACAGCTGCAAATGACATACTGGACAAACACATTTTACAGTGGTTTGCTGCAGACTTATTTCATAGTGAGAAAAAGGGTACATATGAGACCTGATATCTTTGAGGTGCTTCACTGCATGTGTGGGGGTTGCATGCAGATAAACACTTTATAACATTCATGCAAAAATAAAATTAAAAAAATCTGTTTTTGCCTCTAGAAACTAAATATTTTAGGTTCTTTGCTTTGTGTTCCTGTCCTGTTGTCTTACAGCGTCAAGTTGTCATGTTTGCAATTCTAAAGTGGAGTGAATGGTGTTGGCTTTTGAGCCATGAGTGTCAGGCCACTGAAGCAGAAAGATGTCAGAAGGGTGACAGTAACAGGATCAAACTGTTACACTACATCCATGCAACAGGTGGGGAGAAAGGGAGATGTTGGCAGTCCTGCTCCCATCACTGCACCCTCTGGCATGCAATCTAAGGCAGCCACAGTACGCTGGGGGGACATGCTCAGTGCATGTCATGCCCTAAGATGGAGGAATGGAGGAAAAGCACGGAGTCCAAGGGTGGGTTTTGGCGATGGTGGAACATCACCCAGCAACACACGTTACCTTGCTCCCTCAATAATGTCAGGATAATGACTTTAACCTTGGAGTCCCCCTGATTTAAACAGAATATAAAACTTTCTGCAGCGACAATATCACTGAATACGATGTATAATAAATAGATGTCGAATAATGCTTTTGTTTAATATAAATGTGCACTTGTGAATATGACTTGTGTTTCACTCTTTACACTTCGAAAGCGAATGTGAAATGAGTCACATGGATTAAGTCCCAGCACAGACAAGTGGAAAGATGCACACACCAACTCATACTCAGACACATACTTTGCAGTTCATCTGAGGGACGTTTTCCTGAGTCCTGACTGGAATTGACTACCGTCATATATGTACAGATAAACACATCTGTTTGTTCACGCGTTGTCATATTTCCTTCAGCACTGGCACAGGGATTGTCTGCAGCTGAGTTTGGAACCATAGCTGGCAATGGAGCGACACTACCAGTCTGTGCATGACAAAGACCACAAAATTTTTGGACCATCTGAGCCGCCGGCTGGGTGCATTAGAAAGATTAGAGTCGGCCGAAGTGTGTTTATTTCTACACAATAGTTCAGACCACCATTACCGGTCTGCCTGAATTAAACAAACACACATAGAACACACAGCCCTCAGAGAGTTGCTACGAGAAACACATGCAGCTTTGTGGGCTTTGTGCGCCGGAGAGAAAACAAGGGGAGAAAGAAGAAAAAACAAGCTTGTCGAGAAAACACTGGCCGGCAGTTTGCAGCAAGTCAACAGAACCTCATGTAGGAAACTACAAATAAGGAATTCATAGGGCTGAGGAAGGTGAAAAACATGTAACAAGAACCATAGACTGAGACTGACAGTATGAGACTCCGAGACCAACCAACACCATTTTGTGATGTATTTTTTATTGATGAAAAACACTATTATTTTGTAATACCATAAGATATAGTCTATTATGTTGCATTTATAAATGTATACAAGTGTTCATAAATAACTTAACAGCCCTTAGGCATCCAGAAGCTCTATTTATTACATTCTAACACTATTAACACAGTTAGACAAGCTGCAAATTGTATTATTCTTGCTATATGTGGATCAATTTTCATGTGTGTTATGTTCACACTTATGTTCATGTGTATTTTTATAAGTGTTTTAGTGCTGGGTTTGACATTAAGTGCTTCCACTGGTCATGGCCAGGGCGACAGCAGAGAGACGGATGGAGACCATCCATTCCACCCTGTCTCCTACCCTTCCAGGGTGCCGTATCGACGGACACCTCCCTAGCTGCTGGCCGGCCCGAGATAGATTGGTCCCCAGGAAGTCGTTTCACCCACTTTTCAGCTTGATGTATGGTCCAGCCAAATGGGAATTAGCAGTAATGAAAATGTCTGCCACCGTTTCATGGCAGAAGTGCTCACACTTCTGGCCAAATTGCATTACTTTACAAGCGGCCCTTCCCCCCATTAAACCCTCTGTTCGACCCAGAATCAATCTCCCCTCCTGCCCTTGTGGAGCTGAGGTTGGGTTACCCTGTGAAAGCTGCAGGGGGTATCTCCTTCAGTCAAGGTGAATCCTGTCCCTCTGGGGGGTTCCCATCTCACAGAAATCCCACTCTTCTCTTGGACAGTCCCCTGGATGGTCACTACTGCAGCGTGGTCTGAAAAACAACCAAGTGCTTCAAGCTTGAGCATTCCCCAAATACTAGTGTGTAAATAGCCTAAAATGTTTGGTAGTTTAAGAATTTGTATGGAATCCTTGTTTCCATTACAGTAGAGATCACCAACTGTTTCAACACAACAGTAAATCGTGTGGGCTAAACCACAATTTACAACACATCTGTCTCTCTGAGGACTCCTTATTACAAAAACCACACCAGTGTGTCCATGGTTGCTGTCAACTGCGTAAATCACAGCTTGAGATAGTGCTGCTACCACTGATGGGGTCTCAAGCCTCAGGATTTACATGTAAAACTGAAGGCAACATCTATACATGATATACTGTACAACTTGCCAGGTTATCCACAGTGTGAAAACTGAACAAAACAGGACACAACACAAACAAACATGTAGATATGAGAACTGCTTGTATTTTTTATAAAGACAAATCAATTCTCTCTCTCATACACCCACACAAATTGACTGACTGTGAGTAACTGATTGACTAATATTCACTGCTCATCCCAAGTGAAGGCCTCTGCGGTCCAGAGACTATCCCAGAAACACAGCAGGATACACCCCAGAACCGGCACCAGTCCATCATAGACTAAATAAACTGTTCAAACTATAATCCTCTGATCTCCACACAAATACAAACCAACAAATAAAGCTTTGCATACAAACAACACTACCCAAATTACTAAAGGGTGATTTCCTACCAAACCATTTTTAGTAGAAACACCCTACATGCAACCTCCAGTCATCCTGCGGCTGGACACTATTCACTGTGAACTTTACTTTCTCATTGTCCCACAAGACATCAGTTTACATGCTGGTTAAAAATACATTTTATTCCAGTGATTTTAAAGTGGCTCTTCTAATCGCCTATGAACAATCACTTTGCTGCACCCAAAAACGTAGCGTTTAGCTAAGGACAACATGAAATGCAGAGATGATTTATCACTTCTGACCTTTCTTCAAACTTTACTCTGTCAGGATTGTGTATTTACAAAATGTCTGCCTGAGCGCCAGAGGGGAAATTTGCTTAGCAAATGGATGAGGTCATGCTGAAGACTCCTGTGACTAACATGGAAAAAATACCTACAGTGTTTAGACCAGGGATGCACTCTGTGCAGGAGAAACCTGAGCTACACTTGCTGTGGGGCAGAATAAACAAAGCTGGGGAATGTTTCATCAGCAACATATTCTTTTTCATTATGATACTTTTTGAATGCTTTAAGCTGGATCATCTGAAAATGATATTTTCAATGTTTAAAGAACATTATTATTTAAAGAAGCAGGTAGAGAAGATGTAACAACATTTAATGGGAGTTACATCTCCCGTTGCCCTCATAAAGATCTAATTCTGCATATTGGAAGTATCACTGATAATACTGAATGTTCTATAAGTTCACTGTAAACATGTCCAGACCAGACGTGTCGTATCTAACAACATTCCACATTCAAGTTCTTACTTTATGGACCAGCTGGTTGCTGCCCTAATAACTCAGTGTCCAAACATCTAAGAGGTTTGACCGGGTTGGAAGATGAACTGCTAGCCAAACAGCAAGAGGCCATTGTTTGACCACTGCCTAACCTGGACCGGTGCTGACAGATGCTAAGACTTTTGTTACTCTACAAGACTGACATATATTTCAAGGACACATTAACCTGCATCCACCAGTAATAGATATATGTGGGAAGGCCCAGTATGCTTGCGGGATTTATGAGGGAGATGATCAACCTCCCTCTGCCTGCTGACTCTGACCCAAGGGAAGCAAAATGAGGGTGACTGCATGGATTAATTTTTTGCCTCAAGTCCATCTTAATAGGTGTGAATTGGTCATAATCGGATGAGGGTAATTCTTAGGGCTCTTCGAGTTATTGTGCCAGCAAAATTGACAGAGCTCCCAGTTCCTGAAAGACACAGCTTCCTGGAACAAGGAGAACGTATTCCCTTCATTACTTTTGAAGAAAAACAAGCAAATGGAATCAGAATACATTAAACAGCCAGATGCATGTCATTGTTTGTTTCAGATTTTCACATTTTAACAAAATTTACCCTGGCACACTGCCCTTCAATCTGGAATTTATTGTACCGTATCATTCTTATTCAACAAAACCATCTATGTTTTCTGTAAAGAATTAAATTATTGTGTATTAATTCTTCTGGCTGTGCATGCTGTATTCTGCACAGTGATGCTTCTGCCTCATCATTTTGCACAGGTGCTTTTTTGCTCTGTGGACAACAAGGCTCACCTAGCAGGGCTGTGTCAGGGTCCTGGCCTCAACGCTGGAGAGAGGTCTGGAGTGGCCAGCAGAATGGAGGCCGGTGGAGTTAGAGCTATCTACAGGTTACACTGAAGCTTCTCTGGGTGTCCATGTGATCCACCAACTTCATAGTCATCAAGCCCATCACAGACCAGAGAGATGTAGAACCACAACTACCACACCTTTCCATCTACCCCTTTTAAAAGAAATTTCATATGAAAGTGCATAAACTGCATGTTCTGCTGCACTGACGACCTAATATGCCGAAGCACAAATTGCAAAAGCATAATTTTCACAAAAAAACATTGTGGAAACAATAACCTTGCTGGAGATACAGAAAAGCATCAGGCTAGACTCAGAACACACCCCCTTCGACTCAGCTTATTGTTCTGTGCTTTTATGCAATAAAATCTGTGAGGTATGACAGGGGCCCCCTCTCCGATGCTGGAGACAGTAGGAGGAAGCTCCTCTACTGGAAGTATGAAATATGGGCTGAACTGTTAGCTGGCACCATAGAAACAGAGATCCTCACTGTCCTCAGAAAGCAAATATGGCTAAGGATTTGCATCTTTCAGCTAATCCACTACTCCTCCGTTCTGCTATCCTGACCATAAATCCCGTGAAAACAGGAGATGAACCTAGCCAACCCCAACACATCTGTTCCCATTGTCTAGAATTTAAATGTTACATAGGATATGCAGCAAAGAATATGGATGCAGAATATAGACATGTGGCCTGGTGAAACAGCAGGTAGTACTGGTGCTCTGGGTTTTGACAAGAGTTCAAATTTGGCTTAGTCTGTGTGGAGGTTGCATGTTTTTCCTGTGTTTGTGCTACAGTTTCCTCCAGTAGTCCAAAGATGTGTGTTTCAGGTGATCGTGTCTTTCTAAATTGTCTGTAGTGTGTATGTGTGGGTGCCAGTGTGATAGACTGGTGTCCCTTCAGGGACGTATCCATCTTCATAACCTGCGCTTCTAGTATAGGCTCTGGAGCACCGAGACTCTGCGCTAGACAAGCCGTTTTTTTACAAATGAATGTAGGAATACAGAGGAGCAAAATGACAGCAAGAAGAAATGAATAAAGTCCAGGCTCAGGAGCAGGAAACTTTATTTCCTTAAAATAGACCCTCATCCATTTACATCCTGTTTTAGCCAGCTGGCAAGTGACAGCTCACCCCCTTGCCCTCCACTGGCAAATTCACCTGTTCCACTGGAGAGAGAGAGAGAGAGAGTGTGTGTGTGTGTGTGTGTGTGTGTGTGTGTGTCTGTGTGTGTATGTCTGTCCTCTGAAGTGTGCAGCACACTCCATGTATACCTGAGAAGAGTGAGGGCACCCAACATCGTCTGACACGTATGTCCTCTGACGCACTGTTCCTGAGTCTGTGTGTCCTTGTGCCAACATTTCTACATGTTCTACGTGTTATTCAGTTGCCACTGTTTTATCAACGTTTCCGATGAGGTAAAACAGAAAATGTGCAAAGGCAAAAAGAAAAATGGGCAGTAATCTTATCAGCGGTGTAGTCAAGGGAATGGCTTCACCTTTAGCACGTACAGTAACTGTGCTGGTGCTCATGAACCAGGCCTATCCATGTAGACAAACGCTGATGGAAATGTACACTTCTCTCGCTCTTAACAATGGTATCTTAGCAACCACCAACATTTCATGTGACCTCAGTTGGCTACAGTCCATGAATCTCAACATATCTTGTTTTATACTAAATACTTAGCAACCATTCCTCCCTTGGGAATGTCCTGTTAGTGTTGAATATTTTTCAGTGTTCATGCTGAACAGGTGTGCTGAAGGGCTGTGGCAGCTACGATGAAGATATACCAATTTCATCATGAAGATGACGTGAAACAGACATTTTGTTATCGCTTCTCTGCTCTTGATTTATAGCATTAACAGGAAGATACGTAATGAAGACATTACAGACAGTCGCACATATTGATCTGCAGCTTAGGGTACATTTCATTAAATTCTCTTAAAGTAAAAATTCAGTGCAGTGTGTGCAGTCAAAATGTAGATTTTTCTATAAAAACACACACAGACAGGTGTAATAAGAAAGGTGGTCTGTGGGTGCTAAACAGAAATGCCAGAAAGTGATGCTGCATCAGAACACATGAGGACGTGTGTATGAGGGAAACTGTCATCCTGACTGGGAAAGCAGGTGACAGATGCCAGCTAGGGATGCTGTCAGCCCTGCCCTCCTACAGAGATCACCTGTCAGGCTGACACACACACACACAATGACAGGTTCTGTTTTGGAGAGTGGCAGCAGGAGAGGAGCAGGTTAAAGACACTGCAGTGAGGTGCCTTACACTCCCCATAAAATTCAGACTGCATGCTTATACAATTCCTATCTGGCATACATACATCTGTATACAGGAATAACTGGCAACCTGTAACTCCCTGATCTGCAAAGCACCTTGCTGGCACATATCCCAAGTGTGATGCTCCCATTTCACCTACAGAGCATATCCACTGGTCCCTCTCAGCAGGGCAGCTCTTGAAAATGAATATCTATATAATGGTAACTGAATGGAAACTTTAGCTTGAATGAATTTTTATCAGAAGCTTAGGCATAATAAAAAATCAAACTGAGAAGAAAAATCAAAATTAATGTTAAAAATCAACAAATACCCTGCAGTTCGGTACAATGTACCGAAATAAAACAGGTGCGCATGCACGGGTGTTATCAGCTGTTTTCACCTGTTTTGCTTTGTCTGAACACGTTTGCGTTGCGCTGCCACATTTACTGCCATTAAATTTTTAAAAATAAACCTATTTAATTAAATGCCGGTTGTTGTGTGAAACAAAGGCGGAGGACAGGTTACTTTAATGCACATTTTTATTCCCTTTATTCAATGTGGGTAATGCAGTGACTAACATGAAATGTGCTGCACTGTACATACTGCATGTTGTGGAATAAACATGCACGTTAATAACATTAAGTGTTTTCTAATCAGATAACTGGTGTTCATCAGTGTTTATCATGTTCAAGTCATGGGTTGATAGTTATATAGGTGTTTTCCGATGGGCTGGGAGCACATTATTTATTTATTCTTTCTCATTTAAACTCATAGGAAACAGGGAAAAATTCTGGAATAAACACCTTTTCAGAGACAAATTAGATTTGGATAATGAAGGATTGCACTGCACATCTTCTGTCTGGCTGACGTCACACACAAGGTCAGCACTTCTGGAATGCCTTCAGTCAACTGTGCAAAAACACAGAGCACAGAGTGTGTCATTGGGCCTCTGTTGGTCCTCAAAGTAATCTTTTCAACTTCCCCTCCAGACTCTTAAAGCAGATTACAAAGGCTGGATTTGGATGGAAACATTTATTCCTCAAGTATCTCAAGGAGAAGAAAAATTTGCTAATGGTGGAACAGAAGCACAAAGAGCTGGGAACAGTTAAAACAACCTGGTCATAACTACAGTGGGAGGAAAACAAAGCCCTTATGGATAATCTATTTAGTTAATTTGTATTTATGTGCATTGGTGAAGTCTGGTAGGTCCATGAAAATTCATACAAGCCAGACTGGTCCACTGGAGTACATTCTATAAGTGAGGCAGGCTGCAGCTGAGGATTCCCAAATACTCGGCAGCCAAACTGCACTTCTCCGCAAGCAGGGGAACAACCGTAAATCCCAGACGGCTATAACATGCCATTTTGAAGGCGGGGCTGTTGTGTTGCCGACGGGGTGTATGTGTAGCCTTGTTCTCCACCCGACTGTTAATTAAAAAGGCACTCTGGCCGGGAAGAGCACATATGCTGTTCATTAGCCACCTCTCAGGTGTCAGGAGCTGGGGTGACGCATCAGGGCTGTGGAGGCGTGGCGGGGCAATGGGCGCAGATCCATATCCATATGGCTGGCAAGGGGGCAAGGGTACCACATGGAGGCAAAAAACAGGGGACAGGGAGACAGAGTGTGACACCTGCTTATGCAGTGGGCTCCCCTGAGTTTCTCCCCTATTGCTGAGCCCTGATGGGCACTGAGCCATGCTGAGTGGGAGCCTGAGCGGCAGTGCCAGTGTGCTCTGCGATGATGGTCTCCACATTAACACCTTTAAACATCTTTTCACAAGTACATGGCACAGACAGAGGCGCTGCCTGGTGCTGAGCACTTCGCAAATCCATCTGCATTCTGCTGGCTAGCTTGGGCAAACTGGAGCAACTGGAGCTGGACTGACTGCCAGCTTTATTTACTGGGCAGAATTTCAGTACCAATACATATTAAGATGATACAGATTCAACAGTATAACGTATAATTTGTAATACAGTATAATACAGTATAATGTAATTTGTTTGGTGCCTAGGATAGCAACAGGGGCTAATAGCACCGTCAAAGATGTGGCAAATCAACAAATTCATCCCATTTGGTAGAGTGTAAAAAATTAATTGAAAGACTTTATTCAAACACTTCTGACAAATCAAAATTTTTCAGAATATGTCTAATGCCAGTTCTCTGCTCTGTCCTTAAAGCCCTTTTTAAAAAATGCAGACCTTACTTCAAAATGATCAAAGTTACTGAAGAAAAGGATTCCCAGAGTCTTACTGAGCCCAAATACTTAAAACATTTTAGACCTTTCCTAATCGTCAATCCCCACAGATATCATTCTGATTTTTGAAGCTGGAAGTACCAGTATAAAATGGTCCCAGTCCTTTTCCACTCAAGAGTTTTCCACTTTGTATTGGGTCTATAAAGATTTTACAAAACAGAATAAAATAGGATTAAACTATTGAAAAATTACCCTGGGTGTGAAATATTATTTAAACTTCCAATGCGGTTTTGCCATATGATTACAGGTAAATAAGTGGCTGATCACTAATTTAATGTAGCAAAGCTATAATTTTCTGTAAAAAATCAGTGCACAAGATAATATCTGTATATATCAAGGGTTCCCATACTGCATGCTGCCCTAATAATGCAGAATTACCATGCAAAGTAGTAAGACAGGTCAGCAGATCCAGGAGGACACTGTCAAGGACAAGTGGCAATGCAGCAGGCTACCTGCACTTACATCAGAGGAGTAATAACCCTGCAGATACTTGCAAGACTGAAGAATATCAGGAGTTATCAATAGTATGAGGTATATGCACATACTTGAGGGGGACATTATCTTGCCCCCCCCGATTATGCCTATGAGTTCAATTAAGCTGTAACATGTTTCCCCAAATGTTCCAGCAAGCCAGATTTTTTTATTCTAATCAAAACACACCAGCCTGGATATGGCCCTGGAAATTCCATAGCCTGCCTTTAGGGGAAGCAGAAGTGTGGGTGTTTGGATGGTAACCAGTGGACCAGGGGCCACAAACACGTGGTGGAGCTGTTCACATGGACACACTGAGAATCTGACGATGCAATAAACTCATACTGTTTTCAACATGTTACAGAATGTCTGTTTGTACCACTTTTGTTATCATAATGTATGATAAATGAAACGTGTAGAACAGCGTTAAAGTTGATGCAACTGAACCCAAACCAGGACAGAGTGTCTCAGTGGTGCAAAAAAGTCACAGAATCAATATAAAACTATTTTCACATTGATTCCAGGTATTAATTTAAGCATGGCTGTTTGACTTGACACATCCGAAAATTAATTTACACCCAAGTTTATTTGTGTCCCCTAATTTAAATGATAAAACATTTTCTCAAATTGGTGAAAACTCAAATGATTTGAATTTCTGCGTTCATTATATGATGGAAATCAACTTTTGCCTGTTTTCCAGTTTCTGTTTTAACTGAGTTAAGTGCCATTAAATTTATAAAAATTAAGGCTCATTTAATGCTTTTTCTTGCCATTTTAGGAGTTTAAAAAATAATTTTTTAAACACTATATATTTTTACTTTGACCGGAACAAATTGTTATTTTCATCCAACATCAGTTATCAACAGCAACTGGGCCAGTCCGGGATGCTGATTATCCAGAGCAGATCCAGTCCAATAGAGGTCACACACACATTACTGGCAGAAGAATTAGCGTACAGAATGAACCTGAAACACACATGTGAACTGTCAGAGAAAACTGGGTAACCTGAGGGAAACCCACACAGACACAGGGAGAAAATGCAACATGGATTTAAACGCACGTCCGACGGTGCAGTCCATGTACTGTGAGGAACAGCACTACCTGTGACTGCAGAGCTACCCTGTTATGATTTATTTTTCAGTCTCGGTTTATTTTTTTCTTATCAGAAGAACAAGCACTCAACCTCTTTCTTATAAAGATTAAGCAGACGATATTCAGTGAAGAACAGATTTTTTGTAATAGTGGTGGTATTCTTGTCGAAAACACGCATACCTGTATCACAAACAGACCCATGCACACGGTTTTCTAATACGACCACCCATCCATCCCTGTTATCATTAACCGTTTAATCCTGGCCAGGACTGCTGTGGTCCAGAGCCTGTCGAGGGATCACTGGGCACTAGGCTGTGAACCTACCCTGGATGAGATGCTAGTATGTTGCAGGGAGGCCACACACACACACACACACACACACACACACACACACACACACACACACACACACACACACACACACACACACACACACACGATGGGCAATTTAGCCTGAAACATGTCTTGTGTGTGGGAAGAAACCAGAACAGCCAGAAGAAATCCACACATATGTGATGATCACAGGGATGGATGGATGCATGGATAGGTGGATGAATGGATGTTTGTAATCTTAAATACTGTATACTTATTTAAATGGAATTCAGTGTCTTCATGCAACCAAATATACTGCGAGTTCAGTGTGCCCCCCACACACCTCAAATGAATACACTGAGGTCACAAGACAAACAGCCGCATCACACACTGAAACAGCACCTTTTACTGCTGGTCTTTGATGCGTCACACAGCACAGCACCACACAACACAGGACAGCACCGCACAGCACAGGACAGCACCACACAACACAGGACAGCACCGCACAGCACAGGACAGCACCGCACAGCACAACGCACATCCCTCCGCATACAAATGGTGCTCGCGACTAACGTACAGCGGCGTAGCACGTGACGGGTATGGAACACGGGAACATGGGAAATTAACTACTGTGGGCCACTTAGTTTCACATTGGTTTCCATTTGCTATTTTCATAATTTCTCATTGGGGTTTTTAAATACAATATCTGTAACAGCATGTGATTTTAGTTTTTTAACCTTAAATGTTTTCATGGATATAAAACAAAAGAAGTAAACATACAATGTGCATTGCGTGATTCCAGATCCAATACCCTGACAGGAAATACGTGTGCTATTAACACTTGAAATGTTTTTTTTCTACAGTATTTCTCAGCTTATAAACTTACTGTGTTCACAATGGAGTTCAGTGAGTTGCTCCTCAGCATTCCTCAAACACAGCTCCAGCATGGCCCTTCACACCTTCAACATGTATTCAAAATGCCACTATGCCTCTATCACGCCTTAAACGTGTCACGAACATGCGCTCAACGCCTCCACCGTGATAAGAACATGCCTCCATCATGGCTCTTCACGGGGGTCCCGTTGCAGCGTCACACGTGCTGATGCAGTACTGTATAATGAGCAGCGCGCGCGCTACCGGACGCACCCGCGTGCATTAGTATGTATCAATGGCCCCGTGAGCGGATCTGCAGCGCAGCGCGAGGACGGAGCACGCTCTCCGCGCGGCCGATGACGCAAACGACCCGGCTTCCCAAAAAAAGTGTTTTCAAGAGGAACATGGCGGCAACTTAGCGCAGGAGCAAGATGATAGCGGCGGAGAAAAGGAACGCATTGCAGGCGCTCTGCCCACACAGGGAGAGGACGGTCCCCCGGCCCGAAGCACCATCCCCCCTTTTGTAAGAGACGCGTCTCCGCAGCGCTTCCACGGACGCAGGCAAGCGGGAGAGGAGGGCACGCGGCGGCATGTCGGCGCGCGGAGTCCGTCCGTTCTTCGGAGAGCTGCGGGAAGCGGGAACGAGCCAGCGCGTGCTATGCTGCCTGCGACTCCGCTGACTGGATGGGAAGAGCGCGCGGCGGCGGCGGCGGCGCGAGCACAGGAGCGCGTCCGTGCCACGGTCCTGGAGGAGAATCGCGGCAGGCGACACGCACGTCCATGAGTATTGTGGCGAAGAGCCCCGCACGGTGGAGACGGCCGGTGCTGCGCTTCGCCAAAATATGACCAGCGGCGCTTGGATGTGCGGGCAGCAAGATGACGAATTAAACGTCTGGTTCGCACCCCGGCAACACGACAAGCCCTTCGCCGATCCGGAGAGGGTGCAGAAATGGCGCCTATCCCTGGCAGCACTGCTCTTCCTCACCGTCCTTCTCTCTGATCGCCTCTGGTTCTGCGCAGAGGCGAAGCGGACGCAGACCCGGGACAGGTTCGCGTGGACGGACCCAGGCGAGAACGCGTCGGCGGCGCGCCACGCTGCTCTTGCAGGGATTTTCACGGCGCGCTCGTGTCGCTCGGACAGTCTATCGAAGAGCTGCTTCACGTTCGAGGACGCGGAGCTCGTGTGCAGGGCCCAGTCGGAGCCTGCGGGGACGCGCTCCTCGCCTGACTTCAACTTAAGCGATTTGTACATGTCTTTTTGTAACACATACTCCCTTTTGGATTTGTTCTACGGGTCCTTGAGTCCGGACAGCCTCAACTGCAGCCTGGACGCGGCCATGGGGGGGGACGTCCTCGCGTGCACCAGCTGCGTGCAGGCATTCCAGCGCTACGATCAGCACGCACAGGAGAAGTACGAGGAGTTCGAGGCTCTCATTGAGAAATACGAGACGGATGTGTACTCTGTGAGGACGTGCATGGAGGAGTGCAAGGTAGGGCGCACGCGGACCCTCGGCCTTGCTGCCCCCACCCCCTCAGGAGGTTACTGGTTCCAGTCCCGCTCCCGCTGTAGCACCCCTGATCAGAGGGCTTACCCTAATGTGGTACAGCAAGAATACCCTAGTGTATACATGGTAAATCACTGTAATGTTGCAGCTGGACCCGGACAAACGTGTCACATAAGTAAAGGTGTAAGTTGTACCCTTTAGTCACCTTGGTAACTTATCTTTATATTAATTGCAGGTGTACATTGGTGTGGCTCTTTCTCTCAGAGTCAAGGACTTACTACCTTTGGTTAAATCGTGGTACATCCCATGGTATTTCAGCAAATGACATAACAATAGTTCAAAAGAGCTGTCACCTAAAAAACAACTTAGTTTGTTGTTTAGTTTGTGTTTAATCAATGTCTCTCTACAAGACAGTACACAGTTGTGGACAAGGTCACAAGATGGGTAACTGAACTGATGATCATCCTGGATGATGTATGTTTCAGAAGAAGAGTTACCAAACCAAACTAGACAAAACAAAAGTCCCGACATTTCAGGAAAGCAAGGGTTAAGAACACAGTGACACACAGGAGTGATGACGAGTCACGCGGCGGAGATGTCACCCCTGTTTCTCCACAGCAGGGTCCGCGTGAATCCAGGCGTCCAGCAGTGAATGAGCACAGTTAGTTCCCATCAAATGTACTTTTACGTGTATCAGTGTTCTTCAATTTTCTACCCATACAGTCGTCAGTTTGAATAGTGGACGGATTTAGCGCTGTTGTGAGTGAGATGGACATTATGTTCAGTCTAACTGTTGTGTTTGGCCTTGGTTGTTGACAGGTTCTCCTGCATCTGTCCACAGGTTGCTGTATGTGAGTTGGACGTGAATGTCCAGGGGTGTGAGGAACAGGAGCCACAACTGGTTACACGCTCATACATAAACACACGTAGTCAGTGTTTTTTTATGGAGCGCGGGTCGGTCCCCCTCTGAGCTGAACGTGTGGCAGCCGCAGGTGAGCGGCCCATGATTTTCCCACCTAGTCCACAGGAGAGATGCTCTGTCCTTGGTTTTTCCCCATGTTGACATTATGTGCTGCTGTGCAGACAATTGCCCTTTAATCATCCTCAAAATGAGACCAGATGCAAAATTGGACTGATGTCTAATATTAGAAACGGGGTGAACAACAAGGTGTGAACATGTCCGGGTGATTGAACTTCTAAGCTGTGATTACATATGTGCTCATCTCCACTCCCCTGTGTTTTTACATGCGGCACGGCACCATTCTGTTTTCAAAAAGCGGTTCCCGAACTGCTTGTGAGCATCGTTTTGCAGTCAAGTTGACCAGCTGTATAGTCCGCCCTGAAGTGTGGCCCTGTGGACTGCAGACGTGGAGTTTACCCTCTGCTTTACCCTATGAAAGCAGCCCCAGCATAGGCCTCCCTGCATGCTAGTACACACACTGTAGCAGCAACACAAAAAGCATTGCAGCGCAGAAAGCGATGTTGAAAATCAGTCCCTGTCAAGGATGGCGACAAAAGCTGGACAGTAAAAGAATCGTTGCACTTTTAAGTCCACTGCAATAAGTAGTGTTGTATATTTTCTGTTATTTTTTAATTGTTCACAGCAATAAGTACAGACAGAGACAGAACACCAAGACATTGGACCTCCATGAACATACAATGACGGGTAAGGGTCAAATGGTTACAAAATGTGAAAGTATGATCATATAACACTTTCTAATAAGTTCCAGAAGGGTGTAAAAAGCATTGCAAATTGGTTTTGAAGTAGTGGTTAGGTCAGATACTAATTTTTCAAGTGGGCAGAGGTCGAACACTTCAGACATCCACATATTTACAGAAGGAACTTCATGTGTAGACCAAAGCTTTCCAGTACATGACTTTGTCAAGTATGTTAGAGTGAACAGCTGATGCACCACAGCTTCATCAAAGAGAGACTTTGGGCTGTGGTTTAACAGCAAAACAATAGACAGAATCAGTAATGCAACTTTGTGGTGACGAGTCAAACCCTCTGCTTCCTGCATCATGTATTCATCACTTCTTCATTTCAGTAATTTA
Organism: Arapaima gigas; assembly: GCA_900497675.1. Taxonomy (NCBI): domain Eukaryota; kingdom Metazoa; phylum Chordata; class Actinopteri; order Osteoglossiformes; family Osteoglossidae; genus Arapaima; species Arapaima gigas. The sequence continues at coordinate 550,260 of UFQX01000030.1, forward strand.
AATCACAAAGGGGGTTGCATGGTGGTGCAGCACGCAACACTGATGCCTCAGAGCTCTTGGGCTGTGGGTTCGGATTTGGTTCAGTCTGTGCGGAGTTTGCATGTTCTCTCTGTTCACGTGTGTGTCCTCTGAGTGCTCTGGTTACCTCAGCAGTCCAGATTTCAAGTTTCAGGTGAACTGGTCACTCTAAATGGCCCTTAATGTGACTGTGATTATCCTTTGACCAAACAGCCTCCATCCAGCATGTACCTGCTTAACACCCTATGCTTTTAGGACAGGCTCTGGAACACGGTGACACCTGGATCCTATTGGTACATGTACAGTCAGTTGCTGCAGTATCACATTTCTTGTTCCTGTTTCTTAAATTTTGTATTTCTGAAGTTTGAAAGAAAAATATAATTTGTTTTGGCGTGTGTTTGGGTATTTGAACCTACCCAAGTTCCGTTAAGTATGAAAAAAGATTCACTCATCAAATGATGGCAGTTAGACTTGTTTAATTTTCTATTTGCTTAGAAACTTGTTTGGTATAAACAGTGGCCTATAACTACAGGTGGCAGGACCTGTGTGTGTGTGTGTGTGTGTGTGTGTGGCTCTTGTGTTTTTGCTAGTGTGTCCTGCCAGTACCCTTTTCTGTCTGGCTGGTGATTCTCACCCCAGGAAGCCAGGGAAAGGTCTCAGACAGGGACTGCAGCCTTGGGGGAGCTGAGGGTCTGTCACTTCCCATTCAGCCCCATTGGATGCCCCACAAGACACAGACAGGGGACACAGCTGCTATGGGAGGCACACTGTCACAGGAATAGTTTACTTCTTTGCTCTGCCCTCTAAACTGCTCTTCATCCATGCTCTTTATTCTTGCCCAGTGTTTCTGCACTCCACTCCTGCTCTTTTCCCAGCTGCCCTTCCTTTTGTCTTTGATCCATGTCCTGTTTCATCCTTTCCTTACGTTATCTCCTTCCAGCCCTGCTTTCAGTCTCTGCTGTTGTTTTTGCCATTCTGCCATATTGGTAAACATATTATAACTTATTATTGGCAAAGTTATACAAGATATGCATGTTCGAGTTACAAGAATTCGACAATATGAAAAGTTTAACTTCAAATACCCCGCTTTAGCCTAAGATTTCTTAACGTTTACAAAATGTACAAAAATGTAAATTGTGAGCATTCCAAAAAAGACAAAAATAAAAACAAAAGAGCTAAACACATGTTGCTAGACAGACAGAGTATTGTAGAGTCATTCATGAATGGGAGCTGCCTTGTGTTAGGATATTTAATGATAACTGTACTTTTAATGACATTTGGTTGATATTTTACTATAAGTAGGTGTCAGGTTTGAGGGTCTGGAATGCATAAAAATTTTGATCATCGAAACTACTGGGGAGTGGAGCAGCAGATGGGCACTTTGGGTGTAGATTCGAATTGTGCACTCTTTGACTATGCGTTTCCTTTTGGTTTTTTGGTTTTCTCCTAACCTGAAACTGAATTCTTCAGACTTTAACTTGTGACTCTAAAATTGCCTGTAATGTTTCTGTGTGTTGCTGCACTGCGATGGACTGGAGTCCTGTCTCATGTGGTCCTCACCTAGCACCCAGTGATTCCAACATGGGCTGCAGACCCTGGCACTCTCACAAGGACAAGTGGTTACTGTGGGCAAGTGTGTGGAAAATTGTGGTACTTAACATCTTGCATTTATAAGAATTCGTGAAAAAATGGGATTTTATTAATAAAGTGAGGTGCGACTATCTTTAGTTTCTGTCGGGTACAGCAACTACATTTACTCACTCTTTCACTCACTATCCATAACTGCTTATCCCAATCCAGGATCGTGGCGGTCCAGAGCCTATCTCAGAAGCATAGAGTGCTACGCTACTCTGGGTACAGCCTGGATGGGATCCCAATCCATTGCAGAAATACATTTACCTGAGTTTCAAATAAATGTTTAAATAATGCTTCATTGTCCTGGATTCTTGGAAACACAGGGAAGACTAAAACATTTGCAGGATTGCAGGATACAACATTCTAAACATCAGAGTCTGACAAGCAGGAACACTCTGATAAGAGGTGGCCTGCAGTGCTCAATAAGGCGGCACACGTCGGAGCTTGTCAGCAGATCCTCCTGGGGGGGGGGGGGCACGGTTTTGCACCGTGGCTGCCTGCGGCTCCCCTGCGGTTCCCCTTCACCCTGCTCAGTGTGTTAAAGCCAGTCTATCTGGGGTGGTGATCCAGCAAGGTGCAGGTGTGGAGGGTTGCCGATTTGCCTGGGCTCAGCATGCCAGCATGTCAGTCTCTGACACGTCCACTGGGCAGAAAGCTACAGCACAGCAAGGCCTCCCAAGGGGTCATGTCTCAAGGTTGGGGAGAGGAGAGCCATGACACTAAGAGAGTAAAGCTAATGAATTGTCAATTGGAGCCTCAGGTTGGACTTAGGGTTAGGGTTTTTTGCACGCACACACACACACACACAAACATATATATATATATATATATATATATATATATATATATATGTATACACCTCAATGGATACTATCAAACCTATTTTTAACAGGTCACTGGTGACATAATGTGTACAAAACTTGTATATGTATAATTATTGTATATGAATGCAGATAAAAGGGATATGTGCAAATCATTAAGTTCTTGTATTAATGGACAGAACTTCTTGGTGGAACCCATAGTGAGGTTTGCAGATTGTGTCGGGTTGTGCAGACATTGACCTTTCCTCAAGTTTCTGATGATGATGCAGTTTCTGTGTAGCTGTATATTTATTTTGTTTTTAGTTGCAGAAAACTGCTTGATACCTGGACAGCCTCTCCGTCTATTTTCTGTCAGATCTATGTTTTGATATTCTTTCATATGACTGAGAAAAAATCTGATGTCGTCCCGCGTGTTTTTTTAGCCAAAAGGATATGGATACAAGAGGTATGAACCTGGCATCTATACATTTCCCACCATGCATCTGAAATAGAGGCTCTCATAATTAAATAAGGACCTGGAGTTGGCTGGTATTTGACACAAGCAAAATCACTAATCTGTTCTCTTGTTAGCCTGACCTTTCTGTAAGAACAGCACTTTGTGTTTGACTTGCTGAATGTCAGTTTGATAACGCTTGGTCATGAAAGTGAAATTCAGTTTCAGCAAAATAATCATCTTCCATTTTTTCACTCTGAAACGTTTCCTGGTCTGCGATTGTTCCACAGAAGTAGAGTGATGGTGGCATTTTAGGACAGACAGCTGTGTCCACTTGACCCCATAAGTATTCAGAAATACACTCTAAGAGTAGATTGGAAGGCCAGGAAGCTCATGAATATGCATAGAACCAATACTGGTCCTTGAGGGGGTCTGTACCTTAGGGGGTTGTCCTTGTGATGATGCTTGATGAGATGGAACTTAAAAACCATCATCTCTTGCTGTGTAAACTCACTGATACTCTGCATTATTTCCACTTGTCTCCTCCACTCATAGTCATTCCCAGCTTCTATTAATGCTACATTCAAGAAATTAAACCCACCAGTGGTCATCAGTTTAACAACACCACTTAAATATGATGAAAAAGACCCCAAATACTAAGTAAACACGATTTTATAGCAATATATTAGTATAGCAAAATAAATGATTTATACTTTGTATATCTTGTAATATTAGACTAACACATGAACTAAATATATAATTTTTATTTTTATGATGATTTACTGCTGAAGACAACTGAAGTGATTTATCAGTTTTTACAGTGGGATATTTTTACTGTATCAATTCAGGGTCAGTAACTTGACCAAGAGTATAACAGCAGGAGTGGGATGTGAACCTTGAACCTTATGATGGTAGAATGACAGCCCTAACCCCTAGCTTATATGCTGCTATTATAGACTCTATATATTCATCTAAGACACAGCCTGAGTTTTAGGCAGCAGGTTCTGGTGTTCTTAAGCATAGCTTTGAGGGGTCTGTGTCCATGCTGCAAAGAATAAGCGCTACACTGCTGTGTGTAGAGCTGAGCGGAGGAGGTGCTCCTGCTATGGAACATACCTCCTTCTAACTGTTTCATCTCCCCCCTTTCGTGGGTTGGACAGCAGGTACAGCCTTAGTCCCTTCCTGCTAATGGATTCCCACATTGTAGCACTCATCCCATCCTGCTGGTTCTGTTCCAAACCTTTACTTGTGTGCATGGCTTGATGGCAAGACATGTGACCTGGCGGTGGTTCACTAGAACTTGGAGAACTGGATCTTGTGGAGATCCACATTCCCCTAGTGTGGTGATTGGGAAAAGGACAGCAGAACCTTCTCCCTTACCTTCTGTCTGTCCTTATTTTGGGAACTGTTTGTTATGCAGGTAACTGCTGATAAGCTTTGTCTTTCTGTGGAGGAGAGTTAACAAAGGAGAGAGGGAGGCTGAAAGAGGAGTGGAAGAGGGTATGTTCTGAGCCCTTGGCTCCTAATATCTGTGTAGTGCATTTACTAACTACATTTCTTTAGATAATATTAGTGTGCTTTAGGGACATGCATGAGGACAAACACCCCCTCCCCCAGAGCAGGTGACTCATTCCCTTGCACTGCTATCTGCTATGAAAGGAACTGGTCTTATACAGTATGGGCCCTGCAAGCACTCAGAGTGCCAGTGAGACACACACACCTGCAGGCATGCATTGGGACTAATTAAATGGTGAGTAACAGGATGCAGGGGATGACTTAATACTGCAGGTTTTACCATGATGGCTAAAAAAAACATAGTGACAAAAAACAACCTTGCTCTGGGGGCGGAGAATCGTGTCCCTTTGGCTTTAATGTTCATAACAGGCTAATGATAAGTTTTGTTGTGTCTCCATCCAAGCTCTATGGCAACAATGGCAACAATGACATTAAGAAGCCACTGTTTATGGTAATCAGTGTAATAGCTGCTGTACATTTAGAAGATGAATCAGGGTTATGGAGGGAGATCATTTCCTCTCACTGGGACTCAAGGTGTAGTTGGACCCTGGAGTTTGTGGTATGTGGATTAACTTGGAGGGGGGGGGGGTGATCATGCCACTACTGACAGAGGGCCAGGTCACTTTTTCAGGTAAATTTAATCCAGCAGCATTTCAGTGGACAGGCTGTGAGCTGGTGATGTTCACCAGTGGAATAGGAGGGCTAAATATAGCAACAGACTGAATGTGAATTTGAAAGCAAACAAGTAGAAAAGGTACGTATGTGAGGAACCATGCTGTGAACAGACAGCTGAGAGAGGTTTGCGCAGGATGTCATTTCATGTCTGAAGTGCTCAGTATTTTGTCTCTTTTTGCAGGGATTATCTTTACGGCCAGTTTCGTAATGCCTTTGTTCGCACGCCACATGAAGGCCCAGAGGCTGGCTTTACGTGCTTGTGGGGGGAGGGAGTGGGCTTGTTGCATAACCTAACTCATTGACAAAACCCGAAACTGAGCTGTGTGCTGGGTACTGTTGATAGCAGGCCGAGGTCACAGGCGGTGGGGGGGGCAGCACCTGCATCTTTGGCATTGCTTCCTCACAGCCTCATAAAAAGCATCACCACACCTTCAACATGCTGCTGTTGGCCCCAGGGCTGATTTAATGCTTTATTTCTTTCTGCTGTGTAGGTGACACCCTCCAAATTTGCAGAGGGTATGGGGTCAAAGGGGTGTCACAGGACCTGGTTACAAGGCATGATTCCTATTGCAAGGATCTGAGCTGTTATTGTCACGGCAACAGCAACAAAGGCAGTGAATACATTCTCTGTAGTATGCATTTATTAACTATATAGAGCATGTGCTTTTTCCAGTACACTGTATGAGGTGTTAATTTAACCCTTGGTTGGACAGAGATTTGCCAAATGATATTTAGATGAAAGGTAATTTGAATTCCTGTTTATTTGTGCTGTGGATGGACAAAATGTCAGTGCTTCCATTTGCTGTGACTCCTTATTGCTGCTCAGTGGCAGTTATATATTTATATTTTGGGCTTTAAAATCACTGATTTGTTTGCCTTTTTCCTGTTACTTTAGTACATTTGCTCTCATGCAAATATTTGTTGCATATGATAGTCAGCTTTTGCTTTATTTATAATGCTGTGAACACCCCCCGGATCTGTCTTTAGAACATAGCGATGCATACAAATAAATTGCATTGTTTTTGAAAGGAGGCTGGAGATTCATATTAACAATGAGAGCAATGTGGTTAAAACTATAAGGGAAAAACAGTTTACATAAAAGCTTTGAGAGCTCCCTGGCAGAGAATTACATAACTGACAATTCCCAGAAACTATCACTGCAACTGGCAAAACTAAGATGTCGAGGGAACAATCTGCCTTTGTGCTCCAGTTTATCCTGCTGCACATTACTGCCCCCATAATGGTGGTGTATCCTCCTCTTTAGCAAAATGAAGCTGGTGAACGAAATAGCCTGTGTTTTTGTTGTGTTGTTGTTGGTGTGTGATGAATCCTACGTTAAGATGAATGTATCCTGGCAGGAGATAGCAGTCTCAAACTCCCCTTCCACCCTTCCAGAGACTGCACTGCTCTCATGCCCCCTCCCATTCAAGAATGGTACCACTCATCCTTATGTTGGCTCTTTGAGGAGAATGGTACACGCCTGTCCAATTCCAATCTGTATGTCGTACACCTTGAGAGGAGTTGAACAGCTTGTGAATGTCTCCTGGTCGGCCCTGCAGTGTGAGAAGAGTGGTACAGGTCGTGTTTCCCCTCCCCCTGAGAAGCATGGTTCGGGCTGCAGCTCCCTTTTCTCTCAGAGGGGTGTCAGACTCAAGCAGAGCAATGTTGATTTTTTAGACAGCCGTGATCACTTTCTCTGTGGGGGGGGGGGGGGGGNAGGGGTGTCAGACTCAAGCAGAGCAATGTTGATTTTTTAGACAGCCGTGATCACTTTCTCTGGGGGGGGGGGGGGGTGGCAAGGTATTTTTACAGGTGTTCTTATAAATCTGTAAATATGTAGTATACAGGGAAGGAGTTGGTTTTCAGAGGGGTGCAATCTGGAGAGGGGATGCCCCACACAGTACCGTAGGGGCATTTGGCCTCTCTGTAATCTATAAAGAAAAGAGAGTTTTAACCTGCAGACTTTGTGAAGTGAAGATATATGTTGCACTAATATTCCCATGAGTCCCCTCCATTTCCTTCTTCATCACAAAAACATTCAGAAAGCTTCTGACAACTGTTCATAAACACGTACTACATATAGGAGCAGTAGATGGTGTAGTGGATAGTGCTCCTACATAAAAGTAAATGAAATGTGCTATAGGTCTGACTAAATACTGGATAAATCCACCAATCACTGTGAATGATGTTCCACAAAGGGCTTCAGAGGGGATTTGGGAGCAACACCCGTCACTGGCCAAGCAAAAATGGAACACAGAATAAAGGAAGTGAAAGATCATTTAGTTGCCCAGAAAATACAATGCAGCTGTGCCCTGGTGACATGAAAAAACCCACTGAGTGTCAGACATGGGCTGCTGATGTCCACTTTTCCATTTCCCATTCTACTTGCCCTAACATGACATGTCACTGAAAGAGCATTCCCAGTACTTGCATATTAAGACAGGACTTTGCTACAGAACTTCCTCAACATGCGCTTGACTGATTTAATGACTCTCACAGTACCAGTCACCACAGAACATAGTGTCAGGCACTTAAAATCTCAGGGGACCACTTGCTGAAGGTCTCACAGCAGCACAGCTGAAAAGCTCCCAGTAGCAGTGACTGGTTATGCTGTTGGGTGTAAAATTCATTGACGGATTACATGTGTTATTTGAGGCATCTGCTTTGGAGGAGGTGTATAAATGGAAAGCAGCTCCTGTACACTGGTGAAGCTTTAAAGAACCTGTGTACCTGCAGCCAGTAACAGCAGATCTGCGTCACCACAGCTGTGTACTAATTATCTGACTAATTAGCAGATCAGGGTGTTAAAGTGAACAGTATTTCATTTGCACTGCAGGTCTAAAAATAAAGGTCAGATATTCCCTTTTAGAGCCAATCTTTGTGGGACTTTTCATACATACTTTTTCATGGCACGTATATGCAGTCCATGGATTTACATTGGTAATGTTCTGAAATGACACACACTTGCAACAAAGCCTTAACGTGGGACATCATGTTTCTGGCGTTAGTGCATCATACTGGTCTCTGTAAGCAAAGGTGTCATCATGGAAGCCAATATAGCTTTTAACTTTAGCCTTAAGGCTTCTCATTTTTTATTGGTACTGCAGATATGACTTTTGGTACTCTCTTTTGGCCGTGTCAGAAAATTTCTGAAATATTTTTGTTTTGACTTCAGAGAAATGACCCTCCAAAGAAGTATCAAGCAGAATATGTTGTGAAAGCATTCCTGTTCTAAACTGTGAAATAGTTTCGACACCTTTAAACTCACTTTAAAATTGACTTACTAGTCAATCATGGTAACTGGCTATGAAGCTCAGAGAAAGGAAATATGTTGAAGGTAAAAACCTGAGTGCCCTCACACTGTTTGCATTCTGAGAGTTGGAATTACAGAGGAATTGACATCCTCTAGAAATTAAAATATTGTTGGATGAAGCTAGCAGTGAGCAGTGAAAGAAATAGTCCAAGCGAGGGAAGTGAGAGGTACTGCAGTGTACAACACAATGGAATTTTATGTATATGTTTTAGTTGCTGCAAAAACCTCGAGTCCTTATTTTCCTGATCAGAAAGTCTGGTGTCAGCACATGAATGACCTCACACATATAATGGATGCACTTCTTAATCTAGTTCAGTGTGGTAAGCTCAACAGGCTGGTCACTTTCACTACTGCACTGTTTGAAAGCAATGCTTTTGGATATAACAGAATGACATGGCACTTGGTATAAGATGCCAGCAGGCTTCAGGCACTAAAGACCTTTATAAATATATTAACTGCATGTCTGGACTCAAATGTGTACTTATTATGGTTCACACTTAGAGAACTTGATGATAAGCTTTGCTTAAGTCATAGACAATAACTTGAACACATTGGTTGCTTTTTTCTTTTTGGTAGCTCATGGTTTTTCAAAGAGCCAATGATTCAAATAATAAGGATATGTGCTGTAAGCATTCTAGCCTTTACACTTATAGCAGTAAGGAGTTCAACAAAGCACTCTGTTTTCGCATTTGGGATTTTTAGTGAGATGGCAATTAAGATCTTCACGCATCTATTATACATCTCCATGAGTAGGCTCTTATCCAGGTTGCTATGTATCCAATTTCCACTTGAGAGCCAGCTAATAGCAGGAGAGCAGAATAGTGATTTTTGTGTGTGTGTGTGTGTGTGTGTGTGTGTGTGATGTTTCAGAAAGAAAACGAGCAAAGGACAGTAGGAGAGAGATGTAGACAGCTGAACTGAGAGGGATTAGATCACTTGTTTTTTCTTCATATTCCATCTGTTTGTGCTTCATTTTCACATTCAGTTGATTGTTTTTTCTGTTAAATAAAACTCAGTTATAGTTGTGTGTTGGCAAAACAAGCAGTTGTATTTGCACAACAAAGAACCACTTGAGAGGCTGTACAGGACTTAAACATTTTCTGGATGGGCCCACTTTCATCCAGCAAGTTGCTGACCTGTGGGTCCAGATAAGACAGTGACCTAGTGAAACAAGCCAGTGGTGGAAAGATCAGCTCCACCTCTAGATTATAAACTAGCCTTATTAACCAGATGGGCATGGGTTTGGATCCAGTTCAGTCAATATGGAGTTTGCAGGTTCTCCCTATGGGTTTCCTCTGGGTACTCTGGTTTCCTCTCACTGTACAAAGACATGCATTTCAGGTTAATTGATTACTTTAAATTGCCCATAGGGGGAGACTGTGTGTGTGTGTGTGTGTGTGTGTGTGTGTGTGTGTGTGTAGTCACCCTGAGATGACTGGCATTCAGTGTGTTGTTTCATAGCCTAGCGCCCAGTGATTCCGGGAGAGGGTCTGGATAGTGACCAGGATTCAACAGTTAAAGATGATGGATGGATGGATGGATGGATGGATGGATGGATGGATGGATGGATGGATGGATGGATGTTTACCTAATCCAGTTGATTTTAATCAGAGTAGTATGAACATGTGTAGATTATGAAATGTGTGTCTTGCTCATCTCTAAGATTATGTGTGTTTCCATGGTTGTATGTTAGCCACATTGCACAGGTGTTGTTTGAACACAGAAGGTGGCCAGACCTGGTTCAGTGCTGGTCTTATGACCTGAGGGCCCCAGCTGCACCAACAGAGGGTCTATTCCACTCAGTGTAGAGTCCTCAAAAGTGCTTCATGAAAGGAAAGCAAGTTTACCCACTGCCTTTTGAAGTGGTGCTGCTTGGGTCTCTCAGACCAAGACCACAAAAGATGTAAATAAAATAGATGAGAGGATGGAAAAATTAAAATTCATACTTTAAAAAATCTCCCCAGCACTTTTAGATGTATTTTAGTATTGGATAACTGAGCAGAAAGTAGTTCATTTGAAAGTAGTTAGCTTATTTAATGCAAAGGAATATATTCTGACCACCAACATTTTGGTTGAGTGTATAACATGGTGGCCAGGAAGCAGATGAGTGCTGAGATGTGAGAAGTCTTCTCTGAGGGTATAGTGCTCTTCTCAAATACTGCATACACAGGAAGCGTTTGACCTTTAGCTAACTTTTTTAGAAGGCCTTTCCACATTCCACTGAGCACAAACATTGTGGCAAGCGTTTTTTGTGCAGGAACCCCTAAGAATGATGGACCTGCATTAGAACTAGGGAAGGCTGTGTTCTGCCCAGAGCCCGAAGGGATTAATCACTGTAGCCCAGTGCCTCACCGCCCTTCGGCACCAATGTTGTTCATCAGTGTAGACTCGGTGCTCAGAGACCTCTGCCTTCTCGCTGTCCTCCTGTTCCTCTTATCACCTTTCTTCCCTCTTCTGTTAATCCCTGCTGCGTTGACATCAAGGTCATGTCTCATGAATGATAAAATAAGTGGGAGGAACTTACAATAGTGTTGTACATACACATTAGACACACTTCTCATCCACAGTTTTCTGTCTTTGGTTTATCTACAGAACTTGAGAACATGTTTATATGTACAAGTCAGGGTCACCATGGTCCAAAGCCTAGCAGAACACAAGGTTAGTTAGGGTACACCCTAGATAAGGTGTCTGTTCATCACTGTTTAGCCATTAACACACAACACTAAGGGCAAGTTAGAGTCACTAGTACTTAAAACTTGTGTCTTTGGGCTGAGGAAACCAAGCACCTGGGAGAAATCCGATGCAAACATGGAAACTCCAGACATAATGAACTTGATTTGAACCTGTGCCCAAACAGCCCAGACACTGTGAGACAACAGACAGCACTCCTCACTGTGCAACACCATATAGACAAACTACATACTGTATATGTAGCTATAGGAGTAGTGCAAGTAATGTGTTTTTCATAAAACCTTCTTTTTTTGTAAAAAGAACACTGCCAAGATGTGACAGTCACGGTAATAGTGAAGACCACAGAAAATGTGAAAAGATCAAATTACATGCACAAAATGTAAAAAATGCTCCATAAATCACCAACTGTGTGATGATAGGGCCCAGTACTGGAGTGTTAGTCCTGCAGAAAATCAAAGCACGGGCAGCAGTAACACATGGACAGGACAGCTGGAGGGCTTGGTTTCCATTCAGTCACACGCTGATGCATGTCACAGCAATTCCACTGCAAAGCCAACGCAGCCTGGTCATGTAAATGTTAATGCAGTTTGACTGTTTGAGTGCTAATGTGGTTAGAATGTGTCCTGTAGTGGAGCATACTGTACATGTGCCGCAGACATTTTGCATTAGGATGAGCTGCTTTAATTTTGATAAGTCTTATCCATCAACGTATTGCAACATTGCTGCAGATGGATTCAGTCCCTGTGAGGTGACAAATACAACCCCTTGCATTGTTAGAGGTGAGAGGTTCAAGGCTGTTTTTTAAAGGCAAATCAAATCAAATCCAGGAACAATAATTAAAGGGGCAGCACACTTTTTCTGTTTGGGGTTTCTCCTGTGGTGTTGTGATAGTGATATATTAAAGGCACTCGGTGCCTTTTCATGTATGGAATAATATCTGCACATGCAAAGAAAGGGAGGGGGTATTGCCACAGCAACTACATCAATAACAACGTGTTATCTATTCAATGTCAAGCTTTTGCTGAGGGTGGCACAATCACGCAGGTGACGGTGAGCACACAAGACAGGTGAACAGAAAAGGGAGCCACAGAAAGCCAAAAAGAAGGAACTTGAATATATGTCCTGCTGCCATACCCTGTTTCTACCTTATTTATCCCATTGTGTGTTACTGAGCAGATACTTTCATCTAAAACACAGGTTATGATAAATATTTACACTGTATTTGTTCTTCCATTTTGCCATTATGCTTGAAGACATTCAGGACAGAGGCTGGGTATGGATTGTGGTCAGGCAGTAAGCCACTGGAATAGAGGGCTGGAGTGTTTGGTAGTTTGCTTTGTCCCATGTAGGTATACTGTATGTCTGTACAGGTAGTGCAGTGTTATGGACCTCCTAACCAAGCAACTGGTGATCCCAGGACAGGATCCAGACCACCATGACCATGAACATAACAAAAACTACTGTCAGAAAAGTGAAAGAAGCTTATACAATCAGAATCAAGTTTATTTGCCATGTACATTTGTGTGTATTGCGAATTTGTCTCTGGATTTGGTTGCAGTTTAGAATTATTTCCTGTTGGTTAGAAATTCAATGATCGGCATGCAGATGGGACCTGGTATATTTAGTCTTAAAAGTTTCTTCTGCAGCAGCTCAGGGACAGTGGCGTTGTAATGCAAGTTTAATATGCTAGATTTTATATTGTCAGAGTTCATTTTTTGAGTTAAGTTCTTTTTTAACCAAGTTGTGCAACTTTTATTAATTTAGATTGAGCACATGGACTAATAGAACTGACAAGTGCTTGAATTTGGGTCTCTTGTTATTTAAATACTGTCAACATATCAGTCAGTATTGTGGCTGTATTGTGACTTGCTTATAATTTTAGAACTGAAAATGTATAGTAAGTTGTGTTCTCTAAGTTAACATCTGCAACACCTAGGCAGCTTAAATATAAAATGGTTAAAAAATAAAATTTCTCTGTAGACTCTTCAGCTGAGGCAAACACCAGTTACACTGGGGTGTTTACTTGGACTCTATAAATCATTAGGTAAGTAGGTTCAATGTCCCAGTATAACATGCCTTAATTTCAGTTCAGGTACAGGCCTTTATGGTTAACAAATGGTTAAAAGAAATTCTAACCTCACACATTCTTAAGTACATCGGCACACAAAATACTTTATGCAGCAATGGTGGCCTTTTTGAGCCGAAACAAGCAGAATGGCCAAAGGCAAAGTGAAGCGTCACTGCCTCCATCCTGCTGTTCTGTACTGGTCCCAGTAGGCTGTTAGTGACCCTGTGACAATGTAGAGAGCTCTGCAGCTTCCAGCCAAGGGAGACATCCCACCTCCCACAGCATGCCAAGTTCAATATGCAGAGCCCTGTGTACAAGTTAAACATTATCAGTGTTCAGCTAGAATGCCTTCCAAGGAGAGGGTTCTTCTTATATTGTAACACAGTTCCTGGATCCATACATGGCATTAACATGTCGTGGTGTCCAGTCATCATTCCCTTTCTAGTAACCCAGTGCAGTGATTACAAGCTGTGGAATGAGTCAAAATTAGGGGCATTAGTGGTGAAGATTGTAAAGTGCACCCAAAGGGGGGGGGGGTGAGTAGCCCCTACTGTTGTGCAGTTTAAATTGTCTATTTATGTATCTTGGTGTGTCAGTAGTTATAAAAATGCAGACTTGGAATCTGCATAAATGTATTAGTTGCACAGCACATTAAACAGGGAAATGTGCAACATCATTTCTGTAAAAAACTACCAATGTAGACAAGGGCCATTGTCATCACTGTGATGTCCATTGTGAAGTTTTGATGTCTAGCCTGTGCTGTGTCCCTGTGCCCTACCCATTACTTGCTGTTAGGGACCATTAATGGGAATAACGTGGCCTCTGTGACCAAGGGGACGGGAGAGGTCTCACGGGTAGTGAGGGCATGGGGAAATAGTGCAGATCAGGTCCCTGAACTGATCGAAACCTCTGCGACTGCAGACCGAGTGGAGTGAGGTCAGTCATTTACCATCAACGACGCCCCAGCCTGGAGGATTAATGATGCTGAAATCCCCAGGATCGGACCAGGAGAGGCCGAGAAATATCTGGGTGTTTGTGTCAACCCGTGGAAAGGCATTCTGAAGCCTGAAATGATCAATTTGCTGCAGACCTGGATTACTAGGATCGGGAAAGCACCATTGAAGCCTCGGCAGAAAGTGGTGCTCCTGAATTCCTTCGCCATACCACAGCTGATCTACCAGCTATTTCACTGTGTTTTCTGAGGTGCCAAGCTGGCCGCTATGGAAGGGATGATCAGACGAGCTGTGAAGGCCTGGTTGCACCTTCCTGCCTCGATCTGTAACGGCATCTTGTATTCGCGCAATCGAGACGGAGGACTGGGCATTGCGAAGCTGGAGAGCCTAATCCCTTCTATCCAAGCTCGTAGGGTCTACCGCCTTGCCAACTCTGTGGACGAGATGACAAGGGTCGTGGTACGATCCCTTGGGGCAGATAGCGAATTTTGGGGGCTATGGGCCAGTGCCGCAGTGGCTTTAATGGAGGGCGAGCTGCACTCATCACCCCAGAGAGTTGGCAACAAATCTCTGCAGTCAGAAATATTCAATGTTCAGGTTATTTTTAATGGTATCAGACCGACCCACTGGACCCATCCAAGTGTCGGCACCCACATGGAAAGGAAAAAACTGTGAAGGAAGTATGGCTGAACTGTCATTGAGGACACCTGGTCAAAGTGGGCCAAGTAAGGCTAAGTAAGAATTCAGTTTACATTCTCCAGAGGAAAAAGCAGTGATTGCTTTCTGACAGTTCCCAAGTCGAGATTTGCCATTACATGTCCAAGTCTTCAGATGCAGTCAGTTTTCCCTAAAAACCAGAACAGAGACCACAAACTGAGAATAAGCTGGTTTCCTGGTGAGATGTGAGATGGATGGTATGCAAGTTGAGTTGAACGTGCCTGATGTTACTGCACACATGAAGGAGCAGTTGCCCAATGGCCATGCCTTTGAAGCAAGGTGTCCCTCCAAGGTTATAAACGTCCATTTGCTTCTTGACATATCAAGCTGCATGCCTGGGGCCACTCTTCTGTAAGGAGGCAGTCCGTATGTGCTGTCCCTCTGTTATGAGATGCAAAAATCAAGCTGCATCTTACCCAGGACGGTCCCCAAACAGTCACCTCCCGTTAGCATGTTAGCAAAGTTAGTGAGCATCACTTTTGACAGCACAGAGCTCTCCTGTAACATGGCTACCTCCCAGTGGCACCCAGAGCTGTCGGAAGTGAACCTTCAAACAGCCCCAATGAAAGGCCTCCTGTTTTAATGGGTCCAGGTGTAGAGTTACTGACAGGTTAAGCACCAGAGTACCCAGAGACCCCTTAGGAAGGTGTTTATGCATGGTAGCCACTGTCTTATGCTTTTTACTGCATTTTCTTACATGGGTTGTACTAGATAATGGCAGCATATTTTTTCCCCTGTGAAGTGGCAAGGACAACCTGTGAAACTGCTGCACTGTAAATAGGGCTTTTTTCAGACGTCTGACACCATTACAGATGTGCTGAGAGGACATGTTCAGTGCACTGTCATGTCCTGTCAGCTGTTCCGGGAGAGGAGACCCAGTTGTGTGAGGCATCAACAGCCTTGGGAACTATTAGGTGCGAATAACAGAGGGGTAGAAAGTGTTAATTAGCTTCTGCGGGGACTTCCTCTGCCCTCTGCCACCTATCCAGCCATGCCCCAGCCCAAGCCTTCCCAGGGCTTCCTGGCTGCCTAATCCCAGCCTGCCTGGCAGTTCAGCTCGAGGGAGGGACATCACCACTGTTGTGTCCTGAATATCAATTAGAGGAATTAAACAGGGCCTTTTGTTTGCACTTCTTGAGTGTTCAATTCAATTCCAGCTCGTCTCCCTTAAACAGCGAGCCATTGTGCCTCTCACTATACATTGAGCTATTGTGTTTCTCACTCAAACAGTGCCATTAGTCAAGTGCTGTAAAAGTTACAGCAGTCAAATTGAAATGCACACCACTCATAATATGTCATGCATCCCTATAAAACAAACTAAAGGCTATCGGTTAATCATTTTTGGTTTTCTGTATCTGTCAATACTTCTAAGGGGTCTGTGTTCTTTTGAAGGGAATGAGATAAACAAATACTTGGGTAGTTTAGAACTCAGGCATCTGCCTTTATTTAAAAATACATCTCCCCAATAGCATCTGGAGCAAAAAGCACAGCATCTGCAGGACCTTTTGTGCTGTACTACAGCTTATGATGCTGTGACCTGTTCTGTTAAGCCAATCCCATGGCAGCCTGTATTGTTTCACCCATCCGAGAGGGACTGATTCCAAAGCAGCCCATCAGGTGAAGCTGCCATACAAGCACTAACAGCACAGCGCAGCACAGCTGCTGTTGTGACCTACTGGGCCCATGTCTACTGTATGACTGCGCAAAGCATCTGCCTGCTTTTATTACTGCTGCTATACACAGGTTTCAAAATTCTCACAATGCCATCTTCTCCCTTTTCTTACTACAGGAAAACATTAATATTTATATATAATGGTGAAAAGGTTCATTTTTGTGTTGAAAGGCAATGGTGCAAAGAGGCCTTGCTTCCAACAGATGACTTTGTGCAAGGTGATGGGGATGCTTGCAATAAGATCACATTTTATGGAAATGCGAATGTGGCTGCTGTGAAACTTTATGTGTGCAAACACTAATTCCACCAGTACCGAACACATCCAGCTGGCTTTGAAAACAATTGTGGGTTTTCATATACAAAAATAATTCCCATTCATGAGTCAAAATATCAAAGGACTGCGTAGTCAGGTGACTGCCAGTCAGAAAAAAAGTGCAGTACAGAGCTACATAAATATATGATGGCCGGGAAATCGGGAGATAATGGACTGCTTTCAGGGTTTGAAATGATGGGATTTGCAGTCTTGTGAGCACAATACTGAGAGAGACAATCTGTTTCCACGGCAATGTAGTGAGCATCAGGGATGGGCTTTTAATATTTTATTCACTAATTAACTTCTGCCAGGTTTTCTGAGACCAAAAACGTTAGCTGTAGGGTTTAATTATTATTACAGTTGGCAGAATCATCTTTTACTGGCTTTTGTACACAGGCCACAGAGCATAATGGCAGTCTGAGCTGAAGGAGACTTCTTGCAGGCTGAGGATGACTGGGACACAACTCAGTGTTGTTTACTGCCTGCACATTTGCCCTCTGTTTAAGAAAGTTCAGATACTAAGGGACAGACACTTGGCTTGAAATGAGCTTGAAAAATGTACTTATTTCCATTTAATAAATAAAGGCTTTAGAACTTGTATGGATGTATTAATAATCAGCAGTATTAAAAACATACCAAACCTTTAAGGTTTTCAGGGCTTAAAGGATGAAAAGTGAGGCCTTACACACCTTGAGACATTTGTTGATTATGATCAAGACCTGAGGCTTATGAGTATAGCAGGCTGAGAAGCTCTGTTAGAAAATGTTCATTGAATGTGTGGTTTGGGCATCCTTGACCAATTCATTCATGTCACAGCTCTGCAGGTGTACCCATGTTCATCCAGAAAAACTTTGCCCACACGGGGGCTGCAGGAAACAAAGCTATCACATGGAAGGAGACCTCAGAGAACTTGCATTGTTTCCTGAGGTTATTGAGCACACAAGCACGATTTTGCTAAAAGGCAGCACAGACACCGCTAGTAAAAGTTTAATAACACAGCACGTTCTGAACAGATTGTATTAAACAGGGCACCATCTCTGAGTACAGGTGACTCTCCATGTTCTTACATGCACAGTAGTTAACATCCAATATGTGATGATGGGGAGAACCCTGGTTCTGCTGAGCGAGGAGGACAAAGACCAGTGGACCATGGGTGATCCAAGGAGAACCCTGGTTAGCCCAACACACAGGACTAATATTTTCATTTGCTTTTGCTATTCCATCATCTACAGAATGATGCATTTCAAATGTCACCAAGTAATTTTCAGTATCTCCAAAGCTAAACATGTCACAATCATTGGTTAACTTCAAGGCACTTGGGAAGCTGCTAAGTAAATGGAGTTAGTGAACTTCTGAGACAACCCCTTTTTTATACTACCACTCATCTACAAGATCCTTCCTCTCCACAAGAAAGGGGAAGAAAGCAAAGTTGAAAGAAACCAATGATCTTTACACCAGTGTGAAATGTGCTACTATTTTTGAAAGTCTACAGCAAGACTTTAAGGATCATGTTGCAACCTGTCCAAGTTCCTTCTTTTAAGTAGGGGAATACAGTGATACTCTGATTAGTGCTACCTCCTATACTGCTGTTTAGCCCTTTATTTATCATAACTCATCATATTTTAAAAGTGTTAAAAATACCTTGAAACTAGTTTTTTTGGAATTTTATATTGGTTATCCATAAAGTAGACTAGTTCTACCTTTAATGAGAGCAGAGAATCGGTCAGTCTTGTATTAATTTGTGTGTGCAGTGTTGAAGCTCCAGCAAGACAGTATGCTACAGTACCATATTGTGCTGCACGACTCCCTCGCAAAGTGTTCAGAGTATGAGAAAGATGTGCAACCCAGCACTTCATCTCAGGTATAGCTGTACTTTGTATACATCCTAAATGTATACAAAACATCCTGTGCATAAACCTTTAAATGCTGTACTGTAGTTCATCTGTTTATTGTTAAAAACAATAGGAGTAAGTTTATGGAAGAAAACAATTGGTATATTTCAGGCTAAATTATCCTGTTATGGTAAACATGACTCTATTTATGTAATATTTTGCATTAATGACCTCCTTTAATGCTCCATTTCTCAAGAACAGATCAAGAGCATTAATAGAGGTATTACTGTATTCTAACATATACATAATGCATGTGACTCCTCACTTCTTATGTCTCAGATGATGTTTGGTGATTAGGTGAGTGGTTAAATGAGGATAGATGGTCAGGTGAAGTGGTTAGATGATTAGAAGGACTGGTTAGAGAAGGTTAAGTACTCAGATGATTACACGGACTGCTTAGACAAAGGTGTGCTGTGCACAGTTAAACAGACCACTGTCCATGGTCCTGAACACTTCCCTGTCAAAGAGGGGATGAAGCTCTGTTCCTGGTGCTGAACCTGCCCCAGCTAGAGTGGGTGTTGACATATTGCTTGTTGGTGCTGAATGTGTCTCTGTTCTAGAGCTGCTCCAGTTACAGCAGGGACTAAATCACTAATAGCTCAGGGCCCTGGATCTGCTCCTGTCCATGGTGCTAAATGTCCTCCTATTGCAGCACCTCCTAACAACCAAACAGCCTTTCACATAATCATGTTTTTTGTTTCCTTCTATGTACATTAATATGATGAATTTGCACACATCACCTCTAATTTACACACAAGGGCAACATTCTTCTGGAAATACAAAATTGGCCATGTAACAGAAAATAGTACACTGTGAGTAAAGGTATCTACCAAGGTTTTATAAATCTATCTTCAGAAGTGGGGTTGTAAAGCACTATTGTTTCACATTTCTTTGAATGCAACTAAAATGGACCTTTTACTTTTTATGTCAATATTTTTTATTTGGATACAACACATTTAGCCACTATTTGCATTGAAAAAATTACAGATCAGATTTCATTGTGTAGGACAATTTTTGATAACTTTTCAGTGGCTGTGCAACGTCCAGGTTCATCATAACCAAAAGAGCACAATGATCGACTCTCTCTCTTAGAATGACTTCATGTGTTCTTCTGCTGCCCATTGTGGAGCTGTGCTGCAATATTAGATCCTAGCACTGTGAATCATGGGAGGTCCCCGTGTTTACTTCACTTGGAGGAGCTGTGTGAGGTGGAAGGGGACAGCAGCTGTGCAACACTTTAAACCCTTTTCAAACTCCATTCTTGTCAAACCACAGGCAGTTTGATGCTCTGTCTTTGGTGCACACAGCCAAAGCTCCAGTCATGTATCTTGGTTTGAGACGTACAATGCAAGAAATTTGGAATAAAGGCAAACCTGTTACAAGATGCCACAGTTCTACCCTTTCACTGTCCCAAAATACAGGATGTGTATTATAGCTCTTGTGTATTCATAGTTGCCTGACCTCATACATTAAAATCAAAGAGGAATATTTATTTTTGGTAATGGAGAAGCTCTTGAAATTGCTGGTGCTGTAGCGCAACACAAGCAGTAAAATGTCATACAACTGACTCCAACTGTTGAACATCCAATAGATTCTCCTGCACAAGCAAACTGTGCCATTTCCCATTCAGTCAGCCAGTGCCAAGCCCCCGTGTGTGACTGAGTACATGTGAGATAAATTGATCTGTAGCTTAATTTCCAGTTACATGTTGGATTCATCCATGTTTTTGTTGAAGGGCACTGATGGCCAACATGCAAGAGAATGGGAGAAAGCACAGGGGACTTAAAGTGAACCAAAGGCAAGATACAGACTCGGAGCATCCCATTCCTTTAACTGACTTCGTACAATATATTAGTGTCACGTCAAGAGTGTACCTTGCCTGGTCTATATTTCACTCGGTTACATGGTTACAGAAAGAGAGTAAGTGAAACTGTACAAAATTAACCTTGATACACGCAGAGCACTGTTGTATGTTTCTGCATGTAAAAAAATATATACTTCTGCAAATAGGCAAATTAGAAATCAGTCATACATGTTAGTGTGTAACCACAGATAAGTTTATTTCTTGGTACTACATTTCAAACCAAAATTTATAATTTCTCACTGCTAATATTTTCTTAGGTATGATTCCTTTTGGAGATGGAATTAAATAATTTTTCAGTCAGATGTAAAAAGAATAATAGACAGTGTGTGAATGTATAGCTACTGTTTTTTAAATTTATTTATTTATTTATTTGCAGTAATACCTCAGTTAGGGCTCTAGATGTGTTCGAGAAGTGGAGCTTAATGAAACGGCGCCAAGAGATTATTAATACAGTATATAATATAAATGGAGCTTGAAATTAGTGCATGTACAACAGAATACAAAATAAATTAGTTATACCTTGAATAATACTGAAGAAGCACAGAAAATATGTTATTGTATGGATAGCTAATGTAAAATTAAAAAAAGTTTTGAAATAGTTTAAATTAAGATAAATTCACTCAAAAGGCTAAAACGAGCACTATCAGGAACTGCACAGTACTGCAGGAGGTATGCTAATCAAGGTGTTGGTGTACTGCAGTCACTATTCTGTTTACAAATTTCAAACAAATTTCCAATTCATGGTTATAAAGCTTCTGTATGATTGGTATATTTTTTTAGAAGGACTAGGGCTCTTGTATCTTAACACATTAATATTGAAATTTCAGTTCATCCTCTCTCTTTCATGAGGTGTGATATTAAAAAAAAACAAGATAATACAAAAGTGTAAAAAAGAATTAAATGAATTGAAAGAATGGCCTAAAAATGAACAAACAAAAGAGATACAAGTAGAGACTTCTGTCTGCGCAGTAATAAGGGCTCACAGATGAATGTGTTTGTTCAGTTATTCCTGCTTCATTGCCTGGGTAATGAGGACTTTCCTCCTACCCTCCTGACAAACAGATGCGGCCAGGGATCTACTGGGCAGGATGGGTGAGGAGCAATTACACATCAGTTCCCAGACCATCAGTATGGGTCAGTGGACAGTATGAGTAAGAGGCCCATCAGAAATGAAATGTATAGTGATCAGGACTTTTAAGGTCTAAGAAAAACACTGAAGTAGACCTAACAAGTACATATTGAAACTTATTCAAACATATTCAAACTACTGACACTCACTTCTGAACTTGCTGTAGTTATCTTTGTAAATAACATGAGACAAAATAATAAGAAAACTAGACTAATAATAACATTAAAGCATGAGAACTGGTATGCTGTGCTTCTCTCTGACTATCCAGAGGTGCTGCCATCTGCGCTCCTAAAATTAGTGTCTCCTTTTCTGCCAGGAGCTGAAAGTACAAGATTTATGTTCATGAGAAGTTCAAATGTAATGCGACATGATAATATGGCAATCAGTTTCTGTCTTTCTGTTGAGCTCACGGGATCTAAGTATGCCAGGTATTTTGCTGGTCACCTCTTCACTATTTTGTGTGTATTTTGTGCCTGCAAGATGAAGTATGCGACAGCTTGTGGGAGGCACTGGCTTTAATGTCGTATAACTATCTACAGACACCTCACCTGGCTTTTATTCTCCAGTGAAAGTGTGTGGGAAAGGTACTTAAACATCCACAACACTTTGTTGCTCTTCCTACAAACTAAGAAAATGTTCTTTGTTTTTTGGGGCTTTTTTTGACTTTGCTATTAGGGACTCCCTTGCAGTGGATTTTGGTAAAGGAAGGTGAATAAATAACATACATTAGGTTTAGCACATCTGGAAAATGTTTAAAAGTGTAGAACAGTGTTAAGTTGTGAAGCAACTGTTTCTAAACTTAAAACCATTTTGTTGAGTACATGGGGGTCAGGCTTAGGATATCAAAATTTTTACATTGTGGATTGTAACAAAACATCTTTCTCTTTGGAATTAACCAATGTTCCTGAGGAAGAAAATATCAGTGTTTGGGTTTGTGTTGGTTCACCTTTCTCTGCAACCTCTTCTCTGGCACCTGGCCTTTGTGAAGGTCACACCACTGCCTTCTGTATCTCTGGGCAGTCATCTGTTTGTCAGATAATGCCATATCCCCACTCTGCTTGCTGTGTGAAGTGCCTTCTGGGAAAATGGGACAGGCCTGAGTGCCTGGGATGGCCACCTTAGTCGCCTTAACTGGGTCACTTCCTGGTCCTGTCTGAATGGACCTGGCTAAGTGCTGCAACAAGAGCCCTTGAATCTCAGCTGCTATCTTTAGAGATCAGCACCATGAAACACACACAGCTCCTCACACGGCCCCAATGTGTCACTCACTACCACCATGAACCGATCTGGGGAGAAAACGAACACTTTATTCCCTGTCAGAGGAAACTGGCTGGCAGAATAAGGCTAACCCTGCCACAATGTTTTTAGTCCATAAATCTACCAAATGGTTGTTTTTTTCTACTGCTGACTAGAGAACAGTTTCAGAAAGAGTTTTTCCTCTTTCTTCTGCCTTGTTGGCAGGTGTAAAGGAGGAGAAGAAAACACACGGGAGATCCAAGGAGAGGAAGTATCTCATTTTGAAGTGAGCACAGTGAACGCTTTTGTCAAGCTGCCAGATTGCTGGAATTGTCTGTCTGTGGTATCTGAGCTGTTCAGAGCCCCAGCTCATTTGAGAGTGTGTTGAAACCCATCCGGTGGGCTTTTTGCTCAAAGCCAGTTTGGAAGCCATGTTTATAACCACTTTCAAGTTTTAGTATGACAACTTACAGTACTGAACTTCATTTCAGGACTGTGTCACCTCAAAAACATTAATATAGTTTGAAATTGTAATAGATCTCACATGCCAACATTGAATGATATCATTCCGTATTGAGGCGTTATTTAGTGTTTATTTTTATCACACATCTTGCGATGCGCCTTGCCACGTCATGAGTGACAAAACCTGGGATCACAGGGTGTTAAAGGTCTGTCAACATCAGACATTCTCACCCAGGTGACTCGACCAAGGTCGATCAAACCCCAGGCTGCACCCAGATAGCACTCCCTTGAACATACAGCTCACCTCTTCTTACTCGCAACCATCCAGATGCCCTCTCTGCAGTCTCAGTAATAACTTAGACAGCCTTCATCCTCTCACTGCTGGTGATACCTAACATACTGTTGGCCCTAGTATGAAATCAGTTTCTTATTCAGTGAACATGAGAATTAATACCTACAGTACTATTGATGTTTCAAATTTTTGTCACCCTGAATTAGTTGAATAACTGTCAGCGTAGAGTTTAAGACCATTGGCTTGCATTGAAAGGACGTAGGATTTAATCCCCGTTCCTGAGGTTTACCACTGAAAAAGGTTCTTACATGGAACCTTTGTAAGATCAAACCAGCACAAAGACAAAGGAGCTGTATCGCAGGATAACTTCACCGTATCTTCAGTTGGTTCAAGGGTTTTGAGGTCCATCTCTTTTGTCCACTGCCAGCACACTTATTGAGGCTTTGGCACTACATATAGAACATGCCATGGGGTATTTATCTAGCAAGCTGGCAACAATGGCTTTGCCAATTCATCAGCAGAACTTTGGCTTCTGAAATGGTGATAGGGATATAGCAGGTCATTTTAAATTTCACTATTTAAAATTTCACTTTGTTAAATGCTGGTCATCTTTCAGATGAGGAATTGGCTCTGCAGTCACAGGTTTTGCTTAAATCAGTTTGATTGCTTCAACCAGTTTGTTGTATATTCAGTGGGATGTTGTGTTGGCCTCATGAATGGATTGTGACTCCTTAGATAATGGAATGCTTCATCTGAAATGGTGCAGGACATAGAAAACCTTTTTCTTCATATCTGTCAACTATTAAAGAGTCACCTCCCCAGCTGCTTCAATGGCCATGTTCTCCTGTTGCTTGTTGTAGGCTGCTCAGTGTGACTGTTATTCACAGTCAACATAGACATAACTTCAAAGTGACTTCAACAGCATACCAACTTTCAGTTTACCAAGCTGAAACTCATTACTGATGCTGAACAGGCTGAGTACCTTCCTTAAGGTTGTAACAGCAGGGATCCAGCTTGGAAATTACCACATGGATAGCGCTTATGACTATGCCATCGAGAAAATAAAAGAATTTCAGAGAAACAAATGTAAGCCTGTATGTTGCCCGCCAGGAACTGAGTCTCAGACCCATAAAGTGATGCTGGCAGAACCTGCAAGATTGTTCCAAGCCCCATTTCTAGAATGGAGAGGTTATTTATCTACAGAATACAATGTGGAATGACTTTATGTGTGGAAGGACATAATGCAACAGTTGGCAGAGTGTCTGCGTGCCAGAAGTGTCCCTGGTTTTGAATGATGATGTCACCTCTCCTGTTCAGCACTATGACACTGAGGAATTGGCAGGCTCCCCCATGCTATGAATAACGCAGCAATAACAACATAAATAAACAAACTCCAAGTATGCAAACATATGCACAGCCCCTTTAAAAGTAGGTTTCAAAAGTACATAAGGTTGAGGTGTTGCCTAGGGTACTGCCTAGGGTGCTGGCTCACTTTGCTTAAGCTGTTTTAGTCTGTTGCTAGATCCAGCATGAGCCATTTTCAATGCCTGTTTATAAATCCAACCTATTACTGCATACAGTACCAAGTGCTTTTAGGTTTACATAATAAAAAATTACTTCATGCTAATAAGTGCCCAGATAAAGTTTTTGTGTCTGAAGTTTCCAGAAATAATTTGTTAATTTCTAGTAATACAGAGTTTGTGACAATTATCAACTGTGTGCCCCACCTTTCCTTGTGAGACTGCTCAGCATCATGCATTCACACCGATATTTAAAGCAGGTAGGAAGGTGCCTAGGGATCCTATGTGTGGAATTCAGAGGGAAAATGGGCAAGAGAAAAGATTTGGGAGCCTTTGAATAAAGCAGAACAGTTCTGTGGCGGTGCCTCAGTCTGAATGTTTCAAAAACAGCAACTCCTGTGGGGTTTTCACACACTGCTGATAAATGGATATACTGGTACAGCACTGAAAAAATACAGCATCCAGCCAGTGGAGGGAAACAGCTTGTTGATAAAAGATGCCAACAGAGGCTGACATTACCAGGTAACAGATGGGCTGCTGTCATTTGACTAACAGCTAAGTACAACAGTGCTGATGAAAGACCCACATCTGAACACAAAACCCGTGTGCTGTCTTGCATAGGGTATAGCAGCTAAAGACCTAGCTGAGTTCCAGTCCATTCGGGTCAAATAAAAAATGTGCATTTGCAGTGGGCTGTGGAATACACTCAGGTGGACTGTAAAACTGTAAAACTATTAACCAGCCAGAGGAACCCAAAACATGGATCCATCGTGCAGCATTAGTACTGTAGGTCGACTAGACTTTGTTGTATTTACTGTGCACGTCGGATCCCTTAAGTGGGAAACACTATTTGAATCCCCCACGATGTCTGAACTTGCTGACCAATTGCTGCCCTTCATGGGGGCAGTTTGCCCGTCACCAGATTGCTTCAGTTTGCAGGGTGACTCTGTGCAACAAGGTTTGAATTATCCAGGAACAGTTTAATGAACATGGCACTGTGGTCAGCTTACTGTAGTCTCATCTCCTGTCTCCCGATTACAATGCCACAACACTTTCCTGGGATGAGATGGGATAAGCTGTTTAGGATAGAGACGGTCCACCAGCTAAAATGTAACCCCTATCACTAACAGTGAAGTCGGCCTGAACTGTCATCACTGTTGTTCAATACGGACACGCTGTTGGATGTTGGCTGGTCTGTAGACAGACATGCAGCTGCTCACATGAAGGGGAGGTACTACATGAGCCCACTCAGTGTACATGAAGTTTAAGGCTTACATCATCAGGAGAAGCAGACCAAAAGAGGTAGGCAGGTGACAATGTGGTTAGCGCTGCAACTTTGCACTTGGCAGACCCAGGTTTGAATTTAGTAACCCTAGCAACCTACAGTACTTACCCTGAATTGATACAGTAAAAATTGTTCACCTGTAGAAATGGGTCATTGACGGTAAGTTGCTTGACAATGTAAGTTCCTTTGGATAAAAGCATCACCTGAATAAATGTAACTAAACTGACAAAACATAGTACATAAGCTGCAGATATTACATGTTTAGAGAGAGGTTCTGATCAAATAACAAGAAATGAAGTTTAGAAACTTTTAGAAAATGTGAGGAGGTTTACAGGTTTTTTTGTTTTACTCTACACCAAAAGAAAACTGCATTCGTTCCTTTGGAGTTGAGGGCTCCTGGGTGAGACATAGACTGTAAAAATGTTTCATTCCTTCTATTTATGAAGTGAAGGATGTTTCTTGCATGATTTACGAATGAAAGTGAAATCTGTGGGAGCTGAAGGACAGGTAAGAGTCAATAACTGAGCCAACCTGAGCTGCTGATGGTGAATGGATAAAGGCCAGTGTGCTGCAAGGATGTTCTGTGACATAATACCCAGTGCCAGCATTTTAAAATGATCTTCAACCAGTCAGATGCAGCAGACGTGCGTTTTCTCATTCTTCAAACTACTGTAATTCAACTTGACCAAAACAAGATTCATTTCCTGCTGTATGAGCAAAGTGTGCATGTGAATTAAAAAAAACAAAAAGGCACAAAAAGTTTCAACATAGAAGTGTTGGCATCCATCATTTTCCACACTTATGTACATGTGCACACAGCTCATGTCACATAACACAGTCCCTCCTCTTGCACCTTTCCACTGTCCACTTCAGGTTGACTGTGTCGATTAGGATTCGTTCCTAAAACACAATTAGTAATCCTCTGTCACCTGGAGCCAGCAACAGAATAGCTCCCAGGTCAGGTCTGAGCCAGAAACCCGTTCTTGTGACATAAAAGCAAAAGCTGTCTTTGCACTTGTGGGTGGTGGGGTGATGGGGGCAGGTTAGAGATGAAATGAGCTTTGGATGGACTTCCCCCCAGGGGTAGAATCTGTTGAGTGCCTAGATGTAATTATGAAAAGTGTCTTGGGGTCTGGGGAACTGATAACACCCTGAAGCTATGGTGGTCACAAATTATCCAGGGCCTCTAATGTGGGTCTGATTGCCAGAATAATGTGTGCGTGGAATAACTAAGCCTAAATGTCCCTAGTAGCTAAGCAAATTCAAGGCATGAGAGCAGAGTTTGAGTGTGGATTTTTTCTGCACCCCATCTTAGACACAGTGGAGATCTGTTCATATTGTGTGTGTGTGTGTGTGTGTGTGTGTGTGTGTGTGTGTGTGTGTGTGTGAACGCAGGATGGTGAGCAAGAAAGAAAAGGGTTAATTACTGCAGCTAAGCTGAAAAAGCATCTCTGTATCGGTCTGGTGTGTGTGCGCATGTGTGTGAGGACAAAGTCAAGAAAACACCGCTAATGGTAATATAATTTTACAGTCACCAGGCTTTAGGGTGCAATCCAGTTGGATGCAAGTTAACCTTTTAGGTTAGTTCTCATATATGCCTGTATTTCTTTTTTTAAATTGCACATTCATTCACCAAGAATTGAAATATATGAAACATACCTAATGCGTACATAAAAATACGTTAGCCAAGCGTTAGCCAAAAAAGTGCAAGCAATGTACTATAATGTTCTGATCTCATTGTTATGGCAGAGCAGAATTCAGCTTTGATGGTACTGTGCCAGTGTGACTGTAGTGACTATTACCCCGCATTGCACCAGTGGAAAGTGACCTCTATGAAGGTGTTGCGAAGTCTGAATGATGGTTCGCTGCAGTCGAGCTTCAAACGAACATGCGTCCTCCAGCTGCTGTAATGCACCACTTTCCACACCCGACCTGCCGCATGATAAATCAGTGCAATTGTGCTGCATTGCGTGGGACCTCTTGCTCACCGCAGGGAGCCTATATGTCTGACTCTTTCCCAGCTGCCCGGCAGGATTGGGGGTGGTCAGCCAGATCCCCTAACAGCCGCACACATGACAAGAGTGTGAAATGGAAAGAAGATGTTCTCTGGTATTGTACACCTTGGACTGCAGCAGTCAAGGAGCAAAACCAAAAATGAGTAAAACTGTGAGCGTAGCATGGTGGCACAGCAGGTGAAGTTGGTGTCTCACAGCACCCAGATGGCTCGATTGGACATTGGTTTGATCCCTGCTCAGTGTATGTGGAGTTTGAATTGGTTTCCTCCCACAGTTCACAGTCCATCCCCACAGTTGGGAATTACCTCCCAAGATTTTCAAGTGCTTCAAGTAAACTATTGACTCTGAAGTTGCCTGTAGTGTGTGTATTACGTTGTTCTGGTGTATAAGTGGGGGAACGATTGTAGTGAGGTGTACTACATCCAGTATTTGCCAGTTGACTTGGATAAATGTGTCAGCTAAACACAACACAGTACATCAATGTGGAGAAAAGATATGAACAAATGTAGAAAGGACATTATTTACTCACTCATTCATTTTTGTCAGCTGCTTGCCCAAAACTGCCATTAACCTTTATTGAGCTGACACCTGCATCCAAGTTATCTGACAATGTTAAAATAAATTTACACTGATTTGCCCAGTTATACAGCAGGGTATTGCAACTATATCAACTCAGGGTAAATACTTCAATCAAGGGTATTACAACAGGTAAGGTGATTTGAACTGGGGACCACCATACTGTGACATCGATTCGGTTTCTCAGTGCATTATTTCTAAAATAAGATATAACGTTCACAATATAATTAAGGATATATTCACAAATAAAATGAGGCCAGGTGTAAGACTGTTGGAAAAAATCTAACGTCCTTTTTATTAAGTTAGGACATGTATACACACAGGTTGATTCAGAAAGAGTTGAGTGCTTTCATAAATTTATTACTCAGTAACTAAGTATCATATGAATATGTAGTCTAAACTTTCAAGTGCCGAAATCTGGGAAAAAATGAAGGGTTACTTTACACTTTGGTCTATACTTCATGTTCGTATGATACTTAGTTACTGAATAATAAATTCAAATATTCAGTTCTTTTTGAATCCCCATGGATGATGACATCACATTGACTCTTTCTTTGTTAAAAACTTTTGCTCATGATTAACTGAGGATGTTGACACAGATACAGAATTTATCATTCAACTGTAAGTCACAAGAGGATACAGCATTTGGGACTACAGGAAGCAGGCTACTCAGTTACACCTGTCCTAGCTTACTTGGCTTTACTCATTATTGTCACAGCCTCCGGGACCCAGTCTCCGTCTCTATTCTGCACCTGCACCAGATCCTGGGTCTTAGTGTATACTTAACAAGGCACTGGTCAGGTGTGAATCCATCTCTGTCTATTAATTTGTCAGTGACAAAAGCTGGAGGCTTGAGGCTGTGGCCTGGCTCTCCATTTTTTCATTTCAACATTAGGATAATTACAGAGGTGTGGGCCGCATGCACCGTGGACATGGGAAATTACTTGTGTGCATTATTTCCTGGCGTGAAAAGGAGGTTATATTAATGCGGTGGGGGCTGGAGTCCACTCAGTTTCTCTTTGGCAGCAACTCAGAGCTCAGATCACTCCGTGAGAGCGCTGCCATTTGTGGCACGGTGTAATACGAGTGTGACTTTACATGTGGAAGACTAACATGCAAAAGTCACAAAGTCATTAAAATGTGCACTGATGTGCTGCTGAATTGCATGACTGTGTTATTTGGTTTCCACATTTGGCTACCAGGGGATTAATGTATAATTGTGACCCACATTACATGGAAACAGAGTTGAAGTCATAGCAGATATGAAGGCAGCACGTGTTGAATGGTGGCAAATGAAGAGATGTGGGTAGCAAACTTCACCAGGCTGACTGAATGAAGAGTGTTAGATACAGGCGTGGACAGAATGCTGTGAAATAATGACAACCCATTTCTGTTCAGATCTTCTAACTGCTCGATATGCTTACAAGACATCATCCATCGCAATCATTTCCTATCAATTCTATAGGCTACTACTGCAGTAATGTGTGCCAGCAAAAACAGTGGTACTGCACAAACTGCCCATGCTGCAAGAACTGTAAGTCTGCATCTATAACCTTTTGTCTATTATGAAATGCAGTTGTTTACTCTGAGTCGTACATCACTTTGAAGAAGAGCATCTGCCGAATGAATAAATATAAATGTAAATGTAGCGTGAAGTGTGTTATGGGAAACAGTGGGCTGTGTGGGAATAGGGTGACACTTTACTGTACTGTCAGGTGTTTGATGCTCACTTCCTCTTGGCTTGGATAAGAAAATGTCCAAGAGTAACTGAATACCAGTCATTTTCACAAAAAGCAGTACAATAACTCAGCCTTTTGATTTGGGTAAAACTAGATAAGACTCATGAATGAATGCAGCTGAGCCGGACACTGTACGTGCAAATGTCAGGAAAGGAAAAAAACAGAAAAGATGCTGCATTATACCAGAACTGCAAGGAGGAGAAGCTGAGGAGCAGTCTAGTTACTGTGGTTACTGACAGTGCATTATGACAATTTGCTCCCATCTTTACCCATTTCAGTGATGCTTCTTGAATTCCTAAAAAAAAGCCAATTCATTCAGCAAAGGGAATCCGGGAGACGGCGCAAGGCTGGTACCCAACAGCTGTGAATCATACATCTCAAACACAGACAGAAGGGGCTTGATCCAGCTGTCACTTTGATAATGTCAGGCAAAAGTGGCAGCAGAGTAAACATAGAGACAAAATACAGCAAGCGAGCTGACTTACACTTGCTGGGACAGACACAGACACACGCGCAAGGAGCAATGCATTCCTGAGATGGCTTTTCCAACAAGTCTGCATTCATTCCTTTATAATGCATTTTTTCTGCTGTACATTTCCATAAGCTAACTTTGTGAAATGTGTCACTTTTCCATGCACTAAGCCCACTGAAGAAGTGGCAGTGTAGATCACATTGTTTCCTTGTGTGTTCTCATCTCCTGTGTGTTTGTCAGTGTATCAGGGTCTGCAGTTGTCATGGCCTCAGCAATATCACTCTCCAGCTGTAGTGCAGACATTGGGGTTCTTCTCTCTCCCTGTACCCTTATATTCCCGTACCCCTCTGTTTCTATCTGCCAGTCCTTGTATCCCTCTATTCCTGTATGCCTCTGTCCCGCTTGTCAGACCTTTTGTGTATTCTCAGCCTCGCTCTGCCACCCATTGGCATTCTAGACTTGCCGCCTGCTCCATTGTATATGCCGCATGAAAGCAGTCCCCCACCCCACTGCCAATGCCACCGCTCTGCACCACCACCACCACCCCCCCCCTCCGAGCAGCAGAAATTCTCATTATCCCCCTCTCACTGTTTATGTTGTTGAACAGCTGAACCACATGAGGAGCCCCCCCACCCTCTGCGACCGTGCGCGGAACATCAGGTCTCGATTACGCCTGTCTGAGCACCAACCGAAGACAGACACCCTCAATTTGTGCCGTCAGAGCCACCCGCGTGGGAGTTGTACAGTACAGGCAGCTGCTGGCTTTAGGCCACAGCGATTAGCGTTACATTTTGTGCTGCTTTTGCTCCATTAATATTTTAAATGCTGTCATTAAATTTTTACCATGCTTGTGGCTCATGGAGTTGTTTCATGCATGTCTTCTGTTGGAACTGACAGCATGTCTGTGATGTCATTCTGCATGCTCTCAGTGGTGTGCACTCTGCTTACTGAGTAACGTAATGCTCGCCTCTCGATGATGTACTACTGACATCACATCAGTGAAACGGAGCGTGTGCCACACACCTCACACACAGCAATGATGCAGCACAGCTCATCTCTGTAAGCCTCCCGTGCACATAAGGCAGCTGCCAGGCTGGCATGGAGGTGCCCAGAGGGTCTCCCTGGCTACTGTGTAGCAGCTGGCAGAAGACCAGATACACACACACACACACACACACAAACAACTTGGAAATTGACACAAATCATTAACCAGGCAAAGACTATTCCATCTTTTGTGCTGTGGCTCCAGTTGTCAGTCTTCTCCATTTTTGTGTTTTATTTTGAGAAAATGTGTATCATGGTGGCAGAGTGGGTAACGCAAGTACCTCATAGCAGCTGGACTGTATGCCCAACTGTCTGTTGGATGCATATTTAGTCTGGGGAGTTTATATGTTCTACCCATTTTTGCATGCATTTCCTCCAGGTGTTCCAGTCTCCTCCTGTAGTGTGAAGAAGTGTTTGTTGGACATTTGGACCAGTGACTCTAAATTGCCACCAAGTGTGTGACTGCATGTGCAAATCTGTGTGTGAAGCTACATTGAAATGCACTGGCATCTCATCCACGCTCTACCCTGCCTGTCCAAGCACCCTGTGCTTCTGGGATAGTTTTCAGGCCCCTGACACCCTGCCTCAGTCAAGCAGTTCATGTCAGATTATTAATGAGTGACACAGAGAATCCACTGTGTATACACACACACACACACACAAAGAATAGAAAATATGCTCCATTCATATTCACGCAACACGTTTCTGCTGTACCTGATGTGTCGCTATAGTAACTGCTTGAAGTACCACAGACATTGAGATATGATGTTGAAGTTGATGGATCACTACTAAAAGCGGCAGGGTCCGGTGCCCTGCAGATTTATATATGCCCAGCGTTCTTTGATTGTACTACTGTTGTTCAGCTGCATTACTGCTGGAACAGTTAGTAAGGACAATGTTGACTTAAATACTGTGCCTGTTGTGAAATAGTCGCACCATAAAGGAGTAGCGTGCACAACTAAGTTTAATTACACCTGGTGATAAGAAAGAGTTCAGTCTTAGAAAAACTAGAATTCACTTTAGTATAGATGTTACAGTTTTAGCTAATTAATTTGTTTTGAACCCCTGCTGCTTGATGACTGGCAATAGCAAGACAGAGTGGATCACGAACATTGAGGTCCAGGTCACCACTTAATGCAAACTCGGTCAACTAGTCAACGTTTTTCAACTTCAATAAACTTGCATTTAAATAATGCGTAAGAGAAATTATCCCCAATAGCTGGAATATCCCTAGGTTTGTCCATTTTCTATTAAAAAACTTGTTAATACAATGGTCAAGATGGAAGAAGATGAGAGGGGAGCAGTGGGGACACCCTCGATCCTTTGCCACACAAGTCATTCCACAGTAGTAACTTTGGAGCTAATTGCTCCCTTCCCTTCCCCTGGGTTGTGCACCGATTTCACCCTGGTACAGACCCTGGTGGTGTGGAGGCTTGGGTCACATTGCAATACCAGACAGCCATGATGGGGCCATACTGCTCCACTGCAAATGTAGATTGTTCTGAAAGCCGAACTACTTATTTCAAACTGCCTTTTTTCAACCTGACAAAGCAGTGAAAAATGTGTTTCTGCAGGCAAAAAAACAGAACATTTTCCTACTCCACGAAGATTAATATGTACCTGACACACCTACCCTGTACTTGCTTCTTGTTCCCAAAAAGTTCCTCTTTACACCAAGGTTATACTTGAAAAATGAGGTACGTAAAACTGGAGAGCTGGCAATGCACGCAGACTGGAAGGTACACATTTGAAGGCCACCACAGATGTGGGAGAAATGATGTCTCACAGGTTATTTGCCAGTAAAAGGTTCAATGTTACGGTTCACCGCTGTGCCTCAAGCACCCATTGTTCCAAAACCTTGCTGACAAATGCAGCATTTGGCCATATAACTGCTGAGAAAAGAAGAACAGAATACACTATAGCTTGAAGCTAGGGCACAGTGTTCTTGAGTGGGCATTGAAGAGGTTCCCTCACACCTAGACTGGCCCAGGAAACAGCAGCTCTGCAAGGCTGGAACTGTAACCTGGATATATTTTTTAATGGTTAAGCCTTAATAAAAGATATAGTGTAACTTATTAACCACTGACCCTGGTTGTGACATTCTTCCCCACAGCATTAGGCCCTAGTTCACCACCGTGTGAAATCTTGATCACTTGGCATCCAAATGTCCGTTTACAGAATGAAATTCAAAAGAATATATAGGCAGTTATAACACATAAAATTTGTGATCACAGCATGTAAACAGAACAAAGAGCTTTATTTGGTGCTTAGCAACTATATGCTGTGTTTATTTAACATTTGCTGCTGTAAACTTAAACACAAAAGACAAAATCACATATTGGTAGTTACAATACACATGAACCGATAGGAAAGAAATGTATGAAAGCACTTTTTGGTCAAGTATTATTTAAAAACTTCAAATGTAGACAGAGTAACTGTATAATATGACACTTCTCCAGTCTCTGGTCGCTATCGACCCAAAACCTTCTAAACAAGCATAAATGAAAAAAAATACTAATTTTAAATTTTTCGACATTAAGTTGAGTAAATTGATCAAGACAAAGAATGAGCCATATCTGGGAAATGGCTTTCAAGCTGTAATGCATGACATAACCTGTGATATGCATTTAAGAATACTTAAGCAAACACCATTGCACGTCATGTGTCAGAATACTTAGACCAGAGAAGGCCTCTTCAACGATCGTCTCAGATCAGACCCTTAGTCCTCAACTGGGAGAAAGAAATCTGACAGGATGCAAAAAAGAACTAAAAGTGTGCCAAACCAGTGAAGCGAAGTACTGGTCATTCTAACCACTGCATGGCTACATACTCAGAGAGCGCTGTGAGGTGTGACCCCGTGCTCATCTCAGCAGGTACTTGTCTCCCCCGCAGTGGGGGTTAGTCACGCAGGAGCTCCAAGGAAGGAGTCTTTTTACGGAGGTCCAAACGGGCATCTACGGTAGCCGTTCGCTGTTCTGCTCTTTTATTTAAATGCAAATGAGAAGGGAGAAGTGTGGTAGGTTTCCTTAGTACCACGACAAGTCCCTGACGCAATGACAGCCTCTCGTCACTCCTGAAGGAGCCCACGTCTCCCACTCCTCATTTGCCTTCATTAATATGCACAGTCTGCGCATAAATCAGGAAAGCACAGCATCTGATTGGGGCAGCACTCTCGCTGACAAGGCTAACGAATGACATTATGCAGGACTGACTTATACTTAATGAATATTTCACATCTTTATTATAACTCACAAAGTGTGATGAAGTTTGTAAAGGAAACAAAAGGCCAAACCTATACACAAGTCAGCAGTCTGCGTGCTGTCGTGTGTTTGAATATACAGTCGTTCTCGCGTGAATCATTTGTTCATTATGAATTTGTCAGTTTATACAACTACCTTCCACATTTATAAACTATGTCATTTTTAAAATCACGCAAGTCTTAATGAATGTACATTTTACAGCTTTGGGAAATCACAACACTGGCATTAAACGTTGTTAATGAGTTGTAATGTAAATTATATTTGCTCGAGGGCAGCAGGTGGTGTGGAGCATAGCGGTGCTGCCTCACAGCAGCTGTGCTGTTTAGGTGTGGGTTCGAATCCAACTCAGTCTGTGTGGGTTTCCTCCAGCTGCTCTGGATTCCTCCCACAGTCCAGAAGCATGACTTTCAGGTTATTTGGTCACTGTAAGTTGCCAGTGGTGTGTGTAGCTACCCTGCATTGCACTGGTGTTAATTCATCATCTAGTGTCCAGGGATTCCAGGATAGACTCTAGACCCCTATGACTGGGATAAAGTGGTTAACGGTAATGGATGCACAAATATTTGCTGGAAAACATATGTGTTGAATGGTTTTTTGTTTGACAAGTAAATAAGTGCTCAAAAAATTAATTTTGGCACACATAATGAAAAAGATTTCTATTTTCTATTTTATTCGTTCTCTGCAACCTGGAATTATTACAAATTCTATTTAACCTTGTGATAACAAAGACCAGTGGCCATCCAAATTAGAGGAAACAGACAATTTACATTCCTCACCTGGTTCATAAAGTTTTTGAACAACATAAAAGCTCAAGAGAGAACAGCATGAATATACCTTTTATTTAAGTATTTTTAAATTTTATGTGACATTTTTCATCCAGGAAGCAATTTCTTCCTCCATAATGGGATGATTTCACAGAACAAATTAACCTTGTTATGTGAGAAATGCATGTCCTACTAATATAACATGCTACTCTTCCTGCACAGCAATAGTTTAATATATTACTTTTTGCGGTTAATAAGTAATATCTTTTATGTTACAGATGTTCACACATTCAGTGCTACCAATAACCCTTTATTTGGGTCATATGTGTGCTTGACTATAAAACGACACACACTCACCCCTTTACCCTCTAACAT
The DNA here is from genome assembly GCA_900497675.1 of Arapaima gigas. NCBI lineage: Eukaryota > Metazoa > Chordata > Actinopteri > Osteoglossiformes > Osteoglossidae > Arapaima > Arapaima gigas. The sequence continues at coordinate 587,009 of UFQX01000030.1, forward strand.
TAACCAAGAAAGTCACAGTTGTCCATAAAGCACTGACTCACAGGCACAGTTTCATGGCAGATTTCACAGTGTTCAACTGTGGGTGCCGCCGATCTGGTGATTCATTAGTTTGACTATGAAAAGGGAACCTCTCCCCACTGTATTGGCTCCCTTTAAAGTGATGTTCCCTTAAACTGAAGGGTCTTATACTGAGGGCTAAATGTCTCTGGCCAGCAGCGCTATACTCCATGAAGTTATAAATCCTCCATGTGGGACAGGTCATAGACCACAGCGTCCCCACACAGTCCCTGCTGAGGCTGGCAGTATGCACAACGCATGCTTAAGTCCTGTGTACACTGAAGTGAAATGTCATTCACATCCTTATGCTGCTCTAATGATGTTGGAACCACGCACTCCAAAGGAAGGTGACGTCATGCGGAGGTGAACAGCCAATGCAGGGTGGCAGGCAGTAGACAGTGACAGCATGTGGGATGGGGCAGTGTGAAGAACGTGACAGCAAACATCCTGCTTAACAAGGAGTTCATTGGAGCAGAAAATGGCTTTGGCCTGGTTGAGATGGCACGTGCTTTCTTGGAGAGGTAAAATATGGTTCAAAATGAACCAACTCTCTTTTGGCTAGTCTAGCCATATCAGCATCTGCCTAACAGATTCTGGAGTATTCCTTGGCCCTGTCATGGCTCACTGTACTGAAATTTGGGCTTCGCGCACAGGACACCAGCCTGCTGTCTATGCTTATTCTGAAAATACAGCCACTGTCACAATTTAGGCAATACTGGGCTTTAAGCTAAGAAATGTTATTTTACTATCAGTATTTGCAAGATCTTCAGGTTTGTAAAGCCCCCCCCCCATGTCTGTAAATGAAGCAAAATACATTGGTGCCTTGTTTTGCAGCCATTAGAATAACAATTTTTTGAAGATGAGAACGTTGATTGACTTATTTACATTTTTTCATTTTATTTTATAAACTTTTGAGTGCGGAATGAAAATCACCTGCCTTTCAGGAAAATGCACAAATAATTGAAAATGATAGAGTACAATTCTCATAATTCCATACACTTCTACAATTTTTACAAGTGCAGGAGTTATACGCCATCTTGCTGTGTATGTTTTCAGGAGAGATTTAAGGTTTTTGCAGACGCTAACCCATTAAGAAGTGAATGGATGGCATTGTTTGGTGTTTATTGACTGTGGTGTGGTTAAAGTGAGTTTTGAGTTATAAAGACTTTTCTGGTTGTATTTATAAGTGGGGGGCCAAGTGTGTGATCAAAAGTGGCCTGCTCAGAGTTCTCTAGTTGCCTGTTATGTCATATATGTTTAATGTAGTAATCCCTGGTACACAACTGGCACAGCTTCTCCCTATTAGTAGAAACAGGATAAAACACATCATTCAACGTGTGGATTCACTGGCACATCACTTTCTTCCACGGAACTGTGAGTTTCGTTACTTTTCAGTTGTGTTTTCTGGTCTGAAGCTCATCGACAGCAGGAACATGGTTGTTTTTTGTCTGAGCAGTTAACATCTTACATACATTGGTGTGTTAGACTCCATTTTGAGTTTTGTTGTTCAGAGCCAGAGAGAAGCAGGAGAAGGAAGGAGAGATGGTATGGAAACAGCTGTGCGTTACCCCATTGGCCAGCAACATCTGACAGCTCTCTGGAAGAATCAGACAATATGAAGGGTCTTTTGTGGTTTGGGAACTGCTTGACAAGCATCTCTGTCTCATTGTCTTGTGGTGCAAGACCAGGCTTGTTGCAGGCACAAACAAGCCATTTCCAGTTTGATAAGCATACAAGCAAATAATTGCCATCAATTAAACATTTAAACACAGCAGTGTGGCAAGCCTGAACTAGAATTTGAAAGTGTTTGGCTTAGATTAGAAATGAGATATTGTCTGATCATTCTACCGGACTGAACAAGCCTTTAAATCATTGACATACTTGTAGGAAACTTGTAAAAATAGCAGGAAAATGACAGCTGAAAGAGCATATATGACGAGATGTATGTGAGAAACCTGACAGCCCCCCCCCCTAGTTTCTTTACACAAATCGTTCTACATTGTCACTGACACATAATATGTACGGTAGGTTTCTTTGAGTGTAAAATCTGCACTTTAGCAACATTTCCTTTGGAATAAACAGGTTCATTCAGCAGTTTACAGTGAGGGACCCTAAGTGAATCTAAAAGGGTCTTGAACTTTCAGATATATCCTGAGGGCTTCTCTCCTAAACACACAGGAAGGGCATTGAGCTCGAGGTCTCACATTTTCAGGCTGACAGCGGTGGTCTGGCTGGCAATAAACATGGTGGAGCCCAGCAGTTCAGTACACACTGCTGCATCAACACCCGACTCCGTGTGCATTCATTGTCCTTGAGTAAACTAAGCAAAACTTAAAAAAAATAATAATAATAATAACTTTGGGAGTGGAAAGTGATAATTTGTTGATTATGCCTTTCACGCAATTTTTAAAATGGTAATTTTAATTCAGCTGTGACGCAAATCTGAATTAGCAGCAGTGCTGCATTTCTGTCCAGCGTTACAGATCAGGTTTGAGATGTTCAGCTGACCTGCAGTTTGAGACTTTGTAATGAGTCTCACCCCTAAGTAACAGTTGCCAGGTTACCATTAGAGGAGGAAATCATTACTTGTCCCATGGAATGTATATTTGGCAGGAATGTGGAGACCATGTTGCCATGAAAGTGCTGCTATGTTCATCTGAAGTTTCGTCAGAGCACAGCACGTCTCTGCAGGCTGATTTGTGTCGTAATGGTGGTGTGAAGTCTGTGTCTGTGTGGCCCACTGTCTGCGACAACCTTCTACCCGCGAAGGAACAGGAAAGCGGCACTTCCTTGGAAGTCAGAGGATGAGTAAGAGCTGTGAAAGGCTTTGACGCAACAGTAGTTAATGGAGTGTTTTATAACCCAGCAAGACAACAGGCACTTGGTGAGGGGTAAACGGTCGCTACCAGCATGAGGAAAGACCATTACTCAGTTTGTAATGACCACTCCCCCTGCAAAGTGTGGCACCGTGGTGCTCTGTAGAATGTTTAGCGGGCACACAAAGCTCCATGTGTTCTGCTAAGTGATCATGAACACGTGCGACTGTCGCCTTATAATCGGTTGCTGACCTGCTGCTGCTAGATGTAGGTCCAAACTGCATGCTGATCTGTTCATTAGAACAGAATGAAGACCTTCTACTTTCATTACTGGATCCTGCTCATGCTCCCGATGTCATTTTAGGTAGTGGTGACCCAGCGAGGGACTGTGCTGTGCCTGGGACAGATACTGAGATTCTCCTCTCTTGTGGAGGTAGAGAAACAGAACACAAAAATCTAAATTGGTAGGCATCATTCATGAGGGGCTCTGCATCCCTTTCCATTTAGTAGTACCTGATGCTGCCTGAGTGACTGACCGAATGAAGATGTCGAGACATCTCTAAGGCACAGCTGGGGGTCAGACAAGCGCCAAACGGCACACAACCAAAAACAGCCATAAACGTCAAATGCTTGGTGTAGATTTTGGTGTCAAATCCTCTTGAATCATTGGCCCCAGATTTGGTTCAAGACAAAGGAGAAGATGAATGTATGGAGAGAAGCGGGAGCAGCCTAAGAAAGGGCACCGCAGAGCTGAACTCAGAGACTTGTGCATAATTAAGTCCGGTTCCACTGTAGGCTAATCAGTTGGGTTGGGAGATGATGGGGATGGGGGGGCTGGAAAGGGAACATCTGTCATCATGAGGGTCAAGCCCCAAGGCAGCAGACAGATTCCCTTCGACGGAGCTCCTCTCTATAATTACACTGTCCTTTACTTCCTTTGCTGCAGAAAATTAAGATTTTTAAAGCAGCCTTACACTGAGATTAACAGAAAAATACATTTACAGTGGTTCTCAAGTATGAGTTTAGGAAAAATAACCTGGGATACACATTTACAGTGACACGAGAGTAAGCCAAGGAGAGTCATCTGGGGAAGGCATTTACAGGGGCCTAAGTAAGTAAGACCTAAGGACCGTAATCTGAAAGCACTTTCATGGAAATAGACCAAGGACAGGGACCAGGGGTACACAATTGCAGTGGCTCTCAAAAGTATGAGCTAAGAACAGTGACTCAAATTGATGAGCCAGGGACAAAACCTGGGGAACCCATTTACAATGATGCTCACAAAAGGGAATCGGGGACAGTGACCGCTACCCATCATCCTTATCCATTTATCCAGTGTTTGGGGTGATCCAGAGCCTATCCCAGACTCACTGGAAGCTATGCTGTGAAACCACACTGAATATGCAGTATATTGCAGAGTATCTACACACAGTCACACACTATGAACAGTTTACAGTGACCAGTGAACTTGGACTGTGGGAGGAAACCAGTGTAGACACTGAGGAGAATATGCAAACTCCACACAGCTTGAGCTGGATTCAAACCCACACCCAAACAGCTCAGGTGTTGCAAGCTAGCAGGACTACTCGTGTACATCGAGTTACTCGTGAAACGAGTACATGGCAATTACAGTGTCTTTTGTAAGAGGGAGCTGAGTACGGTATCCTGAACACAAACCAGACTGGGTATAGGCTTTCTCGGAGGAGGTGAAGGGTATTCAGACCCTTTGTAAAAGAGACATGTTAGCCAGAGGTGGTGGAGGTGGCCCACACTGGAGGAATTTCATTATTAATATCCTTTCCCAGCCCGGAGTTATTCATCTGCTAATTAAACTAGGGAACCCATTGATTTTTCTGTAATTTCTAGGACCCGGCTGTGGAGATGTATTACCTCATGTTCAAAGGATAGTCATTTCTCTTCCTCTCCCCTTGGTATCTAAGGCGCCTAGCTACCCTTGTCATGGCTTTACAGTGACATGTGAGGACCACCATCCATACCATGGTCTTATTCTATCTAAGCACACACACTATTCAGGGAAAGTAACAGCACTGTAAAAAAGGGAGCCTTTTCTTGGCACTTACTGTAGTGTTCTTAAGCCCCTGTCTCCATTCCCTCCCTCTTTGCCACTCTGCTCTCAATGGTATGGAAAAGCTACTGACAAAGCTAGACACGAAAAGATTTGAATCCCACTTAATTGTCATGACTACAAATAAACAGAGATGGGAAAAGGGAGATCTTTATTTTACTGTCTTTCTATACATCTGTCCCTCATTGCAAACGTGCACAATCCGGTCTATTACATGTACCAATATTTAAACTCACTAGATACCGTCCTGTTTTTTGCAAGAGCTATGTAATATGCGAAAGTGTGATTTACTAGTGAATTTCTTGTTCTCTGAGAGACTGGATTTCAATGTGTCAGGATCTTTCTTTTTAATAATGTCTTAATTAAACACCTTCTTTTATCAGTACTACTGTTCCTTTGAAGGAAGCTACTTCTTAAAGGAGCACAAAGGCTGGCTGAGCTGCTCAGGACAAGTGCAGATGAATTCCCAATTACGTCATTGGGTTTTGCTGCTGTCCAGCCAAATAGACCCTACACCATCATATTGCATTCTGATTTACATATCTGAACACATACCCAAAGATTAATTTAATTTTTTATTCTTCTTAAACAGAACTCCGTTCTGAGAAAGACAGTTTTATTTACTACATCATTGTTGACTACACAGGACAAATGTTAGTTTTTTTAAACAGATTTATGGCTTGGTCTTGAGCATAGTAGTACCTTACAAAAACATTTGTGGTGCATAGATTTCATTTAGTTTCAGTGAGACTGATGTATCCTGTAGAAAAATGGTACCTACAGATATATCAAGTAAATTTCATTCCCCCTTCATGAGGCAATTGGTTAAAAACTATCATCAAGAAAAGAGCTTTCGTGTCTCCCCAGGTAGTTCCCACACATGTCAGACACTTTCTGGTTGCTTTGCTTTTACTCTTCTGTCCAATTTGCCCCAAACATGCCTTGTCCAGGTTGAACCAGTGTACTTACACTTTCGAATGGTACCATCTCTTGTCTGCACTGCAGTGTGTTTAAGACTCTGAGGACTTGATCAAACTGTCTCTGTGACAGGCGTGCCATACATGCATTACATTACATTAATACATTAATGCTGTTGCTGTGTTTGTGTGAACCTGCATTGGAGTGTAGTAGCATGAAAGGTGTCCTCTGCTGAGGAGACACCCTGCTCAGGTCCCTAAGAGGGGTATGTGCTGTACCTTGGGAACATGAATGACTTGTGCACCATTACTGTAGCCGTCCTCCACCTTAGGGACACAGGCAGACAATACCAAAACCAAAACCAACCCTGAATTGTGACAGACTTTCAAACAATGCATCTGGTGCCGAGACCCACAATACAGCTTCGTCCCATGTGAGAGCAGGAACCAGCAGGGTCCCCTTTGCAGTTTTCAGATCAGTGCCATTTCTTACTCATTCTTACCCACGGCTTGAATGTGCTGGCAGTTTCTAATGCTGAAACGGGTGTTAAAGTATCAAGCTTAAGCAGCCCACGGTAACGAAAACATCTCCGATGGAGGTGGTGCCCTCAATCCCTCCCCCTACGGTGGCATTTCTGTCACTCATTGAAACCACTAGCTGTGAGCTGAATAAGTCACAGTGGCACATAAACTGGAGCCATCTGACTCATAACAATCCTTTCAGATAGTATACCATGACCATCTATTCAACTGTACATATATAATACATTTTGAATAAAATGAAAAGGCATAAAAATGTAGTGCTTACTGTGAAAGTTATTTAGTTTTAATTAAATGGAACTATTCTGAGCATACAGTGCACTGGCACTGTGTCGCAATGCTAAGCCATACAGTACCCAACTGCTTCATCACTGTGATCTTCACAAGAGATGGGACACCTTTCTTTTTGCTAATGGGCTTAGGAAGAGCTGTAATTAGATTTGAATTATCAATGTAAAATTTCCAGTGAATAATTTTTCATTAAGACCAAACATTGCGCTTAATAAAATTTGACTGGCAGCAGAACAAGCAGAACTCCTACTGCTCTTTCCAGCAGCAGCGAGCTAGCAATCGAGGGATCATGGGTTCACACCCTGCATGACAAGCTAACAGCAGATTCATTCGCTGCATGCATTATGTCAAAAAATGCAAAGGTGCACATTTCCTAAAGTAGTTGATGTTTGTATAGCAGCACAATAGCTCCTGCGATTTCAACCTATAAGTTCAATCTCTGGACAACTGCAGCAAAAGTGTCACAGACAGAAAGTACCAACAGACAGATTAAATGCACAGAGTAGGGAGTAAATACATTGATGTAAAAGGAGTGTGCACTCATTTCTATGGTTTTACATTTTAGGACATAACCAACCCTAGTTTAGGCCCAACAGGAAATAAAGGCTATATATATTTAAAATAAAGGCTATACATTCTTTTATAGTCTATAGTCTGCTTTTAATAGGAGAGAGATTAATTCTATTTATTGTGCTCTATAGATGTTGAATATAGCATTTGGGTTCTTCTGCGGCTAAATTTCACATTGTATTATACAGTCTTGATGCCTACAGCTGGGTACTATTGTAACTGTCTTTGATATTTAATTTATAAACAATCCTTTTTACTTTGGAGTGGTGCACACAGTGTTTTTTGGAAACAACTTATACCCTTTACCAGACTGATGAACACTCACAATCGCATCACAAAGGTCATCACTGTCCTTCACACACTGTGTTAAAACAAAGCTCAGACCTCCACTACCAACATTCCCTGTCTGATACCAGAGGTAACAATTTACTTTATTCTAATTGCCTTCCTAATTCACATGGAGACAGTAAAGATACACTTATTTTGGGTAAAATCTGGTAAGTCTTGTTTGTTGAAGGAGTTTAGATTTATTAACAGAAGTGGGTCACAGCAGCAAACAGGCAGAAACACCATAATAAGAAATTGAAAATAAATACATATAAATAACATAAAGGCAAAGGTTACAGTATTTTGCAGGAATGGTTACGTAGTCGTTCTTCACAGGTTCCAAGAGGGTAACCAGATATTCTAAAATAACTTGACTTCTTTGTGCCTACAATAAAATTGAACAATTCTTAAGGATGAAACAGTTTGGAGGGAGTAGCACGGTTGCCTCATGGGTGTGGGTTTAAATCCAGCTCAGTCTGTGTAGAGTTTGCATGTTTTCCTTATATCTGTGTGGGTTTCCGTCCACAGTCTGAAGACGTGCATTTCAGGTTAATTGGTTTCTCTTGTCTGTAGTGTGTGTGGCCACCCATCCAGGATATAGTTTCACAGCCTGAAATAGTGATTCCAGGATAGTGTCCAGATTGTCATGCCCTGACGAGAATAAAGTGTTTAATAATAATAAATGGATGAAATATTTATGGCATTAAACAGACCAAAGTTGTTTCTTAGAAGGCCAAAATTTACCGCCATTTTATCTCCAACTAATTATGATACTTCCATCATCCCCTCAGATACCTGCTCCAGGAGATCAGTTTGTCTTAGATGAGATCTGGGGTAAGAGCAGAAGGAGACTTTAATGATGGTTTAGTCAAGGTCTACACATATCTTTTAATGTTTCTCCAGGCTAGAACAGTTTTGAATACAACCAAATTGTCAGGTAAGGAGTTCCTGGATAAGCGATAAAGATCCCCAGGTTAGATTTAGTCAGGACTAGCTGGGAATGGTTATGTAATAATATGTGATAACATAGAATGGAAGAAAGGCTTACTTTCTGTATCCACAAATATGTAAGATGTTCTTGCCCAAAGTCACTCTGTGCAGATTCAGAGCCAACGAAGTGAACTTGGCAGAGCTGTCACCCTCGTCTCAGCACTGGCAGGGCCACAGAGATGTGGCGTCACTGCTAGGTACAATGGAAGGTCATCCCTCACAGGAGCAGCTTAGCAAAACCTTTGATTAACCCTCCTAATCACCCTGTCCTCCCCAGCACACTCTTTCCTCCCACATCACAGACACTGATAAATTTTTACCAAAATAAATTAAAAAAATTTTAAACAAACCTGAGTGATGTCCCCCAAAGGAGGGCTTTCCTGGGTCATTTGTCTTCCGCCTGCTGCACTGGTCACTGCAGCGGAGAGCCTTCATTCCAGATGGTACTGCAGCAGCCCCCCAAAACGAACGACCTACTGACCTTCTTCCCCGGTAGAAGGGCCACAGCCGCCCTCCAGGCTCCTGGGCCACAAAACTCCAAATGAAATATATAATGAAAAGTATGAACTCACATCATGCAGTGCAGAAAGCACAGGAGATCTCACCACCTCCTCTTACACATACGTTTTAAAAGAAATTATGAAAATAATTGACTTTTTTTTAAAATTATTATTATGTTGTCAACATCTGTGACTGCTTACAACCATGTCTGGTACCCTCATGTTTTTGGGCCCTGTAAATAAACCAGCTAAACCAGTCCTAGAGGCTGTATTGTACAAAATGTTATGTCTGAATGTTATGGTTCATTATTGCCACTGTTCTTTGGGTGATATTGATCATATTTGTCCCACATAACCAGGTTGACTTGTTTTAAAGCACAGTTTGTGCATTAGATTGGGAGACAGCTGTTCAAGCTGCACAGCCACACACTCGGTTAAATATTTATTATGCTGCAGCTTGGCAGCGCTGCCAGTTGAGGCGGGTGAAACCGTTTCAGTTTCTGAAGGATTTTAGCTCTGGTGTTCATGTGTTCACCTTCTTCTTGACCTGCTCTGCAAAAAGGAGAACAGAACCCATTTCCTTGAAAAGTTAGCCCTTAATAATGCATTCCAGAGCAAGCTTGTCTGGTCCAGAAAATAATATTTACTGTTCTGGTTCTCCTCCTGAATTTTTCAGTTCAGGAGTTAGAAGTATTGGACTGCTAATGCATTTTAATGGGCAGTGATGTACTGTCCAATGCATGACGTTTGGGGCTTGGAGTCCACTTGAGGGGTCGTACTGGCCATCGAGACAGGTTGTTGTATCTCCAGTCGGGACTCTTTGAACAAGATAGAGGTGGCGGTGGGCTTAAGAAAACAGTGCCCTCAAGGAGGAAGTAAGTATGCATTTGAATGACAGCTGGGCATGGCCAAGTCTTTGGTCTAATACTTCTCTCCTGAAATTACATTTTACACAAAGTTTAATTTGGAATCAAAATGCTGATTTAGTTCCATCATGATAAAAGCTAGTAGACTTACATTTCTCCCTCTCTGCCTGTTTGCACAGTCAGGTAGGGACTGTATATGATATCATTGATCTAGCAATGGCCTGCTTCTGTTAAGTAGTCAGGAGATATCACTTTTTAGGAGCAAGGGCATGTTGGGATATACAGTATTTTGTGTGGACAGAAAGGATATGACCTCATATTCCTTGGCTTACAGTCAGAAACCTTACTGGACTCTCTTTTGAACGTCTTCTTCACAAGACGACAGCTGGCCTTGTCCTGGTTGGGACATAATCTCCAAATGTACCCACCTTATCTAGTCATTCTAAGGCCTGCCACGTATCGATCAACAGTGTACCCGAGCCCCAGGGGGACTGCTCGGGGGGGGGGCTGTAATCTTGATACATGATCCTTTTATTGGCTGGGATTAGTCGGCCTCCATATGTCAAGGGCTCTGGGAGGACAGTGAAGGTGATTTTAAACAGAGCGCAGTGGGTCTTCCTTTTAACTTACAGGCAGATCAGTTGTTTCAGTCTCAGGAGACACAAAACAATCACTGATTACATTCATTTGCTGATTTTAATCCACACTTTTGTTGTACGTTTTCATACTGATCTCAAAAGTGAAAGCTTACCTGAGGATCTTGTCTACCCCCATCCTGATGGCCAGGAGTAAAAATCTCCCCAGTATACAGTAAAACCCTGCAATGATGCACCCTGCATGAACACGAATTCGGATGTATCGTGACTGGTGATTTGCTCCTGTCCTGTGGGGGGTGTGAGATAGTGACTCGTCATTTGGGCCTTTGAGTTCAGCGTACGGTCAGTTGTGTACAGTATAAGCTTCACTAGCTTTACTTTTGTGCTTTTGTTTCCTGACCAAGGGTTTATCACCTTTTTCTAAACAGTCTTAACTTTATCAGTATTATCTTAATTCAGTACACAACTATGGATAAACTGACTATTAGTATTATCGTTCTTGTTATTCTGTTATTACTCTTAGAACATCTTATATTTGTTATATGTACATTTTGTAATAACTGATCTTTCTTACAGATCTAATAAATGAAAGGAAAAGTTTGCATTTATTTGTTTTCTCTTTTCACACAGTACCTGAAGATTGAACGAAAAATATTGTTATTCATCGTCACAATAATAATAACGTCACAATAACGTCACCAAAGATTTTGCGTGTTTTTGCGTGTTTTTTGAACTCCACTTATCACACTGTGAGAAGCTTTTACTATTCTATAATGTTTAGAGATCTGCTGTTAGTTGAAGTGCATCAGCGCACAGACCATCACCTGTGTTTCTTTGCTTGATTGTTTTAATTTTATATTATATTAGCAACAGCAGGACTGGGTCACACTAATATAAAGGCAGGATAAATATTCTCAGTAAACAAAAACTGTACATACAATACAACGACTGGGGTGCTCATACAGCCATATCTAATATGATCAAAAAATGTGACCTAATGTTTCAGAGGTCCTTCACGTTACCCCACTGCTTTAATATTTGCTTTTGTTTCGGCTCTTCAGTCAACCAGTCATTATTGGTAATAGCAAGGGCCGGAAGAACAGTCGAAGCTTCATATTGCAGAATGTTTGAGTAGCTGAATGCATATTATAGGAAAGGAAAGTTCCGTCATTGTGGGCCTGAGAGATGCAGCCACTGAGGGCCATGGGAAACCTTGTTCAATTTTACCCGGATTGATTCTTACTGATGAGAAACTCAACTTTCTTAAAGGGGGCTCTGCGAAGTGCGGTCTCACTGCTGTAATGGTGTTCAATGCCCCTTAACTGATCGGCAGCCCAGGAGCGCTCACTTCATGGCTGTTGGTTCAACAGGATGGGGATGGGAAGCGAGGATGCACATTAATTTGCACAACATGACCATGTTGTCACTGCTGCTTTTTGTGGTCCAAGCCAGCATGCCGCGGTCTTCCTTTAATAGGCCTCTCAGGTATAATGAAGGGGACTTTACTGCAGGATCAAGGGACTGCTTTTGATGAACCCTGAATAAGACAAAGCTACATATACAAAACATCCAAATGCCATCCTTTCATGTAAGGATACTGGATATGATTAAACAGAATAGCAACGGCCATAGGTCCTTGGAAATGTGCCCTATTGTTTGATTCACATTTTTATTAAGCTGCCACTTTCAGACCAAAAATAGGCACAGAACCTATTTTTTACAGACCTTTGCATGCAACATCTGTACAATTTGTGCCCAACAGTTATGCAGGATTAGAACATGGGAAACAAGTTTGAAGACTGCAAATAGAGTTCAGGTTGGCTAAAGGTCAGTGTGTGTTTGACAAGGCAGAAAGTTCCAGGAGCTCCAGCGAAGTCCTTGCCCAAGCCGACGCGGTTAGAGCGAGTGCGAGAGAGATTAAACATCAAAGCCTGAGCAGCAACGTGGCACACAGGGCCAATAAATACGGATCTAGGAGGCGGCTGAAAGGCCTGCCCCCGATTACAGTGCTATTAGTCTAATTACGGCAAGTGTGTGACAAACATGTTCTGCTGCTGAACAGAAAATCCAGAATGTACTGAGAACATAAAGACTTCAAATGGACAAAGTGCCTGAAAAGTAGCGCAGACTGCAGAGCATCCTTTACAAAAGGTCTTATTTCAAGTTATTGTGAAGTTTAACATGCAAAGGTGTGCGGTATGAGAGTGGAGCCCACAGGCAACCATCACATCTGATGGAGACCACAGGATGGAGGAGTGAGTGGCTAGATGTGAAGATACAGCAGATCCTCCTGTCCTTTCAGCCACATACTGTAAGACAGCCATAGTTGAGCTGCAATTCTACACACACAACCGGGCTGTTCTGGCTCTTGAACTTCCCCTCATACAGGTGATTCCAGAGCTGTTCTGGAGAGGAGTTACCAACACTAACTTGTCACTAAAATGGCGTTTCTGTCGGACACACACAGCAGCACAGCACAATGTGTGTCTGACAGAAGGGTCAGTACTACCTCCTGTCTGTTCCAGGCCGCTGCAAAAATATCCATTTTTGAATTTAACAAAAAACAGGTGATCCTCTACTGCCAAAAGCAGGGGAAATGTAGCTGACATCATAAATGCACCTTAAACAAACTGTGTGAGACAGTAGCATTTCTGCCCCCACTTTTCCGGTGGCATGGTAATGGGAGCAGTAAAGTGGAGAGAACCATCCTTGTCCTCCCCTCAATGTATGCAAATACAGTCAAGGCTCATCAATAACTACTATTTGCGAACGTGACAGCTGAGCCCTGGTAACTTACACCAGTTAACCTCCTCCTCAAGGCTCTGGCCCTGTGTTCACTGCCACGCTGCCCTGTACTCATTGTGAAAGTTATTCCAGTCTCAGTACAAAAAAAAAATATGACAAAATACAGGTTTAAAAAATGTTCATGAATTATTATTAAACATATTAGTTTAGTTTCATATTAATATTATTATTAGACATATTTTGATTATATGTAAATATTTTTACATATGCTTTTATGGCTATACAAGCAAGTACTGTGATAGTTTTATAGTATTTTATACTTTGTGTTTCTGCATCTGTTTTTATGGGTATGCATTACAATATTGCAATATAATTGTTATATATTAATATTAGTAGCAGTATTATTAGTATTATAGAAAAACCATATTTGTGTAACTAAAGGGAGATTGTTGCATTTAATAGTGACAACATTCTAAATGTTTCTTAAATCACACTACATATACGACCCATCCACCTGAAGTACAATACAGTAAGACCTGGGTTAGCATTCGACATGCGGAAGTTCGGTTTTCTCAGGAGTTAAATTAATCTCAGATATTTTGTATGTGTACTAGATCTGCCATAGATTCCCATAACTTTCCATTCTTTCAAAATGCAATGAACTTTAAGAAATCAAACGGGAAATGCTCAGTACAGTTCATGTGTTTTTATTGGCACAAAGAGCTTTGATAACCGCTTTGCGTAAAATGTTGATGAGTCCTGCTTCTTATCGGGCCCGACGTTTGACATTACAGCTTCCTCTGAACGCTTTCAGATGGTGACGTGACATTATGTTGAGATTCCACGATGGATGCTTTCGTCGGGCGCATAAAAGCAATAATGTGGGGCCAGCAGGATGGATATTTGCAGGGGTCACCGTCCCAAAGCGAAAAACAATGCTTTGACATTCACCAACTGACATCTTGTGTTCCTGCGATAACTGCAAAGGCCGGCTTTGTGTATCTGAAGGAATTACCTTTACCGCTTATTGGTTTTATGGAATAAGCAGTGAATTAATGCCAGCGTGTAGAAAGTGATGTGGCGCATGGACGGCTGAGCACTACGGGCCTAGATCTGGCTGCAGATTGCTGGTGACAAGGTGAAACACAGCAACAGCTGAGTCAACGGCGACATGTGCCTGTGAACAGAATGGCAATCCGACTTCATAGTCACATACTTTCCACACTGCAGAGAGACCAGCAAGTGGAGTAGTGCTTACAGCTACTGCCATGGATTCCACAGTTTGTAGTCCCTCCTCCTGCAGTAGTTTTCTTATATTTATTCTCATTCTCTTCAGTTCTCTTACAAGTAGAAATTACCCAGTGGTATGAATAGTAAGTAACTTAGAATACAAATTTAACATTTTAAGCCTCTGAAGAAAATAATTGAACAAATTATTATTATTATTATTATTATTATTATTATTATTATTATTAATAATAATAATACATAGTAGCAGCTACAGATGTTAAAACCTGGCTAGTAATAAGCTCCTCCCCATGAATGAATTATTTATCTTCTACTGACAGGTATGTTTGCTGTAGTTGCAGTTGCTCTACAGAGACAAAGGTCCTGTTCACATCGTTTCCAAATTCAATGAGCTGAATGGGCTCTTCTCACTTGCAAAAGCTCATGTGAAACATGGTACTCATTTCTGCACCCTGCAAAACCAACAGGGGATGGGACTGACCCCGGGGCATCTTAGCAAGGACCGGAGCGAACCGGCTGCTGCTGGAGAACCGGCCGCCTCCCCATGCAGCCCTGCTGGTGGATTTGCCGTCTCACACTGTACCTGTAGGAGCCGCCAAAGGACAGGCGCTGTGCAATCAAACAGCCTCGCCAGGAAAACACGAACGCCGTGCTGCACATCGAGTTGGCCTAATGCCGCATGAATATTTCAAGTTGCACAGGAAGCAGACATGATCTATGGCAGCGTACTTCACAGTCCCTCCCACATGAGGCCTGCTCGAGGCAATCGTCTCCGGCTGACAAATTATTCATTATACTTATAATTATATTGCTGGTTTTAGGTCAGAATATAGGTTCGTGGTTGCGGATTTGAACACTGCATGAATATTTTGGGCCAAACTGGTTATTGTACAGACTGGTCACTGAATGAATTGTCATGCTGGAAAACACATTTCACCCACAGCAACTAACACGTTACAGCAGCTGCAACTTACTGAGGCCGCTGAGCGCCTCGCTCCCAGGGGTCCGTAAGATAACCCACCCCCCAACACACACACACACACACACACACACACACACACACACACACACACACAGGCCTAACCTGGTGTGCCACCACATCCCTAGTAGCTACTCCGCACAGTACACCAATAAACAAACATAGAAAACAGGGTTGAATGCATACTAAAGATGAAATTCCAATAAATGGTTTCAAAATGGTAAAGTATAAATTATTCTTTCCATCTATTATCTATTATCCATCTGTTATTATCTATTATTATTATCCGTTTAATCCTGGTCAGGGTTGCTGTGGTCCAGAGCCTGTCTCAGAATCACTGGGCACTAAGGTGTGAAACTACCCCTGGATGAGATGATGGTAAATTATTCAACAGGAATAAGATACTGCAATAGGAAGTAGTGGTAATAAGGGTGCTACTGTATTTAATAATATTAATTTAATAAAAATGATTGAAACAAATTTAATTGAGACTGTGTGCCTTTTGAATGCATGAGTAGCACAAATGACAGAGGGTAAGCAGGAAGGGGGGTTGTGTTCTAGTTTTGTGTTAACCAGCAGCCTTTTATATAGTAACCTTCATCCAGTCAAGTAATGTCCACCATGTCAAACATTGTTTACGGGGGAAAAGTGGTCAAAGGGTTGTAAGAGGCTGTGGAAAAGCTGGCAGATGTGACACTGTGGGTCAGCAAGGAAGAATGATGAGGTATAACCATGTGGCTAAAAATACTTTTGTGAGGTGCAGGAGGTAGTTGGAGTTTATAGTGATTTGTGCTGAAACTGGTGAGCTCTGACAGCATTGTGCCCTTTGTGGAAACTGTTGTGAAAACAGCCAATGGCCTCTTCTTTTTTGCACGCTTGTCTTCTAGAGCAGGTCTGGTCAAGGCGGTGACACTGAAGTCTCAGTGATGCTCCTTCGCGATTGGGGTCCTGACCTCACACCCTGTCCGTCGTGTCTTGCAGATGGCCTACAAACCCTGGTTGTGCTCCCAGTACTTCCAGACCACACAGATGCATTGCAGCAACAAGATCCCGTGCAGGCAGTACTGCGTGGAGGTGCTGAAGAGGTGCCCCTTCATACTGCCAGACAACGACGATCTCATTCATGGAGGAAGCCCGAGCTTCATATGTTCAGGTAAACGCTGACCTCTGGCACTCACTCACTGGTCACATATCACAGACACCCTGAGCAGCTTCTTCGATTCGCAGCCTTACACGGATTCAGGAACATTGCTAGTGCCATCTCGTGGCCAGGAGAGTTACTGCAAAAAGTTTAATTTTGAGAGATTGACATCCAATCTCAGGAATCTGCTGAGTTTTGCTGCAAATAAGATGTTGCTGTTAAATTGCAGGGCTCCTAGAGAACCCGTCCAGCATGGAGACCGAGTGCTGCGACGTGCGATGGGACTTCACACTCGACAGCCGTTCTGATGGGACAATCAAAAGGACTCACCCCTCTTGTCACCACAGGATGTCCGTGGCAACCTCCGGCACATCCAGACTCTGTAACAGCAGGTTTCGGCTCTGCCTCCTCGTTCTGGTCCTGTTACACACCGTTGCTACGGTGACCGCAGCACAGAACTCCACGGGTATCAGCCTTGGGGGCATTGCCTCTGTGGAGGACAGTTCCACCAGTGAGGAATGACTGGGGTCACCCCCACTTGGAGGGAAGCATGCCGCTCACCACGTTGGCGTTTAGGGGTTTTCCTTTGGCACAAGCCATGGGGGACAGGGGTTCATAAGCCCCACGCCCAGAGCAAACGGTAGGATACAGATGACAGACAGACAAAAACAAACAGTGTAACAGGATGACGCCACAGCCTTTGTTGAGCAGACAGGATTATTTAGAAATGACTCCTCGCACCCTGTTTTGTTCTCTGCGTTTTACTGTTTGGATTCCATCCACACAAGATTACCAGAGGATCTGGTTCATTTCGTGTTTACGCAGGAAAGGGCCTCTGAGCTGGAAGACAGGATACTTTTCAGACTGGCATCCATCCACTGTTCATTTTCCGTAAATTTGGGTCATTTGTTATACTGTACGCCAACATGTATCTTAAAAATCTGCCATATAAAGGGTCTTGGTGTCATTGACAAGTATGCACGTGTGTGCGCGCGCACGCACACACACACACACACACACACACACACACACACACACACACACACACAGCCTTCAGTTTCCTTGCTTCAAGAACTCAGATTAAGTGTAGATGCACACTTTTCTCTTCACCAGCAAGAATGACTACTGATGTCTGGGGCGTCCGTGCAGGGTGCAGTCATGGTAACGTAAGGTGTACTATAGTGAGTGTGGTTGTTAACACAAGGTGTGACACTGTAGTGAAGGACATGGTCACTGTGTAATACAGGTTGTGGTAAACTAGGGTGTGGACACTGTGGCACAGGGCCAGGTCATAGAAACATAGGGAGGGGTTACTATTGTGAAGGACAGGGTCCTGCTAATGTCACTGTAATGTGGGCCCTAACAGCCTGTCTCAGATGCAAGGCTTCCCCACATTGTCCACATTCTAATTAAACAACAAAGCAAACCAAACCATAAAAATGCTTCAAATCCTTTATTAGTAACACTGCGTCTGCATGAGGAACGCCTCTGAGTTCAAGTGGGCTGCTTCTCTCCGGCCATACAGACTCAGTCAACACTACTGGCACTGCCAAATGAACTAGCTTTCTGACACTTCTTGGAAGTTGCAACACACAAACAAATATCTTATCTATGCTGTACTAATATTTTATCAGCTTTTTATGCATTTATTGCAGATGATGTTAAACAGTCAGCTGCCTGGGGATTTATTAGGCAAACGTCACAAGCCATTAAGTTATTTAGTCTAAAAAACAGAAAGAACATTAAAGGATGCAAAAATCTCAAGTTTTGTGATGAAATGGACAAAGAGGACTGTGTCTGTAGTGTTTATCGTGTCTATATGGCCAGAACCAGCTTCAGTTTGTTCTGAATTTTATTTGTTAATGTTGTGAAATTGTGCTTGTGCCACTACTAACTGGTCCTGAAAGTCTGATCTGAACATATGCTGCTCAGAACAGGGTCATTCGGGGTAGGTGACACTGGTCACTCTCGAGATGCCACAGCAGACAACAAGGGAATGTGTAGGTTGTGGATTATTTCTATGTTTTTTCTTGTTTTGTTTAATATGTCTTGCATTGCGTAAAAGGGCTTATTAAGTGTTTACACACACACACACACACACACACACACACACACACACATACACGGTCGTGCACTCCTGTTGACTGCATGTTTTGAAGGGATACCTTGAAAGCGACTGCATGCTTCTGCAAGGGTTGGTGTTCCAGATGCTTGACGGGAGCGGGACAAGAGGGTGTGGGGGGTGGGGCGCAGCGGGCGAAGGGGAAGGAGATTTAAGGGCTGAATTTAAATGACATTTTCCTTCCTTTTCCACCAGTGTGCCCGTTGCAGTGGCGGGGGGTGGGGGTGTGCGGGTGGGTCCAGGTGCGACTAAAAAAAAAAAAAGACACAGTGCCCGTTCTGTACCATTCAGGTGGCAACACAAGATGCCAAGAACACAAATAAACACACACACACAGCTGATGTACAACTCAAACCAACCCTGGCAAGAGGCAGCACACAGGCAGGAAAGTCTGTTCAGTTCATCACCAGTTAGTATCAGTTTTGCCAGTTCTTCATGAAAGGTTTCAGATGGAGTCAGCTTTGACCCCCAGTATGTCTAAATTTAATTTGATGACTTGTCTAACACCATATATTTAACAAATGTAATAGTAATAGCCAGATTTTTAAAGCCTTATAAATTCAGAGATGGAGACGGTATGTTTTGAACAGTGTTTCACTTTGGCTTTGGAACAAAGCAATACATGTGTGGTCATGTTTTTTGTAGTCAACCAGTCGGATGTTGCCGTTGTTCGCCCCTCCTCTGTGGTTGTGTTAAGTGTCCATTCTGCTCCCTCCATTTGCGCCAACATTTATTTTATCTACCTCTGCCTGATGACCCTTCAGTGGGCCTTCAGTGTCTACGTGTCCTCATCTGTGAGCATCACTCCCATCATTACCTCCACCGGACCGATCCCTCTGATAACGGACTTAAACCAAATACCTGCTTGCAAATCCGATTAGGAGCCATAAAACAGAGATGCTCATCAAATGTTCCCTTGTCTGACTGACAATGTAATTTTAGGGATCGGGTTATGAAGGTCTTAGAAGTTCACAAAGAGTGTAACCGTGATGCAGGTGTGGCCCTTTTTGCAGATTCATATCCTGATCCAGAAAGAAGCAGCCCCACTGAGCAGGTGTGAGCTGCAAACACCAGCAGTCCTTGCTTCCAAGTCCAGATTTAAAGCTTCATGTTTGAAATATGACAGGATAATTCTATTTCTGCATGAAGGGGAAAAGAACATTAAACGTTTAATTTGCCATGTTGTTTTTCAACAGTTAGGTATTTTCACTGCTCCAAAAATTTGGTTGTTAAGATTAAATGAGACTTGCCATGTTGCGCTGGTGAAGTAACAGCAGATTAAGGATGACATTTGAGGAGTGTCGCTGCCTGCAGGGTGATGCGGAGGTGGGGGGGGCAGGGGAGGAGGAGGGGCTCCAGGCAGCACTAATGAGCGCTTAAGAAGGTAAATACAGGGGGCAAGTCGTCCCTGGGGTCACAAGCCTGTGGCTCCTGTGCTCTCCTTAGACCTCTCATGCAGCAAAGAGGCTGGAAGCTCTATTATTTATTCAATTAATCCCCTCCCTTGCACCCCACGGGGCCGAGCAAACACAGTAATCCGCAGATAAATGGCTCCATGCGCGTGGGGCTCCCATGGGAGCTGGAGGGAACACGTGACGAGATTACAGCGGCGGCACAGTGACATGTAACACACCGTGTAACATACCCGGTAAAGGGCGGCACTCGCTTTCTGCACCACAGACATCTCCCTCTGCCGCCCGTTTTTCTCCATTTGAGCATTAAATAGCCCCCCCATACCAGGGTGACTTTAACCACAAACGCTCCCAGGTGTTCAGTTCCTGAGCCGAGTTCCCTTAAACAGCCAGCAAAGGAGGAGCAGTGAGTGGGACCATGTGGCACCCCCAGCTGGGTCTCACCTGAAGACGACCACAGCACCTGCCCTGCCAGGCCCTTCCAGGGGGGGTCCTCTCCTTGCCCCACCGTGTCCTGCCAGGCATCTTCACACACCACGCTAGACTGTCCTTCCATGAATCCCCCCCCAGTCTTCACTCACACTGCACTTTATGTCCAAGCAAATGGATTCGGTCCAATTTCCATAACTCATAACCTGATTTATGCAGACACAACACTGCTCTGCATGAAAATGATATTTTTTTATATCACAATCGTATTAGATTATTTTTTATATTCTGTGGCTCCAACTAACTCGCTGTGCTCGTAACCAGTTACATATGTGGATTTAATAAAGTAAACGCCTCCTTAAGTCAAGGTATGACATTATTTTCCTTGCGTTTGTTTACTGCCGCACTGCATGAACATGAACACACACAGCGCTATTGTTAATCTCTGTTCCCTTAGTGATTTCAATATTCATTTATTTATTTTTGATAATTCTTTTATAAATCCCGTGGATTTATGCAGCTATATCTCCTGAGCTTCTCAGACCGCCCTTCGTGTCTCTGTGCTCCTCAGTCTCCACGGTCCAGGTCCTTGTTCACATTGTCCACAGCGACCTTATCTACCACTTCGAATGCCCTCAGATTTTTAGCTTTTGAATGAAGGACGAGATGTATGCAAGAATTCAACGATCCAGATCTAAGATCTAAGGCATGTAAAGATATCACTATTATTATACTACTGGTATATTGTAATATGATAGAGGATTTAGTTCAGTTACTGAATTTTTTTTTTTTTTTTACAAACAACTTTGATTAAGTAATTTATAAACAACCGCAACTCATGACCTTTTCAAAAGTATGAG
Source organism: Arapaima gigas (assembly GCA_900497675.1). NCBI lineage: Eukaryota > Metazoa > Chordata > Actinopteri > Osteoglossiformes > Osteoglossidae > Arapaima > Arapaima gigas. The sequence continues at coordinate 608,501 of UFQX01000030.1, forward strand.
GAATATGGCTACAATTAAAACATGTTCTAATGGAAATAAACAAATATGTTAAATACTTTCTGATGTCTGGTGTTTCAATTTGTCTGACGAGTTGAGGAGACACAGCAGTGAAAACGAAGTCCATGCCTATGACAACGTGCACCTTGGGGGGGACATTCAGGTGCTCAGCAGGAACGTGCAACTATGACGAGCGGAAAATTCGCCAGGACTGGAACTCTCGCAGCGCACTGCGTATGTATGGCCGCTAGAGAGCGCTGCGACACCACCAGTTTCCTCAACACAGTAATTCCTCGGTATCTGAATCCAATCCATCTCTGAAAAAACGTCGGATCCCGAATGTCTATGTCCCATTATTTTAAATGTGGGAAAATAAATAATGCGCTCCCAGTCCATTCGGAAACACATATATAACTATAAAGCCATGACTTGAGCATGATAAACATTGTAAACACCATTTAACTAATTGGAAAAGAATTTGTCATTAATGTGTATGTTTATAGCACGTGGTGCAGTGTGTACAGTACAGCACATTTCACGTTAGCCACTGCATTACGCATGGGAGATGACAGGTTTGCAGCCCCACTTCAGTCTTATAACATTAAATAAAGGGAATAAAGACGTGTCAAAGTAACCTGCCATCCACCTCTGTTTCACACAACAACAGGCAAATAGTGTTATTTTTAAAATGGATTGGCAATAAATGTAGTGGCGCGGCGAAAACATGTTCAGACAACATGAAACAGGTGGAAACAGCTGATAACACTGGTGCACATGCACCTGTTTTATTACAGTACACTACGGTACTTTACAGTATTCATTTGTAGTTTTTTACATTTACATCTTTATTCCTGTTTTGATTTTTTTTATTATAGATAGGCTTCATGTAAAAAAAATCACTTGTAGCAAAAGTTTCCATTCAGATAGTGATATATAGTTATTAATTTTTAAGAGCTGTTATAGCAAACATTCAGATGAAGAAGTCAGACGGGGGGTTGCTGTACTGTATACTGTGGAAGTGCCATTGAGGGAGGAGTGGAATGTGGTTAAAGTGAAGCTCCACGTGCTTCTTTCTAGGCTGCAAGTGTACTAATTAAAATAAAACCAGTTTCACACTGAATAATGAATATTTTTCCTCAATCTCCACTTCTGCCTTTGGGGTGGACAGAGTGACAGTGGAGGTTCAAGGTGAACCACTGGTAAGACTGGATGCCCTCTTGTTACCCTGCGGTGGGTTGGGGAAATGCTCTCCACAGCTCCTGATAAACATGATAAAGGACCCCATTGAGAGGTGCAACTGTTGAACACTGTCCAAAAAAAACCAAAGAATGGCACCTCTGACATGTTGACAGAAGAGGCCAAATTGAGAGCGACACAACTAGAGCTGAGCCTTTGTGGAGGAGACAGTGTCCCACATACCGTCAATGCCGGGCAGCCACCCTGCGCCGCACTCGCTTTACTCAGCCAGAAACATGAGAAGACAGTTTTTTGCTCCAATCTACTAATACTACCCTGGTAAAGATGTGGTGATCCTGCCACTGACAGGGGCACTGGTGCTGAACCTCTGCATATCTCATATGTTCATGGACTACTGTGATCAAAGAAATTCTTGAAGTACTTGATCACACAAAAAACTACATTAGACAGACACAGAGACAGATAGACAAACAGACATGGGTGTATAGACAAAGATAGATAGATTCACAGATACATAGATGGACATAGATATATAGACAGACAGACAGGCAGACATATAGATAGATAGATGACAGATAAATAGATATGAAGCATCTTCAAGACCAGAGTGAGAAACTGATTAGTAAGTAATACATTAACTAGTACATTAGTACATTAACTAGTCCAATTAGGTGGTCCAATAACCTTGATTAGCACTGACTTCTCCCGCTAGACTATTTTCTGTGTTCAGTCATGATTATTAAACATCACAAACTGTTTTTGCATAACATTGCACGGGCACAATTCTTCAAGCTCTTTCTAAACCTCTCATAGGGCCGTTTCCCGAATCTCCATCTCCATCTCCCCGTCGTGTTGACAGAGTGCAAATCAAGGTGTTGCTAAAAAGTTTTCATGTGGGCACATTTCCCACAATGCCATCACCTGTGGCTGAACCTCCTCCCTGGCCACTCCTACCTCACACCTTGAGCTCTATCACACCGGCACCACCATCTCACCCAGTCGCCAAGTTTCATGTTGTGCCTGCCCTGCAACAGACGTTTTCAAGCCATCGCACTCTGGCCATGGAAACCTGAAGCACACCTGGGAGGTAGCGGGAGAGATTCAGCCGTCAGCATGTTACTGTGAGGCTTTTGGGCGCCATCAAGATGGAGATACGGCTCCTTTGTGAGGAGGAAATGAAAGAGGAGGCGGCTGTTATCACCGAGCTCCCTTTCGGCTTGCAGGACGTCTGAGCTGCTGAGCCATAGCTCCGCAAAATAAAGCAGGAAACGTTCGTTATTACATTCCTGAGCTGGAGCTGCGGACAAACAGATGGAACAGATCTTCTGTGTGTGTGTGTGTGTGTGTGTGTGTGTGTGTGTGTGTGTGTGTGTGAAGGGACAGCACCCATTCATATAGTTTTACTGACATCATTTCCAACATGATGATTTTTAAAAGAAGGATGTGAGAGACAAAAATGATATACACTGAAGTCTAAGCTAAAAGTCACTAAAGTTTTTATTCCCCCCACAAGGTCACTCAGCCATTTACAGGGACTGTCCTATAAACACGACACTGAGCGCTAGCAGGTTACAGCAAATCCTTGGTGTCACAGACCCTGATTTCACAAATTTTGGATTTGATGGACCAAAATCTGCAGCTCATACGTGGAAGTTAGTTCTTTTCTTTGTTACTTCCCTTATATTCAAAATATACTTCAAGTATCTTTTCATATTTTCCAGACATTTGGTTTCATATGGAAACTATTTGGATTTCACACACACATTTGCCAATTTCAGACAGCCCTCTCCCAAATTAGTCAGATAAAATTAAAATATACTCATTGCCATTTTAATAATGTTCCTATTTATTGTATGAAACCACCTTCTAACACCAACACCTCCTTTTTTGCACACTGTCCTGCGGTGCTAAAATGCCCTCTTGATCCTAATTTGCCCACAACTGTGTGTTTGGAGACCCCCAGCTTTGATGCTCATATTTGTGCTACTGCTGGGCGGGACCTTCTTGCCATGTTGAAGAAGGCCCCCCCAAGGACAGCGTCTGTGTGGTTTCTGCTGCAGGACAAATGACTGTCCTCAGCAGACTGGTTCAGCAGGGTTGAGGCTGACTCTGTATGACACACGCACACGCACACGTTCATCACCCAGGACAGGTGGAGGAACCAGCACTGTCCTGCAGTCACGCACAGTCACTCCAGTCAAGGCTGATTCCCATCAACCTCCCCACTGTTCTCTTCCTGTACTTCACCCTAAGCCCTGCGGCAACTGGCTTTTTCAGCAGCTCATCAGAAACACCTTCTCCACATTACTTGCAGATTTACTTGGTGACAGTAATACTCCTGGTCAGAGAGCAACTGGACTGAGCAGCAACACACCAACCCCAGCACAGGTACATAAACATTTTTACACTCCAAGTCATTTGGCCTTTTCTACAAAGTAAGACAGCCGTCACAGGTCGAGGGTCACGGGCAGCCTGCTGTAGCGCGGCTTCTCAACACTGAACACTATTGTTCACCATCTTGGACCTGGTTTCAGTGCTTTTCCACAGTCACCGACAGAGGGCACTGCAGCCCATTGAGAGTCACACAGAGCGCATGTTGGCCCAGCAGGCGGTGGTTCCGTTAGTTCAGGTCCAGCCCCAGGGGCGTCTGACAGAGACCATTAGATTCTGATATCCTGCTCTGCTGAGACTGAGATTGCTGGGAGGAGTTGTGCGTCTTTCCTGGAGCTCATCATCACCCAGAAGACACGCATGGATGTCACTCAGGCCAACTGTCCTGTCTATGGCTGCCCCAGTAACCTCAGCCAGCCTCACACTGTGTGCATGTGTAGCTCTGGGCCACTTGTGTTCCTGGGTCTCAGCAAGTCCAGCAATTTGTACTCAGAAAAATGTGGTCAGAGTTGAGTTGTAGCTGCTGCTATGTAACACACACACACACACACACACACACACACACACAGAATAAATGTGCCAGAATGTTTTATTATTATTATTATTATTATTATTATTATTATTATTATTATTATTATTATTAATAAAACCCAAGTACACTACTTAACAGTTAGGTAGCAGGAGGCCACCCAGTTTTCAATCCCACTTTGTGCTGCAGTACACTTTAGCAAAGTATTTACCCTGAACTGATACAGTAAAAATTACCCTGCTGCAAAAACGTCTAAATAATTTTAAGTAGATTAACACTGTATGCTGTCATTACAAATTACTCATCTGCATGAAGGGTATTAATCCATCCATCCATCATCATTAACTGCTTTATTCTGGTCAGGGTTACAGCAGTCTGGAGCCTACCCTCAAATCACCAGGGTATTGAAACAACCCCCTGATGGGACACCCTTCCATTGCAGGGTGGTCTCTCACTCACACACAGAGCAATTTAGAAAAACTGCTTAACCAGAAACAGGTCTTTGGATTAATGGAGGAACCCACTGCCCCCTGAGGAGCTCCACGTGAACTAAGAGGCTGGCTTTGAGCCCATATCTACACCCCGAGCCCAGGAGCAGCACCCCAACCCTCCTGTCACCATGCTACAATGACAGGATTCGTTGTCAGAGCATCATGCTGTAATCCTACCAGTAGCCCACTTCAGGCACACACGTCGTCAGCCAGGGTACCGAACACGAAGTGCAGCTGCATCACCGCACAACACACTGACACTCGCACCTGGGCAAATAGCTAGCCAAACTGTTGCATTCGGTTCGCCTGCAAGACAGGATGACAGGATGGACTGCGACGTGTTGGTGGCTCTCCACCTTCACGCTGCGAAAGAGCGTAGCTGCCATTTCTCTCGTCCTCCAGCAATTCTCTATGATTTTAAATCCCACAATAGTGAACATAGATTCCTCTACCGAAGCGTACATTTAATTCACACGGTGCTTTCAAAACTTTCTAATACTGACCCCAGACCAACATTTTCAATTCACTCTCATTAGTTGTCCATCTGTGGTCTCTTTCGATGATTCATCCTCTCTTCCTGAAGATGGATGGGCAAAAATGTGCAAGAATAGAAAAAAAAGGCTGTCTGGGGATGAATTTGGAAGTAGAGAAAGCTCTGACCAGGGTGGCTATGAAGGCTGTGGCCGAAGCCCCTGTAGTTCCACCTTCCATCTGGGGCCCAGAGGCTCGGCCTGCCGGGATTCAGCTGCCGCAAGATGGTCACTTCTAGGGGTAGCCAGCAGAGGGCGCTCTCCCGCTGCACCAACTGTACACTGATCCCCTCAATTATTCATCGATTCGACCCCAGCATTTTCTCGCTGCTTACGGCTTCATAATGTCTGCAAGCACAAACAGAACATTTTACTAAAGAAAATAAGTCCTCGTAGGAGCTCTTGATTTTAAAAAAAAGTGAAGAAACCACAGTAGCTCAGCAGGAAGACCTGGTGCCTCACAGCTCCTGGGTTTCTGGTTCAGACATGGATTTGAATTTGGATGCGTCTGGGTGGAGCATCCCATGTTTCCGACGTAGGCTTTGGACCCCTCGGCACTGGGAAAGCGGTGACTGATAAAGGATCAATGAACTGATAGTCCACAAAGACTAACTCACCACAACCTACAACAGACAGACAGATGAATTAAATCCAATTCATTGCATCACGAATTTGCAGGAACTTAGGATTTCTGTGGTCAGGTGTGAAATCCTAAACCCTCAGTACAAAGGCTTCGCACAAAGGCCTCACAGAAAGTGGCGATAGTGAAACCAGGCAGCACATTACTATGCCCATAAACACAGTGCTGCCCATCTCTGTCAAACAGCAAAGTTTGAATCTTGTTTCTCCTTAAAGGGCAGAAGTCAGTACTGTTGGCCTCAGCTGACCTTCAGAGCTGCTACTGCGTTCCTCATTTAGCATCTCGCTGACATAGGAGGAGATCTGTTCTGTGTCTGAAGAATTGTTTAAAAAAAAACCAACTGGGCTATCGTGAGGACACCCTCTATGTCTCCCAAGGCTTTATCATGTCATCGTTCAGCCTCACTCGCTGTTCCTGCCTTAACTTGTTAAAGAGCAGCTCCAGTGGTCTGAGAACGGAAGTCCTTCAGTGTGTTTGGCCCTAGTTTCCCTCGGTGGTGTCAGCTGTAATAAGGCCAGCCTGGAAAATCTTCTAGCAGTATATGAAGAGGTACTGACATGCTCTCATGGTAAAATGGATGGAAGTAAAGATGAAGGACCTCTCTTTACTTAGTGCTTTGTGTCTGGGGCCATGGAGGGGATCACACCCCCCCCCCCACCCTCCTCACAAGTGTTCCACCATGTCTCCACATCCCTGAGAGGGCCAGAGCTCTGGTTTCTTTGGCACCCTGAGCCACACAGACAGTAACAAGCTCGCACCTCCATCAGCACCACAGCCCATGACAAGACCTCAGGCCCAACTCCGATAACAGGCACTTAGTGCATCCTGGAGGCGACGTACTGTGGGGACACCTTTCTCAATCTTCTCCTTCCAGGCCGCCCTGACCTCCCCATCTTCAGGTTGTACCTGCAGTGATGAAGATGCTGCCAGTGTCTTGTTATTCTTGCGATTATTCTGTGGCGCCGATCCAGCAGTTCTTGCCAAGTTTGCTACTGATGGAAACAATTATCCATAATTTCCTATATACTTTGGCCAGCCGCCTTCCTCTAGACAAAGTTATCATAGACATTTCGGTTTATCGATACATTATTCTTACATTATTAATATGCTTAGTAGACAGTTTGTCCAAACTTGCACACCACTTTCAAAACATAAGTTTTACAATCGATGGTTTTCCCCATTTTATACAGCCAGTTGTCAAAGGGAACAACGGTCCTGTAACTGGGTGGTGAGCAAAGTTCCCTCATCAGCACTTGACTGACTTGTGTTGTCATGTGTCCTACAAGAAATGACTCAGTCCTGCTCTGCAGGAGTGTAACTGACTGTTGGTGGGTATCTACCCAACGTGTCTTGTGCCTCATTTCAAATATTGCGGTTTTACTTCTTCACACGGAACCTTCAGCAAAACTGAAGGTATTTCCTGAAGTCAGCAGGTCAAAGTTGGTTGAAAATGTTCATAGGATCCTGTATACATGAGCCTGGTCCGCCCAGCGCTGAATGTCAGTCTCCCATTTCCAGCCCAAACTCCCCCCACCCACCCCCCACTCACCCTGACAGCCACACCTGGAAGAGACCCTTTAACAGAAACAAGGAGCACATTTGGCCAGTAGGACAAATACTAGTTGAACACCGGCAAGAGGTCCAGAGAGATGTTAGCAGAATTCCGGGCTTTGCACTGTGGACCTGGGAATTTCTGGAAAGATGTTTGACAACAGTAGATTTCTGGATAAAAGAAATGCTGAGTCATGTAGAAGCCCACATTGCCTCTCCTCCATTTCTGTCTCCTGAAAGCAGCTGGTTGTTCTTGTGTGTTCAGTTATCACATAAGAGAAGAACCAAAACTGCATGTAAATGAACCTGCCTTCACTGTTTACCACAGTTGTTCATTCTTCAAACAAGTTTATTGGTGTTTATTTTGGATGCGCTGTTTTTAACAGGAGCTCTGAAACACAGCTGCACATACAGCCATGAAGTTAAGACTCAAATGACATTCAACAGGTCACCTGGTAGTGATACCAATACAAACACCTGACTCGGATTTTCCCTTTTTATAACCACTGCTCCTGAAAACGTGCTAAAGAAAGCGCCAGAATTGTCAAAGAAGCTCAAATAGCAGCCAAGGATGGACACAACAGGGTAGTGAGAGGATGCGCTGGCAAGGAAACAGGCTTTTCATCTCATTGAAGACGAACGACAGTTAACCTGATAATATTTGGAGGTGATTTATTCTGGGCAGGGAAAGAGGATGTGTGTGTGTATGACTGCGGGAGATAAATGTGATGAGACTAACACACACTGAAGGCCTCCTACACCTGACAGAAGAAAACATATTATTGCTAACATGTGATCTTTCTCTGTAAGGGATGAAGGCCAACAGTTGAATCTAAGTGGTGCCCGGATGCTGGGCTGCAAATCTTGAAAGACCTTCAATTGCCAGAGCTTTGCCTGCCTCATTCTGTGACGCTCATTCACACAGCGCTGCTGAAACACGTCCAGTTGTTGACTACTGGTTCTCAGGGCCTGAACAGCACCTTGAAATAAAACAATCAAATGAATACATTGTTGCTGCGCTTAATTAAATGACTTTTATTCAGGGCCACTTGGAGATCAGACTGCACTCAACCATGGAACCACCTTCCCGTGTGGCCAATTCTCTCTGCTGAGGAAGCCCAACCCTGGCAAGCCAGTTTATTGAAGGTTTGTCGAATTAACATGAAAAATACACACAATTCCTGGGAATCCAAATCTAATTCATGCCCGAAAACACATCGGATCCGGTGTGTCTATTTTAAATGGGGAAAAAAATAAATAAATAATGTGCTCCCTGTCCATCAAAAAACACCTACATGACTATAAAGCCATGAGCACGATAAACACTGTAAACACCAGTTACCTCATTAGAAAAGAATTCATGTCATTAATGTGCATGTTTATGGCACATGGTGCAGCGTGTGCAGTACAGCGCATTTCATGTTACACACGGGAGATGAGGTTTGCAGCCCCACTTCAGTCTTATGACTTATTGAATAAAGGGAATAAAGACATGGTATGGTACCATAAACAAATTTTGATTTTTATTCAAATTATGATTTTTTTAAAATTATGGATAATATTTTAATAAAAATTCCTTGTAGCAAAAGTTGCCATTCGGGTACTGATGTACAAGTACAGTCGTCATAGCGGAAACTGGGATATAGAGAGTTCAGATACCGTGGAATTACTGTACAGCCCAAATTCACTTTGTGGCAGCAGCTGCTTTACTCTGGAACCGAACACGGTGTGTAACCAATCATCTAGAAGCACATATTTCACATGTCCTTAAGGCCTGTGTGACCATCTCATCTTGCCTGCGTGTTTATTCCCTTTTTTAGTGAAATATCCAATTTTATGGGCGTTTTTCACTCCCATTTAATTTCACTTTGAAGGAGGAAGTACATCAACCGCTTTTACACACAAATTAAAATCACTGGCCTTCAAAATGCTCTTTTTTGCATTATTCACCAGCAATTTGATGTCACTGACCAGAATAATTGAAATAAGCTCATTCTTTTCCTTCCGTTATGACATCCATTATTACATAATCAAAATCGGACAGTGGCATTTTATTTGTAAGTAGTGGTGCGTTTCTGCACTCGTCTGGGTTCCGTTAGATGTGTCGGCCTGAAATATTATGTACAATATTCATTACCAGTAGAGCCACTCATTATGCAGACATGGGAGTCACCACCAATTACCTTGTATTTCGGTGAACAGTCACTGGTGCAAAATGGAAAATATCGAGTGGCAGCGAAGGTTTGTTTGTATGGACGCTACTGGGTTTCAGAGCAGCAAAAACAAGGGAGGGAATTTTTCAGGTGGTCACGGCTGTGTAAACCATTCTCCAGCCAGTAGCACCTTGAGGCCCGTCAGACACTAAAGACGCTCAGAAAAATATGTGTTGAGTGAACAATATAGTGTCTGGGAATAGAAACAGCAAACAGAGCAGCTAACAGCACCTTCAGCCCTTGTAAAACACTCAAGTGCAGTGTGTTGTTTTCCCCACAGGTGAAGAACAGTTGAGACTGAGAAGTTTATGGTATAAGTAGCTAGAAGCAGTTGGCAAATATGTAACCTGGACTTGCACAGCTCACTGTGAATTTAGAAAATATTTTATAGCGCTTAATAGCACTAAATGGCTAAATTGCTGAAACAGCATTTTTTGGTAGAATGGAAAGACACAGTAGGGGATTATCCAAGGCAAAATTCGCATTTTTAATGCTCTGATTTAGACGAAGACATCCAGGAAAGTGTTGGAAAAAAACACTACAAGTACAGTCATTGTGTGTGAAACGCTCTGAAGATCCCAACGTCAAGATATTCACAGATTTTGCTGAAAAGGAGCAACAGTTTTGTACTGGTCATTTCTCACTCTCACACTGGTTTGCAGTGATATCTGCTATTGCTGTTATGTCAGGAGGAGAAGCTGTGAGAAGCACATTTGCCTCTGATGGTCTCCCCAGCAGTTGTTTGGAATTGTGTCGTGCAGTTATGGTTCTGACACTTGGAGGCTTTTCCTTGGTCAGTGACGTAAAACGTAAGAAATTCCACAGTCTGCCTGATGGCCTCCATCCTGCTATTCAACAGGCACAGAAACATTCAGCTTCTGTTCTGGCCGTGTCAGCCGGTGCGTCTGTGTGGAATGTGTGCTCATGAGGGAAAAACGTTATTCATGCCCAGACTTTATCACCTTCTCAGCCTGACCAGGGATACACCAGCAGGTTGTTTGCTCACCTGTGGCTCCTCCTCCGGTGATTCCTTCCATTAATGCATTACAAAAAATTTCACATTGAAAAATATAATGAGGAATAAAAGCAGGCAGATAAGGAATACAGAAACAATGGCAGCTCTGTGATATTTACGCTGAAAAGTGGAGAGCGGCAGTGGACGGTCTCAGAGATGCACACTTTACATGAAGGGGGAGGGGAACAAAGGCGGCTCAGAACCGGCAGCTGCTGAAACCATATGATCAACTACAGCTTGTTCACCTTCTGGTTGCGTCTTTTACTCCTCCTCTGCTCTTCAAACACTTAAGGCTGGATTTACTGGTTGCCCCCCATCTGTTGGCACATCAGGTGATGCTTTAGCGCAGTGTGAATTGCCAGCTACGTTTCTCTGAAAACATAAATATATTCCTCCCGGTCAGTAACAAGTACATCATTCAAGAGCTCATAAGTTGAGGGCCAAAATAACATGCAGTGCCAGTAAACTGTGTGAAATTGTGCTCAGGGCACATCTCAAGCTCAAGATTTTTGTCTAAAAAAATCTCTGCTTTCAGATATATCTGCTGAGGTATTTCCACATGGTGGGAGCATCAGTAATACATACAACCACACTGCTGCCATTTCAAAACTCGCTCGAGTGAAATTATTCACTCCTATGCATTGTTGCATTTGCCAGTCAGACGAAAGAAATAAAACTACCGGCTCGAAAGACACATTATATATTCTTGTTAATAAGTACCTGGCGTGAAGGTGCTGTCTACCTGTACTCTTTATAAATCACTGCATTCGTTCCTCTGTGTCCAAGATTGACGCGACTGGATTGCAGTTTAGCTCGACTACCTTCTCTCCCCCTAATAGTAAAATTGCAGTTTAGATAAATTGCACTTTTACTCAGCCAAATGTATTGACACAAGGAAATTGGCACTCCTGCATTATCCATTTCATGTGTCAGTGATGAAAAGCGATTGGTTATTTATCTAAACCCATCTTGCCCCTTCGCTGGGGTCAGGAATCGGTCCCATAAATTACACGGACTTGACAGGTTTGACACTAAACCTTTTACATGTAGAAGATCGCGCTCCTGCTATGACACAAATGATGATTGACTGTTAAATTGGCAGGAATTGATGTGAGCCATGTGCTGCATTTGAGATGGCAAAAACACACTTAGAGGGAGGATAAAAAGTACATTAGAGTGTAAAATACTGGTTTCAGTTCAGATTCTCACATTTAAAGGTTTGTGTTTTTCTTCTAGCAAAATGAACCCACCATTTCCCCAACACCCCTCCGTTATCATCTCTGAGCCCGACACCAGGCAGACCTTCACCTCCCCAGCAGGCTTGTGGGTGCAGTGTCAGGAGGGCTCTTTAAGATGGACCTTCACCAACCCCACAATGTGGTGTTAGATTTATAACGTCTCATTTCATCTTTATCAAGTCTGTACGTCTGAGCTCCTCCAGGATAGCAGATTGCTGCAGTAGCTAAACGCTGAAGCCCCTTTGGAGTCAGAACCCCACCACAATCATCATCATCATCATGGCCTCCTTATCTCCTTCTGGTTACTGTGGCGACCAAGATCACTGGATTTTCCCTTCTCGTTCACCGCAGGTGGTGTATTAATCATGGAAATTGACTTGTGTGTCTCAAGGAACAAACATGCTGTCCTTTCTTTGGGGAGGAACCTGAACTGCTTCAGTATGTCAGCAATAGATATACAGTTGAGCGCCAGAAATTAACGCAATGATTTATTCTAAACATTTCTTCAGCCTCCCACCTTGCTTTAATGCAGACACACACACACACACACACACACACACACACATGCACACACACACACCATGGTTTGGAGGTACCGCTTTGCCCATGCTGAACATCAGAGATGCTGACAGAAGACGGTCGAGGCTTCTAAATGATTCATGGGTCTCCCCTCGGCCATCACATCTGAGGCTTTGCTATATCTGCCATCTTCCACTGCGGGAAACACAACGAAACAGCAGCAGCCAGCCTGTCTGACACTGTGCCTCTATTCCTCAGCACCAGCGAGAAATGCTCTTCCACGTGCAAACGCTCTCAGCACTAAACCAGGGTAGCAGCGGGTTGTGTAAGACCAACAGATGGGGGTGGGTGACAAAAAGTGATAAACACAAATTGATTTTTGCTCCTCATCTGTGGCCACACACCTAAACAGCGTCATAAATACAGAAGCACACAAAAGGCCGTTCGCGACTTGGGCAGTGCGAGGGTGAGGTCGCAGCGTTATGTTTACTCCATCAGTGACCTGTGAAACACAACAGTGAGCCAAGTTGAGGAATGAACACGTCCACTGGCAGCCCTGTTGCTGGGGGGGGGGGGGGG